>VZRH01006604.1:310979-329794 GCA_013397555.1 Urocynchramus pylzowi
TCCCTCCGGCCGGTGTCTGGGCGGGGGGTTGCGGGCACCGGGACCCAGCGGGGAGTGGGGGCTCCCCCGGCTCCGGGCGCTCGCTGTAGCCGCTCTCTTCCCTTCGCAGGTCGCTTCTCGGACTCGCACGCGCTGTCGGAGCTGGGTAGGTGGCAGCGGGTCGGGACCGGTGCCGTGCCCTTGCCCGGCTGCATGCGGGTCTCGCTCCCCGGGCCCTCCTTTTGTCCGTGCATTCTCGGGCAGCTCCTGGGAGGAGTCTGCACGTCTTGCTGCCCTCCTTCCCTCATCCCCTGTCGGAGACAGAGACAGCAGGGCCGGTTTGGCTTGCTTTCTGTGCATCCATTCTGCGTTGTTCTCTTCCTTTTCCAGTGTACTCTGCCTCCAACCTCCTAGTGCTGTTAAATGACTGGATTCTCCGAAAGGACCTGCAGGAAAGCCTGCCAGTGGTAAGGCTGGAGCGTGTGGGAGGACGATTTGGGACACATGCTTTCTTCTTTGCGGGAGCTTTCAGGGAGTGTCTGTAGAAACTTAACAGGTCTTTGCTGTGGCCTCTCTTTGCGGTCGGGTACGGAGAAGCCAGAGGCAACCTCTGGATGCAAGTAAAATAGCAGCCCTGTCCCTTAGCTCCTGGCTTGGAGGCGTGGCCGGAGCACTCCCTGGGACCACAGAAATCAGGCCCTGACTTGCACCAGAAGCTCCACAGGCTTTTTTGAGAAGCTCAGAATTTGAGCTAGGTTGAGGTGTTGATAAATAAACCATTGCTGTTTACACAGCAGTGGCTCTGGAGCACTGAAGCTCTTGATTCCATCTGTCAGACTCTTCCTTTGCATAGTGTATTGAGTAAAACAAATGTAAGTGCTTTGCTACTATGTCTATCTTGCATGAGCCCCAGGCCAGCTCTCAGCATTGTTCAATCCTTTGGGCAATGGGGAAGAGGTTGGTTTTTTCCAGACAAGGCTCTTCTGTTACAAACCTGCCCAGTGTGTGGGTTGGGTGTCGGCAGCTCCCTGAATGGAGCATCAAGCGTGTAACAAACAGAAAGACTTGCTTCCCTGGTTAAAATGGAATAGAATTTCAGCAGTGTTGTCTTTATTGATGCTTTTCAGTGATCAAACCCTGTGGTTGACAGCAGTAGTAAGTTTCCACGTGGATAGCAGAGACCTAGACTGGAAGAGGACCCACTGTCTGGAGGTTCATGCCTGAAATCTAGTCTGATGCTGTGTTCAGCCAGCATTCACTCTGGTGTGGCTGTGGATTCTGGGTTCCCTTCCCTCTACTCCAAGTACACTCCCTCATCAGCTCTGTCCAGAGGGGAGAGTCTTGTGTCTCAGCTCTGGGGTGAGGAGGAGGAGAGAGTTTTGCTGTGGAGCTCAGGCACAGTGCCACAGCCCAGGAGGCTATTCTGCTGTGTCAGTTGGGGTAGAGGCAATATAAAACACAGATGTGATGTTCTCCCTGTTTTTGGAGTAATAACTCCATGTGATACTGTGATGTCTCAGTCTTCCCCTGCTTGGAGGTGGATAAGTGGGTTTGTGTGTAGGCTCCAGCAACAGTGAAGACATTGCTTTTTGTCTCTGGGGCTGTGACTTCCAAGGCCATCTGGTGCTTACTCCTGAGGGTCCCACCAGACTGGGCTGTGTTTCTGCCCTCTTTAACTCCTGAGCAGAACCTGCATCCTGTCCCCTTCCTCCCCTCTGTGTTTTGCAGTCGCTGCCCCAGCAGAAGCTGCTGACCTGGCTGAGTGTACTAGAATGCGTGGAGGTCTTTGCAGAGATGGGGACAGCCAGGGTGTGGGGGGAGATGGGCCGGTGGACCATCATTGTCCTCATCCAGCTGGCTAAGTAAGTGCTGCGGGCAGAGGGGAAGGGGCAGTGTGTGCTCGGAAAGGGGACCTGGAGGGCACTCCAAAAAATCCCACACAGCACTGAGCTGCCAGTCCCTGAGGCTGGGGGAATTTGGAGCCCCACGGTGTACTGGACTCTGTGCCACAGAAGGGAGCACTTACACCTCTCACCTTGCCAGTTGCTCTGAGGTGACCTGAGTGTTTTCCTCTTCTGTGGAAGCCATCTCTCCAGTGTAACAGGAACCCAGCTCCATAGTCTGGTATCAAAGAGTTCCACATGTCTGTTCACAGAGCCATCCTTCGTCTCCTGCTCCTGCTGTGGTACAAAGCTGGCATCCAGATGTCTCCTCCCATTGTGCCACTGAACAGGGAGAAGCAACAGCCTCTCCACCCTCAAGGTGAGCCCATGGTGTTGTCATCATTGGCTTGGTGCCTTGCTGAGCCACATGTCTTGTCCTGCTAGAATTACTCATCAGAGCAGTGGCTTGTGGAGCACATGGCACCATAGGGTGTCTGTACTCAAGGCTGAGCTGTGTTCAACTTTCTACCCTTTGCAGAGGACAAGTTAGCTTAGTGGCTAACTTGGCTTAGCTTATCTGGAAGGAGGGGATGGAGAAGTCTAAGCTGGGAATTTCTGGTTAAACCATGAGTCGGGCTGCATGTGCCCTGGTCTAGTGATGAGGGAACAGGCCTGGGCAATGTCATGCAGATTTACTTTTTCACCCTCTGCCTACTGTTAGCCCCCACAGAATGGTCCAGTTTGCACTAAATCAGCCTTTCAGTCTGCTCTTCTTGGTGGCAGCTCTGGGGTGTGAAGCGTATTGCCTTGAAGCCTGACCCCTGTGGCTGTTTTCTTCTGCAGGCATGGAAGACAACTCCTCAGGGAAGGATCAGACCTACGTTGGCAGGCGTTCCAGCCGTGTTGTGCGCTCTCTACAGAGCAGTAAGTAACTGAGCCTGTTTTTCAGCTTGAGCTGTTCCTCCTCTGTGCCTTCATGGATGACATGGGTGTGAGCAGGAAAGGGTAGGACCTTGTATTGGGACAGATCTTGCCACTCACTGGGCCCACTGTGGGTAGGTGGGGGTATCAAAGCAACCAGAGACATACTGCAAGGCTAGCACTAAATTGTGTTTTCCCAAGTGAGCTGTGCAACAGAGACAGCTCTTCATCATGGTTATGCTTTGAGGAGCTTGGATCTTACAAGTACCTCTTCAAGCTTTCCTCTTTCACACCTTCTCAGTGCAGAAAGCAGGGAAACATGATAGGAAGGTGTCCTGGTTTGGGCTAGTGATAGAATTAGTTTTCTTCCTGGTAACTGGTGCAGTGCTGAGTTTTGGGTTTAGTATGAGAATAGTGTTGATAACATTATTATAATTGATATTGCAGGTTGTTGAGAAGTAGCTATTATTCTAAGTCGAGGAGTTTTCAGTTTCCTGGGTTCTGCTAGTGAGGAGATGTGCAAAAAGCTGGGAGGGAGCATGGTCAGTATGGGTGACCTGAACTGGCCAAAGGGATCTTCCATACCATGGGACATCATGCCCACTGTATGAACTGGGGGCATTGGCTGGGAGGGGCCAATTGCTGTTTGGGAATGGGATGGGCATCCATCTGGGGATGGTGAGTGGTTGTACATCACTTGTGTTTCTGGGGTTTTGTTATCTTCCTTTTAATTACTGTTATTATTGTTTNTATGGGTGACCTGAACTGGCCAAAGGGATCTTCCATACCATGGGACATCATGCCCACTGTATGAACTGGGGGCATTGGCTGGGAGGGGCCAATTGCTGTTTGGGAATGGGATGGGCATCCATCTGGGGATGGTGAGTGGTTGTACATCACTTGTGTTTCTGGGGTTTTGTTATCTTCCTTTTAATTACTGTTATTATTGTTTGGTTTTTTTTTTTTTTTTTGTTATTTTACTTTATTTCAATTATTAAACTGTTCTATGTCAATGCAGGAGTTTTACCTTTTTCTGATTCTTCTCCCCATCCAACTGGCCTTGGGGGAGGGGGGTGGTGAAGGGCTCCAGGGCCAGGTGGAGTGAGCTAGCAGTCATGTGATATGTGGTTTCCAGCCGGGACAAAGCTTTTATTTGTGTTAGTAACCACACCTGCTTGTTTCAGCCCCCTCCCTGCAGTCGCGGCACTGGGGGTCCCCCCAGCAGAGGGAGGAATCGCAGAGCCGAAGAGCGGAGGAGATGAACCAGCTTCCCACTCCTCTGGGTCTCCAAGAAACCATCGCAGAATCCATCTACATTACCCGCCCCCTGCTCCACCGTATCCTGCCCTCCTCCGTGCGGGCTCCCGGCGCCCGCGGGTGCCAGCAGAGGGTGCTGCGGGCTCGGCCCGGGCGCAGGGCAGTGCCTCGCCAGCTCCGCTCCCGGCGCGGCTCCGCTTGGCCACGGCACTCGGCTCTCTTCCCGTTCTTACGCTTTGCTGGCTGGCCTCAGCCACTGGAGCTGTGGGTGCAAGTCCTCCAGCCCTTTTCCCCGTTGCTCCCAGCCCTGCCTTAGGGTGTATTCACCTGCACTTGGCAGAACTCTGTGGGTATGCAGGGGATCACTTCTCTGCCTGCCTCTTGTTAGCAATCTCTCATCTTTTCATTCCTTGACTGTGTGTTCCTAGTACTGAGTTTAGGAGTATGGGGCCAGAGATCATGGAAGCCCTGGCTCCTCTCGGCAGTCCTGGACATCTCGAGGTCAGTCTAATGAAGAGTTTTTCTGGTGCTTGGTTTGGTGGTGGCTGGGCATCACACTTCCCCATTCCCCAGTCCTGGGCAGGCCCTACTGAGAGAAATATGCACCCGGGATGGTCTTAATTTGGAGATTGACACATCTTCTGCAACACTTACAGTGCTCTCTGTTCTGAGCTGGTGCAGGCTGCTCTGTGTGGAGCTGAGAGTGGAGGGCTTTAGAAACCCGCTTTCTTTTCCCTGCTGGCTGCTTTTGCTGTGAGTTAGCTCTCTGCCCTCCTCCTTCCAGTCTGAGTTTGCTGAGTGATCTGAAAGACCTGAACAGGCGAGAGCGGGCAGAGCTGAGGCGACGAACCATCCTACTGCTGTACTACCTGCTGAGATCTCCTTTCTATGACCGATACTCAGAGTAAGGGGCCCTTGCTGGGCTTTTGCTGAAAATTTCCCTTTTAACTGAAATAGCGTCAGGGGACTGGGTGAGTAGATCTGAAGATGTGTGGGTGCCTGTGACCAGGTTAATCTGAGCCCTTGTGTAACAGCTGCCATTGCTGTTTGTGTGTTCAACAGCTGGGGCAGGAGATGTCCAGCTGGACTTGCTCATATTCTCTCCCTTTCTAGGGGCAGGATCCTCCTCCTCCTGCGCTTGTTGGCTGACTATGTGCCTGGAGTTGGCTTCATCACACGTAAGCGGGTCTCACTGTTATAGCCCCATCTCTGTCTGGTGAAGGGAAATTAGGGCAGTTGGGAACATTTGTCAATTGGTTTCCAGTCTGGGGAAGGAATTGGGAAGTCCCTGGAGAGGTTAGCACTAGAGCACCCTGTGTTGATGCTTGAGTAATTTTTAAATGCTGAAGGAAAAGATTAATTGCTTCCTGGCTTGATGACAGTAGTAAAATCTCTGTGTGCCCTGAGGCTGCAGAGCTCAGTGTCTGCCACCTAGGCCTGTTCTCCTGGTCTTCCTTTCTGTGCCTCAGTTGGTACACCAGGGCCCTAGCTTTGCAGCCCTGTTCTGAACTCTTTTCTTTGATCCCTAGTCTGCAGTGTGGACTCGAGGGGTAAATGGGTGCCTGGAAGTATTGAATCAGGCAGAAAATAACTGTAATTTAAAGGGCCAAACCAGGTCTGTGTTCTAGTTCTTCACCAGGGGATCCCTTCATTGTAGGCCAGCATTTCATTTCCCTCCACTCTTCCCCTGATGATGTTAATCCTTTTGTGGAGTGAGTGATTCATGGCAGTGATGTGACATTACATCGGTCTGGCATCATGGGATTGCCCTTTCTTTGGGGAGGTCACAAAACTGGCTAGCTCAGGAGCCACTTCCTCCCGTTAGTGATTTCAGAGAGGCTTTGGAGCCTGCATTAAACCCTGTGCAACGTAAGCATTTTCGCTCTACAGCAGATGCTTCTATCTTTGCACCTGGTCACTCCAGGTAACATGCGTTATCTCCCTTCTTCCCTGTCACAGCAGTGTTCTCCTGACTCTCTGCATGTGGGTTTTCCCCTTGCACGTTGCAGACCCCCTTTCCCACTGCAGTTTGAACATGTCAGCTCAGAGAGAGTAGTTGGTGTCCCACACCATGGCCGTGCTGACCATGTTTCACACCCCTCTTGGTCCTGCTCTGATCTCTGGCACCACATTGCAGTGTTGCCTTACATCTTGGCAGAAGTAACTGTTCTGTTCTTGGGTTCATCTGAGTTGTGTAAGTGGAGATTTGAGATTTTTGGTTCATAATGAGAAGTGGGTGATACACCCCACAGACACACAGCTTTAATTGTTGCCTTTCTACATGTATGATCCCTCTGTTCTCTTGTTTCAGGGCCACTGATGGACTACTTGCCTGCTTGGCAGAAAATCTATTTCTATAACTGGGGCTGATAAGAAAAGAAGATGATTACTTTCTGCTCAAATCATGTCTGGACATTCCTAAGGAGGGCAAGCAGGCTGGGGGAGGGATGTTGATAACGTCTAATTTTCAGTTAAATCATAAGTGAGAAGTTCCTGTTCTGCAGAGCGGGGAGGGGGTTGTATGCAATTTTTTAACAGATATAGGCATGAATGATGGATACTAAATGTGTGGGGAGACCCCGGCCACCTATTTCTCTGGACCATTCTGTGGCTGCAGTGATGGTGATGGGGCAACTTCTTTTTTGAAGCACTTGATTTTTTCTTCTTTTGTACAGCTGCACTATAATAAAGCCAGGCAGTGTAGTGGTCTTTTGGAGAGCACTGTCTCACGTGTCAAGGCACTGAGGTTGACCCACAACCTGCTTGTGTTGGCCGTGCCTGGCCCGTCTGCTTGGAGCAGATTTGTCTGACAAATAAACTGACTGGATGGAGAGAACTGAGCTGAAGAGCCTCTGCCTCTTTGCATGGGATGCCTTGTATCTGGGTGCCAGCAGGTCTCTCTGTCAGAAAAAGCAGCTTTTGCAGTTGTCTACCCTGGGATGCTCTGTTCCTTAGAAGCCTTTTGCACTGGCCTGTCTCAGTCAGGGCCCACTTGTTGCTCAGCTGATGACTATAACCTCTGTAATTCCCAGTGCCTGCCTCAGTCCTCAGAGTCCTGGGGTTCCCCTGGGGGTACACAGAGCTGCAGTGTGCAGGCTGCTTTCCCAGCACCTAATGGGTGTTAAAAGGGTTTGCAGAATGGCTGCCAGCCAGTGCTTGGGGGCTTGGCCAAGGGCAGAGGAGAAGTGATTAATTCAGCAAATCTGCTGTGCCACATTTAATAAAGGGCCTAGGACAAGCCTGTGTCTCTTCTACTGGGGGGACAGTTGAAGCACCAGTCTGCACAGTGAGCTTCTGTGGAGGCTCCCTTGGCCAGAACAAAGGGTTAGTCAGCTGGTGGCACTGGACTGCCCCACAGGCAGCTGTCTCAGGAGTAAGTGTGCCCCAAGTGGGTATCAGGAACATTCCTACCTCAGCCATCCCTGAGGGAATCTCAGGCTGCAGGGGTCACAGCCTTCTTGCCTCAGCATTGGAAATGTAGTCCCACACACACATCCCTCATGGGCCACCACAGCTGGCGACAACAGGACTTTGCCAGTGTGAGGGGTCTGTGTTGCCACCTCAGCTGGCAAGGCCCTGCAACATGGTATCAGCAGCAAAGATAAGCTGTGACCAAGGAACTGTGCTCCCTTTGCTAAGTCTTTTAGCAGAGGAAGATGCTGAAGTGTTCTGGGATACTTGGTACTGAGATGGGACAGAGTGGTACCGAGATGAGATGCAAGGGTTGCTTTTGGAGGGTTTGAAGGGAAAGCACAGGGTGCTGAGGGACAGAGACAGCCCTGGAGCTCTGATTATATGGAGGGACGTGCACCAGCACAACAAAGGCTCAGCAGCTGGCAGGGCCCAGGCAGAGGCAGCCCAGGGCATAAAGGGGACAAGGTAGGAAGGGACAGCAGCAGCAGCTGGGAGGGGCCATGTCCGTGCCCCACCCAGCAGGTGTCCTGGGCAACCAGGGTGGCTCCTCTGTGACCTTGCTGTGGAACCAGCGGAACCGGTCAGTGTGCACCATGCTGTGCTGCCTGCTGCTCCTGGCCCTGCTGCTGGGGGCTGCCCTCCCACAGCCTGTGCGCCAGAGGTGATGGCACTTCCCTCCTTCTCCTCCTCCCTGCCCTGGTACCTGCAGGTAGCCCAGGGCCCCTGCTGTGGGCTGGGACTTGTGGCACCAGGCCTCAGGAGCTGGCCAGACTGGGTGGAAGATGCAGCACACGGGAGCTCTTGTGCCAGCCTGGGTAAGTGCTGTAGGACTTTGGCTCACTCCTGGCCCTTGTTTTCCTCTGTAGGGACAGCTACTCAGTTCCTGAGGATTTCTCTGCTCTCCTGGAGCTTCCACAGAAGCACTTCGGCCTGGTGGATGGTACAGTGCTCTCCTTGCCCCGCTGAACCCCCTTTCCATGCACTCACCCCTCCAGGTATGGGTGGTTGTCCCAGAGCTGAGCCCAGCCTCTGCTGCACCCGCAGATTACGGCATCAAGCCCAAGCAGCCTCGCTTCAGAACGCGGGCGGCCCCGGCGCGGCCGGCGGAGCTGCGCCGAGCTCGCAAAAGCAAGCGCGACGGGCTGGACTTGCTGGAGTACTACGACGATGGGCGCCTGTGAGCCAGCGTGCCCCCGTGCCCGCCACAGCCCAGCGGGTGAGGGCTGCAGCAACAGCTGCCAGGAGTCCCTTTGGGTCATCGCATCGTCTCTGGCCTCCCAGGATCGCAGCCAGGGCTCTTGGACCAATACTGAGGAGCTCCAGCTCCTCTTGGGGTCCCAAGGGAAAGAAGAAGCCAGGGCCCAAACCCCTTGTAGTGGGAAACAAGCACCACAGTAGCTCTGCTCCGGGAACCATCATATTTAATAGTTGTTGCCATCACAGCAGATCCAGCTGAAGCACAGAGATCACTGGCTGCAGGGACCGGGACCGGGAGAGCTCTTCTACCTCCCTGGTGCTTCGCACGGCTCCCTGCAGCCTTTAGCCCTTCCCTGCCCCGCTTCAGGCAGACACCCAGCTTTGTGCAGGGGCTGAGCCCCACTGAGCTGGGGTGCCTCTGCCCTGCCTCTGCCACCTGCAGCTTGGGGAAGAGGGGAAAGGGGCAGAGAAAGGCTTCCCTCCCGAGGGTATAGTAACTGCAGGGAGGTATGAGGGGAATTTTTCTCTCTCCCCAGGGCATGGATACAAGATGGAAGGGGTGGGGATGGGGACAGAGGCAGGGGAAAGCTATCTCATGTCATTCTGGATCGGGCATAGGAGATACTGGGGCTTCCTCTGCCACGCCTGCCCAGCAGCCATCTCCCCAGGGCTTGGCAGGGAGGTGATCCCATCTCCCAGGCAGGAGCCAGCATGTGGGTCTTGTTTTCTGTAGCTGCTGTGTCATCATACTGCAAGAGACTGACTCTGCCACTGCAATTAAAAGTCACCCCAGATGGATGTGACAGGAAGCTGTGCCATGGTCACAAGGAGGAGATGCTGTCACCCCAGCCTGCAGCTGGAAAGGGCACGAGCACACTACTGCCCCCCACCAACTGCTCACAAGCAGGGCACCCCGCGGGTGCTTCTCCAATAGAATAAACTAAGAGTATTTTGTACAATAAACACAATTTGTCCAGCCCTCCCCCCTCCCGTCCCCCCAGCCCAAGGAAGGGGAGTCACGAAAAGAGGCGGCGCTCCGTGCCCCGGGGAGCCCTGCCCCGGGCCCGCTCCTCCTCCAGGCTCAAAGCAGCTCTTGTCCATGCACGACACGGGGAAGGGGCGAGACTGCAGCCCTGGCTGTGCAGGAGGTGCCTGTGCCAGCCCCTACTCCAGGTAGATGTCCTCTGTGGGGCACGTGTACTCCACATACTCCTTGTAGAATTGCTGAAAAGCCCTCCTGCAACACAGCACCAGGCAAAGCTTAGCAGCAGCCTCCCCACAAGGCAATTCTAGATCCTTGTTTCCATCCTGACCCTCACTCCTTACCCTGCGGCCTGTTTGACCCCCCCAGCCCCTGACCTCTTCTGCATTAGCCTCAGAGATGCCATCAGAGCCACAGGGTCTCCATCCTTGCTCTGATTCACTGCACAGTGCATGACTTTCAGCCATCTGCCTGCAAAGCCTTGCACTGGGACTTGTTCCAGTACTGTCAGGAATATGATGCCCATAGCCCTGTCAGCCCTGACTCTCAAGCCAAGCATCTCACTTGAGGAAGAGGTGCCAGCCTGGGGCCAGGCCCAAGCCCCACATGTAGGGGGAGATGGCAGGATTCAGCCTGGCTGTCTTGTTCCTCCTGCCCTTTATGAGCCAGCCTTCTCTGCCCAGCCAGGACTTACCCTACAGACTCTGCCAGTGGCTTCGTGGACTCCTCCGAGACGAAGACATGACAGGCAAATCTGTGGTCAGCAGGGTGCTTGGTGATGAACCCAAAATATCTGAGGGCAAAGGAAGTGGATGTGACTGGACCAGCAGACCAGCAGGCACAGGTACCCCAGCATCTCTGAGGTGTACCCACCCTTAAGCATAGGGATTTGGGACCTGAACCCCTCCCCCAAAAAACCTGGTGACCACCCCAGGGTCATGCCACAGCCCACATCCAGAGCTGCAGCACTGGGATCACAGGGAGCCCTCCAAACCAGGGCTCTGGGAAACCTCTTCTTTCCTTCCTAGCCCCAGTCATGCTACCCCCAGGGATCAGGAAGGCAGCAAAGCCTTGCTGCTGAGCTACTGGTGTTGAGAGCTGCACTACACTTCCTTGCTACTCACTTGTTGTTCTTTGGATGGTACCCACAAAAGGAAATGTTCTTCAGCTGGAAAAAATGGCTACACTTGTTTACCTGGGAGAGAGAGAGAGAGGGTAACTGTCAGAGCTTTTCTCCCCACCCCCTGAAGTGCAGCTGGTCTCTCGCCACTGGAAATATGCACTTGGAGACTGAGGAGTGAAATTAATTGGAGACTAATCCTGAGCTGCTATCAGCAGCAGTTTCAGGATTGTTCCAAGCACCTGAACAAAAGGAGCTTTTCCAGGCAACCCTGCTGGCTCTCACCTCAGCTGCCTTTACCGCCAGTAGCTCCTGCAGGATTTCCCTGGAGACCCTGAGTCAGACTGTACTCAGGCTAGAGTCAGTGCTGCTGTTCACCAGCACACACAGCCCTCCTTCTTCACTAAAAAGGCTCCCAGAAACACTAGTACATAGAAGATAACTTAGTACATAGAAGAATGGATAACTTAGAACTAATGGATAACTTAGTACATAGAAGAATGGATAACTTAGAACTAAACAAGTCAATTCAAGCCTGGGTGTCAAAGGGTCCCAGCCAGAAATGAAAACTTATTTATACAAGTCTAAAGTGCAGCTAAGCTGATGGCATCCTCTGCATATAGGCAAGATTTGTAGAAACCTCACCCCTGCTCTATCACAGCACTCAGAGCCATGAGCTACTCCTATCCCTCAGCTGGAAGGGAGGTTTCCCAACAGCTTGCTGCAAAGCCCTCGCTTTCCTCTGCTCAGCATCCCAATGTGCTTTACTAGGCTGCTTATGCAGAATGCTAATCAGCAGCCTGCCCTTGCCAGATAAAGAGATTACAGGGCAGATCTGGAGGACACCACTCAAAATAGCAGCAGAAAGGTTTAGAAGCAGCTGACAGATTACCGAGTACGGCTCAGCTAGCAGCATCCCAGCACAGTGACATGCCTGGCAGCTGTGAGGGCATCAGCTGGCAGTACTGCCCAGAGCTGGGGCCTTGTGAAGCATGGGGGACCTCGATGGTGGGCCTAAAATGCTGATGATGGTGTTTCTCACACCCTCAGACGTGGGGTGGAGACCCTTAATTTTCACATGCAATCATGGCCTGTAGCACAGAGGGCACGAGCCAGTTCAGAGCAGCAATCGGGGAAGGGATGAGATGAGCAGAGAGTGGGGCATTACCTTGCTGTGCTCTTTGGAGTCGTCAGCTTTCACAGCAATCTTGACCCCGCGCACACTGATCTCCAGGACGCAGCTGGAGGGTGGGTTAAAGTGCACAGTGAGGCGGCGCGTGGTGGCAATCTGCAGGAGAGACACAAGCCGTGGGACACGTGAGCAGTGATGATTCCCCACTGAGGCTCTGCCCTGCTGCTAGATGGAGCAGGCACTCCTGCTCCCTGGGATGGAGTGGGACACTACCTTCTGCATGGCCGCACAGAGCACATCATTGCCCTTGTGGTAGGGGACCTGCACGGAGCCAAGGAACTTCACCCGAAACTGGTCCACCCAGTCACTGCTCTTGGCCAGAGCTGGAAGAGAGAGCACATGGCAGGGATCATCTCTGGTGACCAGCTATGTGGGCTGAGCGCCACCTTCCCTCTCTACCTTCCAACCCCTGTGCTTTTCCCTGCCCAGGAAAAGCTTCCCTCAACACCGGCTACCAACTCCCAGCATCACAGCAGAACCTGCTCACCGCTCCCTGCTGGATGCCTAGTTTGGTCCTCCCCCCAGCCCCCTGCTCAGCACCAGACTGCTCAGGAGGGAGGGTGTGGTACAAGCTGGGGACATCAGCAGGCTGCACACAGAGGCTTGATACCTGTTACATGGTCTGGGTCCTTGGTGACTTCAATAGCATAGTAGGCAGGGAAGATGCCCCGATCTCCTGTGCGCATGTTGTAGGCCTCATACCAATAATCTTCTGCCTGCACCTCCACCAGCAGAGGATCATCCACCTCCAGCTCCAGCTCGTCCGCGTGGCGAGGCACAAACCTGGGCAGAGAGGCACTAGCAGCTGGCTGGCTAGCAGTGCTGGTGGCCTTCTCACTGCTGGGCACCCACCACCAACCCAGGCAGTGCCCTGGTAGTCATGGGGACCTGACACGCTAAATAAAGTGCTGGAGGAGGTTTGGGCTCAACAGGCAGCAGCATCCTGGCACCTAATGCAAGGGTATTCCCTACTGCTCCACTCAAGCTGCCCCTCAGAGGCCCTGACTGCCCTTGGAGGTCCTGCCCATGCAGCAGCCTAAGCAAATGTTGCTCCTGGGCAGGGCATGAGCTACAGGCTACAGGTTTGTTCCCCAGGGCTTCCCACACCAAAACCACTGGAGTTTGTGCTAGCCCCACCTTGGTGGGAGTGCAGCACCAGCTTTCTCCTGATAGAGGCTGGAGACACTGCCTGTGCCCGCAAGCTCACCTAAAGACAGCACGGTGAGTCTGCTCCTGCTCCTCCCCGTTGATCATGCAGGAGAACAACCCAAAGGACTCGGCACCTGGGGACAAAGGCAGCGGAGGACATGTGAGCATTGAGGGATCAGCATCACAGCCAAGAGAAGGACACGGGCCAGGCCGTCTGCTGAGGCTCCTCAGCAAGAGGAGAGACAAAGCCATGTGATGCCACAGAAGAGAGACACGGCTGGAGCTGCTGCGCTGGTGCCCATCAGTCCCTGCTGGGAACAAGGCCTCCCTGCACCAGCACAAACAGCTGTGACACCTGCATGGGACCAGCCACATCATGGGAAACCCTGCCTGCTGGAGCATGCCAACAGTGCTCTTCTGGGCTTGGAGAGGAGTGTGGCATGCCGAGAATATGATGGCCATGATGGCCCCCTGTGAACTCACTCAGCCTCCTCCTCAGCATGGCCATATCTTGGGCAAGCCTCAATGCAGCCGCAAACACCTACTGCCACCCCCACCTGACACTCACGACATTTTTCCAAGCCCCACCATGCCTCCTGGACCACCAGGGACTGTACAGGCTGCAGCAAGCAGAACTGGGGCTGACGTCTGCCGGTGGCTTCCTATCTCCTGAGCACGTACCAGAGAGAGGTTGGGCTGTCCAGGCAGGCAGCCACCAGCCCACCTCCCCCCAGGGCCCAGCACTCACTGGAGGAGCGTGCCCGACCACTCATGAAGACATTGAGGAACTTCTTGGAGAAGTGGATGTCTGCCTCGGGGGTGGAGTCCTCAGAGAGGCAGACTGAGTCACGCTTCAGCGCATCCTCCTCGTACTCCTCGCCAATGGCCGACTCATAGGGTGAAGAGATGCAATTGTCATAGACCGTGGCCGAGTCGCTCTCATCACTGTAGCCTGAGTAGCACTGCTTGAGGCTGACCAGCTCCAGCTGCACGTTCTCATCCACCACCAGCGTGTATTTGACAGAGTCATAGGAGAGGGCACTGGTGTCCGAACTCACAGAGGCTCTCTGAAGGTTGTGCCCTGGCCGGGAGCCACCACCACCACCACCACAGGAGGCCCTGGGCAGGTTTGTCTTGTCAGGGGAGGACATGTAGTCCAGCACCTCATCCTCCTCGCTGATGGAGGGGTTGGTTTTCCCTGCCAGGGCTGAATAGCCGGAGGTGTCAATGTCGGAGCTGATGGACATGCGGTTCTCACTGGACTGAGACAGGAACGGCTTGTCAGTCTCCAGGGGGTCCGAGTTCTTCTGCACGGGCGTCAGGTAGATCTCCTCTGTGGCCTCCAGCCTCACGTCCGTCTGGTAGCGGATGCGGTCCCGGTGGGCCTCGGGGCCCCTCG
This sequence comes from Urocynchramus pylzowi, assembly GCA_013397555.1. Lineage (NCBI taxonomy): Eukaryota > Metazoa > Chordata > Aves > Passeriformes > Fringillidae > Urocynchramus > Urocynchramus pylzowi. The sequence goes on from VZRH01006604.1 coordinate 325,473, forward strand.
TTACCACCACGACGCTGGCACCATGTGGCGGGGCCCGGCTGGCGGCCTGGTGCTTCTCGGGCGGCCGGGACGAGGCAACGCAGGCTGGGGCCATCTGTGTGGCTGCTGTGCGCCGGCACGGGCTCTCCGTGGATGTGCCCCGGTCTTTGGTGGAGGTTGTGCTGTTTTGGTGATTGACCTCATCACTCAGGCAAACGTGGTCATGGGGAGGGGTCTGCTCACCTGGAGGGAGAGGAGAGCAGCTTAGACAGCCACTCAGAGGGAATGCTCCCTGACAGGGAAGGTGTCCAGGGATGCCACCCAGACTCATAGAACCATTTAAGTTGGAAAACACCTCTAAGATTCTCAAGTCCAAGCATTAACACTGTCAAGTCTACCACTAAACCATGTCTCTAAGCACCACATCTACACAATTTTCCACACTTCCAGGGACGGTGATTCCAGCACTTCCCTGTTCCAACACTTGATCAACATTTCAATGAAGAAATTTTTTTTCTAATATCCAACCTAGACCTTCCCTGGTGCAACTTGAGGCTATTTCCTCCTGTCCTACTGCGTGCTACTTGGGAGAAGAGAGCAACTCCCAGCTCACTAACAATCTCCTTTCAGGTAATTGTAGAGAGCAAGACAGACATGCACCCTGCATCCATGTGGTATGTTTTCCCCAACCTGCTCCAGCTCAGGCTCCTGAGCACCATGAAAGGGTGCAAGGAGCTGACCCTGGCCAAAAGCCTGAGAACTCACCCGTTTTCAGAGGGGACGACGACCGGGACACCCGCTCCTGCCAACTGTGCTTTTTCCCCAGAGAGTTGTTATTCAGAGTGTCCTGAGGAGAAGAACAAAGCTGCCTTATAGCCCAAACAGTAAACAGCATGTGGCACGGCAGCACCCATTCCTCCCTGGGTCCACAGCGCCCCGCTCAGCTGGGCATGCTGGGGCACATGATGCTCAGGGAGACCACCAGCCCCACATCTCACCATGCTGCTGCTGCAAGAGCTGGCATGATGGCTGAAGCAGCGTGGGCAAGGAGCCAGCTGGGCTGCATTCCTCCACCAGGGGAAACTCGGCTGCAGAAGCCCACAGCTGGACAGTCCCAAGACAAAAAATTCAAGACCTGAGCCTGCCTGCATGCTTTGCTCCCATCCTGCCAGCCCTGCCTACCTTCAAACCACCCAGCTTAAAGAAATGGGGAAATGCCAAGGACCAGGTGTTGTGCTGCTGCTCAGCTAGAAGCCAGCTACTGGACAGATTAATGCCTGCCTCTGGAGACATTCATACTGGGTGAACACAGGGGCACACACAGACAGTGTGTATGTGTGCAAATCTATGCACCCACACACACACATACACAGTTCACTGGCAGATGTCAATCCTGAGCAGCGTGAGAGGAGGGGCAGGATCAGGCCATCCACGCTGCCCATGCTGCCCATGCCCATGAGTTTCTGTGGGTGCTGTGCCCTGCCTGCCCAGCCCTGGGTGGCTGGCCACGCATGGGCACAAGGGAACACGTGCTCAGCCTCGCTGCAAGACCCAGGGAGCAAAGGGCACCAAGTCCCCTCTAACGAGGACCCTCCTGCAGACAGGGGACAAGTCCTCCCTGCCTGCCTCTGCAGGCTGTGACATCCTGCCTGGTGCAGTGCCAGCCCTCATCCACTCCTCCATCCCCAGGGTGTCCCTGGCTGCAGGCTCCCAGCCCCTCCTATGGGGCACTGAATGTTTCTGCCCCAGCTGCAGCATTTTGCACTGTTAGGTCTTGCTTAAGTACCAAAGCCCCGCTGGGACTGCCTGGATTTTCTCACGGCCTTATCATCAACCTGCAGCTGTTCCCAGCAGCACAGGAGCTGCCCTGTCCTTACTTTGCCTCCCCACTGACATGACAAAGGAAGTCTTTGCCCCAAAATTCCATCATGTCCCACACTGCTGAACCAGGCCTGCCAGATTCCTTCCTCCATGTGGGGAGGGATAGACCCCCTTCAAAGAGCTTTGGCAACCTCCCACCATAGCCTCCATGAGTCCTGCCTGTGCCAAGGCAAATAACAGCACGTCCCTGCTAGCCTTTCCCAGGGACACGATGGGCCGGGATGTGGGCCAGGCAAGCTGTCACAACGATGGCCTCTGCGTGCAGAATGCCACGGGGCCAGCACACATGAGCCAGCCTGGCTGCCTGGACTAGGAAAGAAGGCAGCAATGCAGCAGGCACAGCCCACTGAGCCCACCCGTGCCCACAGGGCCAGAGCACTCAGGGGTCTGTAATGCCCTGCCAGGGTGGAGAGGCATTCACAAAGTTCTTAGAGGATGAACCAGCCAGTCACAACAGCTGTTTCTTGCCCTCTGGGAAACTGGGGATGTTCCTCTCACCATTTCCAGGCCACCTACCTGGGATGATGATCATAGAGTGCCCAGCAGCAACTGAGACATCACCAGAATGTATCCTGGCCCCACAAGAGCAGAGGGTGGGATGATGCTTTGCTTTGTGAACACCCTGCCTGACAGAGTGCCTGGTGCCCCAAGTGGGCATTCAAGAGAGAATGCATGGCCATGGTCCCTCTTCTGACTACTTATAGGGAAAGGGAGCTGGGCAGGTCAAGGGGATGCAGTATCTCACACAAGTGGAGACAGATTTCAGGCTGGTCCCCAAGGGATGCCGTGCACCCTGTCCTCTCCTCAGGGCACCACATGTAGACAGGAAGAAAGTGCCACTGGCTAGAGTCAGGCATCCAGAACAGGAAACCCAAGAACCTTACAGCCAGTCTCTCACTAAATCCTACCAACAGCACTATCCTACCTGGCCAGCCATGCCACAGTCCTGTGCCACCATTCCCGCTGGCTCCAGGCTCCCATCGCCAGCTGCAGCAAAGCTCCCTCTCCCATTCCCCATGGCTTCAGCTCAGCTGTGCCCACACCTTACAGTGAGCTCCACAGCCTCCACCATCTCCTTACAAGGGGACCATCAGCTTCCCCACCCCAGCCTACCATCTCTGCAACTCCCCCCACCCCTGAGAGGCCTGCTCCACCCCCAGTCACTGGTTGGGACCGAGTGTCTGGGAGAGGGCCCTGCTGTTCCCCACCTCCCCCAGCTGGATGTGGCTGCCACACACCACTTGCTCCTCAGGGTCCCTGCACAGGGTGGGACAAGGCTGCTGCTGTCCCCTTGTCCATTATGCTCAGTGAAGCTCCCCCGCCTCCCCCGCCCTGCTGCCTTTGTCCCCGGTGCCAGCTGCCTGCGGGCGCCTATCCTTGGCTCAGTGCCTTCCTCCTCCTCCTCCTCCCACCCATGGCCTCAGGCAGAGAGCTGGCATCAGCTGCCGGTGCCGGGCTGGTGACACCCAGCTCTGACTACTCCCCATCTGTCACCCACGGGGACACCTGCCTCTCACTTCATGCTCCTCGGCTGAACGTCACCGCGACGAAAATCCTCCTACTCGGCAGAAGGCAGAGCTGAATGGAGGAGGGTGCGAAAATAGCCCGCACGTCGCGCGCTTTGCGTGGGCTTGCCAAGTTTGCAGAAGCGGCACAGCAAAAGGACTCCAGCCGCTGCCTCGGGGGTATGGTGCCCTCCAGCATGCAGGGCAACAAACCATCATCCACCCCAGGGGTGACAGTAACACCATGGCTGCATGGGGCAGGCAGTCTTGGCTAAAACCATCCAAAATCTTTACAAAATCTGAGCGTGAGCGAGACAACAGTACCCCCTTGTTCTCCTGGCCACCATTTTGGGCGTTGCTTTTCTGTCTCTCAGATTTTGTAGGGGGTTCTGACATTAATGCTTCACTTGCCAGGCACCACCACTCAGAAGCTGAGGCCACCAGCTCCCCACTGCCAGCCATGGGGCACCTGGTGTCCCCAACCTGCCCCAGAGCTGGTGCTGCCCCAGCCCGGGGCAGCTGGAGCCCAGCCAGCTGTTGGTGCCGGCCCTGGGCTCGCCAGTCCGTGGCGTGGTGCCCTGTCCCGCGATGGCTCATTCACGCGTTCGGAATCCATGCCTCGTTTGCTCCCCATCCCACGGGAGCCCTTCGCAGTTCCCACCCTGTCCCTGCCGCACGGCTCTCTGCCAGGACACCCAGACCCTGCAGAGTCCCGACACGATTCCTGGCGTGTTCCCTCCCCACCTTGGCAGCAGAAATGAAAGAAGGACCCACCCGGCGCCTAAGCCCCCTCAACGAAGCTCCGCCGAGCGCACTGCTGGGATGCTCGGGGGTGCGCAGGGGCGACCCGGCAGGGCGTGCTCAGGTCCCCGGCACCCAGGGACCCCCGGGCCCGCAGATCGCTCCCTCCGGCTCGGCCTGCCCGGGGTAACGCCAGCGGCCGTGAGAAGGGACCCC
>VZRH01006604.1:330253-344827 GCA_013397555.1 Urocynchramus pylzowi
CGATGTTATTCCCGGAGCCGGCGAGCCCCGCGCCCCCTCCCCAGGCAGGTGCGGGCAGCATCCTTCATCCCTTAGCGATGGGGCTCCCCCGGCACCTCATCCCCGGCAGGTGTCTGGCTGTAGGTACATGCAACTGTCACATTCACTACGAAGCACGCAAACGTGCACACCCAGGTTTCATCTCGACATAACAAGGACAGTTTTTACAGTGAGAACAACCATTCTCTAGAACAACCTCCCCAGGGAAATGGTAGAGTCCTCGTCGCTGGAGATTTTCAAGACGCCACTAGAGAGAGTGCCAGATCGTCTCACCCAGACTCCCTTTCCCACACAGGGTTTGGCCAGGTGATCCTTGAGGTCCTTCCCAGCCTGGGCTGCCCTGTGATTCTTCCTTCCAAGGCAGACTGTGCCCTTTCTTGGTTCCTGTCCTGGCAGGTGGGACTCATACAAGCATGTCACCAGTTTGATCAGACTTGGCCTACCCCCTGCCTGGAGCAGGTCACTTGGGGTCTTGCCCATCACACCTGAACATCCTCACAGCTGGAGAGCCCACCACCATGCTGGCCCCGTGTACTGCGTTACTACTACTACAACATTTTCTCTCTACGGGGTTGCAATCTTCACTGCACACCTCTGAAAGCAGTCAGGCTCCTCCTTCCCTGTAATGCCCACTTGGACCAGCAGCTCCTTCCCCCTTGTGTTACTCATTGAGGACAAGCTTTCTCTGCCCACTCCTTGCATGCATTTGCATATATCAGACCTGAGGCCATACGGGAGGGGTGCCGGGCACTGGCTCTCCAGCCACCTGCTGGTGGTGGCTATGCTAGGGCTGGAGGCAGCTCCACTCTTTCCCCTGTACCCTTTTGGAACAGGGTGGCCACTGTGGCCTGTGGGGACTGTGGGGAGCAGGTGTCCCATCCCACCACCCTGGATGGGCCCAAGTGCTGAGCCACCACACTCCTTGTGGCTGTGTTGCTGGGCAAAGAGGCACCAATGTCTCCCCTGTGTGTGTTTAAAGGTCAGTGGGTGCCTTCCCAAGGCCCCCTCCTTGCATTAACTGGAGCTTGCACATGCACAAGTTGCTGCAGCCAGCAGCTCGGCCTGGTGGAGTTGAATTGCCTGTTTTATCAGCTGTTTGTGGTGACTGCAAGCTCCTCAGCAGGCAGAGGTGGGGAAGAGCGGGTTTTTGCAGTTGAATACTATCCATGTCTCCAGCTGCATAAAGGATGCCCCTTGAGTCATGATAGAAGAAACAGCCCCAGCAGCTCTGGCAGCCACTCCAAGAGCTCTTGTTGCTACCAGCACCTGAACTGTCAGACAAAAGCCAGCACAGGCAGGGCTCTGCCTGCTGCAGGCACAGTACAAACCCTCTCATGAGTCATTTCCCCCCAGTGTCCTTGCTGAAGTCCTGCAGTGGGTGAGCAACTGGAGAAGCACTGTCACCAGTACTTGTCCTCTTGAGGCTTTAAACATTTAAATCCCTTGTTTTGAGCATTAGCCTTCATACTACAAGTTCTGCATTTCTGTCTGTGATAAATCACATGGATTTTAAAAAGGAAACCGAGGCACGGGAAAAGAACTGGAGGGGAATGCCAACTGAAAAGATTATACCTAGCCAAAGTGGGTGTATTGCAGTCAGCTGGTGACATTCAACCTAGACTGCTAATAATGCTGCTTCCATAATCCTGTAGCTGTAGCAATCACTTGGAAAACTCACAGAGGGAAAAGTCCTGGGAGGATGCAGAAAAGCAAATCACTGCCATTCTGAAGAAAAGGGCACCCTAGCTGGGGTGCAGCATTCCAGGTTCAAGAACTAGGAGGAAACTACTGCCACTGCAGGTATTATTTATGGCCTGTAGCTCAACAAAGTGTTTTGAAACCACACAGAAATCAATCACCTTACCATGTGAGTGAGACCTGCAGTGATCTGCAAAGCAAGGGCAGGGACTAGACATCAGGAAGCCTTTCTAAGTCAAGGATACAGCCACACCAGAACAGGCTGCCTCGGGAGCCCTCTAGGAACAAGTTAATGTCACCTAAGGTCAGTTTGAACACGCCCATGTCTCAGCACAGACGCAATGGTGAGGTGACTTCCCAAAGTCCCTTCACCCTGTGGGAGAGATTAGGGTGTGTGGGAGAGCAGTACCAGTGCCCAGATCCTGTGGCAGGATAAACACAAGATGCACACCTCGTCCCCAGTGCAGTCACAGGACACTTGTGCTTCCTTACAGACCTGTCCCTGGGACTGATGTGATGCTGGTGTGCTCCTGCTGATCCTACCTCCCACCTGCACGGTGCTCTCGGAATGGCAAAGTCCCAGTGCCCAGCAACCGGTGTCTCTGACAGTCCCAATGTTGTGATCCACGGTTCCAGGGGGCTGGAGCAGAATGAACCTTGCTGCAATTGAGAGGTACTGGGATCACCCCTGGAGCACTGGTCTAAGCTGGGGAATCCCCTGTGTGGGGGCTGCTGCCCACCTGAGGAAGCTGCTTGCTTCCCTAGGAGTGAAAGGCTCTTGCAAGAGGAGTGGGGTGATACACAAGATGTTGCTAGAGTGATGCAAGTCTCTTCCCTGCTCCCCCACTCTTGCAGCCTTCACTGTCAGAGGAGTGGCAAAACCTTCAGGTGGGAAAAGCATTTTGTGAGCACAGGGAAGCAAGGGGGACTTGCCGAGCAGAAGGCACAACTGTGTCCCTTCTCCCTGCCACCGGCTGGCTTCAAAGCACCAGGAGAAGCCTCTCTGCCCCAGCCTGGCCCAGCCACAGCTGGCCATGGACCACAGAGGCAGCTTCATGGGACAGCCTGTGAAAGCTGCAGAGAGTAAGCAGCCACCTTGCTGCCCTATCCTTTGTTCCCAGCCCACACATCCAGTTCCCCACCAGTCCCCGGCTCGCAGGCTCACGGCAGCTGCTTCCCTCTTAGCAGTGGGTCCCTCTGGCCTTCTGGGAGCAGCTGCCAGCAGCAGCACACTTGGATCAGTGGCGCTGAACATCAAGAAAAAGCCCCTGGCATTTCCAGTAATATTATTATGCTGAAAAAACCTGTTTTTTTCCTTCATATATCTGTATCTTTGTGGCTGTTTCAGGCCTTTTCATGCAGACCCATGAAGGCTCAGCACAGCTCTTAATCAGCTCTTTTCCCTTTGGGCGCTTGTTCTCATGCTCTTAGGTATTTACAAGAGAGGTATTTCGTTTTTAAATTTTTTTTTTCATTCCTGTATTAACTGTTTTCCACAGTTCCTGGAAAACAGATGAGACACTAAGCTTCTATTAACCTCTGCCTGGCTGTTTGCTGGGATCCATCTTGCTGAAACCAGAGTTTATCACCCTGTATTTCCAAGCCACTAAAACAGGGCCAAACCCCAAGTCTGGAGTTTTTGTTGCAACCATCCCTCTCAATATACCTGACTGCTGCCATTGGCGAGGTGGAGGTTGTGTCCCTCACCCTGGTGGCCTCCACTCCTTCCTAGGTGGCCTCCTGCCTTGCCATTCAACAGCCCCAAAGACACCTATGCTCCTTCTACAAGCCCTCTCCTCAGCCTATCTCACTGCTAATTTCATTCACTGGGGACTTCTTGTTGAAATTAAGGTCCTTTTCAGCCACACATGGTATTATTCCTCATTCTTTGAACATGGTCTCCCATCCATGAGGTGTGGTCCTTGTCAATGGATAGTTCCCTTCTGCAGACATCAGTCTACGCCTCCTTGCAGTTTCTGTGTGTCTGAGCTACTGTTTCTGAAGAGCTGCTAAAATAGCCCATAATGAGGTCATCTTTGTTTTTCTGGGACCAAAAAAATCCCCCCAACCCATCTCTGTTTGGGTGTTGACCTCTGCACCAGCTGCCTGTTACTGCCACAGGTTTTGTCATCAACCAGCTCTGCCCAGGCCCCCCCAACTCATCAAGGTCACAGATTGCCCCTATCCAGCAGTCACCTTTGCAGCCCTCAAGCAGGGTTTGTCCCCCTTGTTCCTTGTCAGTGCTTTCCTGCTCACTGTTGGGTTACTGTGCCTGCCCACCCCTCCAGAGACTCCCACTGGGCAGCTGGGTGACTCCAGCCCCTTGTCTCACGGTGCTCCCCACATCCTGTTTCCTCCTTGCCCATGGCTCTCTGCTCTGGTGTGACTCAGTGAGCCAGCAGCTCGCTTTCACCCCACATTGTCCACTGCCAGGCTTTCACCTCACATTGCTCCCCTGCCAGGCTTTCACCCCACATTGTCCACTGCCAGGCTTTCACCCCACATTGCTCCCCTGCCAGGCTTTCACCCCACATTGTCCACTGCCAGGCTTTCACCCCACATTGCTCCCCTGCCAGGCTTTCACCCCACATTGCTCCACTGCCAGGCTTTCACCCGCTGCCTGGCCCCTCAGGGGTGACCAGGGCCTTCAGCCTCCCTCCCACAGCTGCTCTGTGGCCCTGGGTGCTCGCTGTGCTCTCAGGCCCTGGTCCCAGCGTCCCTGACTCGCGCCCCCAGCCAGCTGCCCTGGGGGTGGTGCATTAGCCACAGCTGCTGACCGCTGGCCGTTCCGTCTGCCGGCCCCTGCGCCGTGCGCAGACCCGGCCATCCTGCCCCCTCGGGGCCTGACTGCTTCCATCAGGCAGATCCTGCAACCTCGTCGCCCTGAGCTCACTCTGGATGGCAATCAGCTTGGAAAGCTCCCTGGCTCTCGCCTTCAACATTTGGGATTGCAAAGCCCCTCTCACAGCCATTGTTGTCACCACTTTTGGTTCTGCTCCTCGGGCAATCCTCCGTGTCCCATATAAACCATTTGGATGTATTTTTAGCAGGCATTTTTTCTGAGCATGATAAGCTTCCTCCTTTGCTGTGTTTATGAATAACTCATTGCTTCCCCTACAGCAGCCTCACATCCCCCTCCCACTCCAGCAGACTCAGTGCACCCGGGCATTTGTGTAAAGCAGCTCTGAGCTGTCCCCAGGGAAGGCATGGAGCTCGCTCCCACAGCCTGAGCAGACCCTCTACTGAAGGTCAGGTCTCTGTGTTGCAGCACAGGGATGCAGAAACTCCTGAGTAAACTGTTTCAAATGGGCAAAAGAGACTGGTTTCCCTCTCCCTCAAGGAAGGGCTGCAGCACTTGGGCTGCAAGTCCCTCCTGCCCCTTCCCCTCTCTGCCAAACTTCAGCCAAGGGCTGTCAAACTGTAGAGAAAAAAAAAAAAATCCTGCCCTGAGCCCAGTGGTGCTATCAGCAGTGGGGAACTAGGATGGGTAACGAGAAGAATCCAGCAACAAACCCACAGTCTCTGTCTGCCTCACCTATTGCAGGCAGGAGCATCTTCCCAATGCCAGGCCCTCGCTGTGGCTGTGCCCTCATGGATGCCCAGCACTGGGTTTGCCCTTGGTTCTCCCGGCAGCATTACCCCTCCTCCCTTCAGCATCCACAGCCCATGAGCCCAGACTGTCCCAGGGAAGTCTGGCCATAACATCCCATAGCAGGAGGAGGCTGCAGTAGGAGCAGAGATACAGAGCAGCAGCCCCATACCTGGGAACAGAGAAATTTTTGCTGGGAAGGTCAGGAATTAGACCAAGGAGCACAGCAAGACACCTTCACCTCCCAAGGATGAGGTCTGCCTGTACCGTCCTGCCTGCAGTGAGGAATTCCAAACGACACAAATTCACTTTCTAATTTTAAATCTGCGACAAATTCTTGTGCCTTTCCTGTCCTCGCTGGGTCTTTATCAGTTTTGCAGAGGAAGTATTTCCTCTGAGGGACAGAATGATTCTCAAACCACGTGGCTGCTCCTCCAGCATTTGCATCCTTTAGCATGAAACACATTGACAAAATGCAGAAACTCCGTGTTGAGAGGTATTAGTTCTTAGCTTAAAAAAGTAAGTTTTAAGTAGAGTGAGTTAGAATGGGTTCACAGAATTATAATACTGGGTGATCTAGTATGTTGTTTGCTCAGCTTTACTTGCCTAGCATCAGTAGCTGGATCTGCTGAAGCCTTGGGACACAAGCTGTGAGTTTACACCTAGAGGTGTTTTTTGGCTGGAATTGAGTTAATTCTCCTAGTAATTTTCCTAGTAGCTGATGTTTTGTCTTTCTCATGAGAGGAGCATTGATAACACACTGATGCTGCTGTGGTTGTTGCTGAATACTGTTTATCCCAAGCCTAGGGATTTTTTATTTCTCCATGCTCTGCCAGCGAGCAGGTGCACCAGAAGTACAAACCAGAAGACAAGGAGACTCCAGCTGTCAGCAGAAGCTGTAACTCCACAAGATAAGAACAGTGTATGGCCTGCCTGCACAGACACAGAGAAAGAACCCAGTAAGATGTTAGAAGACCCCAGATCAAAAATCACCACTGGACCAAGAGGTGCATGGAGAGTGCCTGAGGGGTGAATGCATGAGTTGTATGGGCATAATTGTCCAGGGCTTTCTTTGTTCAGGGTCCCTCTCCACAGGCACCCAGCTTGAGCTGACCTGGTGCTGCACCACAAAACTATTTATTTTTATAAAATCTGAGCCAGGGGCTTTGCTACAAGAAACCTAGGGTCGAGCCTGAAGGAAGAGGAGTCAGCCTTAGAGTGAGTGTGTGTTTGATAGAGGGGTCAAAAAGGGCACCTGTCAGCTTACTGGAGCTGCCTGCTACAAAGAGACTGCTCCCAGCAGTTAAAAGTCTCAGGTGGTATGTATGTGATTCCTTGAGTGGTGTGAGAATGCTCAGGCTGTGGCTTTTCCTTTAACACCCTGCATATTTCCAGATCCAATGTAATTATCAATTTATCTCCACATTTCTGCCCCCCATGGCCTTCTAGCAAAGCTCAAACACTGGTGTGAATCCCATCAGGTTCTTGCCAGCCTGCTCTAAGATGGATGCGACACCCAGCTGAGGTACCTGCACAGGCTTCCCAGCTCCCATCTTTATTCCACCTGCTGCCTGCTGGCATCAGAGCTACCTCCTTCATCCCTGTTTCAGGAGCCTCCAGGTCTCCAGCCTCCTAAAGACTTGTGAACAGCTCTAGCTAAAGCTGGCTAGCAAGCCAGAGAGAACACCTCCTGTGAGCAGAGGACAGCTCTCAGCATGCCAGCCCAGCTGCATCCCCAGGTCCAGGGATGCATGTGGGGACAGGAGGCACAGCCCAGGTGGGACCTTTGGTGCCACCTTGCAAATGTCCTTGATTCCTGAGAATGCTTGTCAGGTGCCAGACGCTTGCTGGTCATCCTGCTCAAATGGGGGCATGCCCCCATTTGTACCCAAATCCTTGGGCTCATCTCTGAGGAACAAACTCCAACCCCTATAGCACAGTGGGAACCAAAATGTACCAGCTTTGGGATTGAGTCCCTTGAGTTTGGCTGGTTCAGAAAGGACCTGCACTGTGCTGGAGTGAGGAGAGGACACAGCTAAGCAGAGGGGATTGGGCCCATGGTGGTGGGCTCCTTGAGCAAGCATCACTCTGGGGATCAGATGGTTCTGCATGTGGGCTGATGGTCCTGCCAGCCCCACTGGCACATTCTGCCCATCCCTATCCCTCTCCCCATCCCCATCCCACTTACCCGGGTGGCCAGGCTCTCCTTACAGTGCAGGCTGATTCCACACTCATCAGTGATCTCAGAGAGGTCTTCATCCTCAAATTCCTCAAGGCTGATGTCATGGGTGAGCCTGGAGGGAGTGGAGATGGCCTGGTCACCCACTGCCCCAGTGGTGGACAGGAGGGTGCAGGGTGCCGTGGTGCCTGTGGGCTGGGAGCAGCACTGACACCCTGGGAGAGGTGCTCCCAGTCTCTAGTAGGAAGAAAGACTGGGAAGGCAGCCCCTTCCAGTGGATGTCTGTCCCCAGGTCTGTCCCCATCGAATGGGGCTGGGCTTGGCACGGTCCATGGCTATTGGGAGGCAGGAGGAGTGTGTCCCAAAGCAGCCCCTGCCTGACCAAAGACAGCAGGGACATGCAGGTAGAGAGAATACGGAACAGACAGAACAGCCAGCCCCATCACAGCAGGTTTGTTCTGCTCACAGCATCCCAGGGAGCCTCTGGGATTGCCCCAGCTGAACACAGACACCCAACAGGGCAAAGGCCGGGATTACAGGAAGTGGAAAGGTTGTGTCCAGGGCACAGCTGGAGGATGGACCTGTTGGGACAGATGACCACATCAAGACCCACAGAATTGTAAGCACAGCAAACCTCTCAGCCATGGCACAACCAGCCCCTGAGCTGCAGCTGGGAAGGATGTCCCAGCCCAGCTGCCTGCAGTACGAGAGGGCAGCGATTTCCCTCTGCACCAAAATCACTCCCCAGGGTGACTGTGGACATCCCTGTGAACATGGTGCTGCTGAACTGGTCTGCACGGCCTCAGGGGTCCCTTAGGGCTGTCAGCCCCAGCCACACAGACTCATTACACCCCTTCAAAACAAGAGAGATGCTTTTAGCAGCTGAAAATGTGCTGATGAGCCCCAGGGGAGTGGTGAGGTTCTCCTGGCATCCGAGCATTAAAATATTTCAACATGGCGGTACCTCAATGCTCTTCTCACTTATTTGTTACCACAGGGGTAAATAAAAGAGCCCAAGTCAAAAGTCCTTGGCCAACCTACTCATACCCCTGAGTTTTTTTTGTCTGGAGTAGTCATGGACCCTGCTTTGCTTGCCACCATTTCCCTTTGCTCCTAGCTCCTCTGGCTGGGAGACACTTGGGTGAAAGGGCTATGCCAAGTCCATCATCCCCCTCTGGCTTGGCCCCCAACAGTGCAGTGAGAAAGGAATAAGAATGGTGTTTTGTGCCCTGCAGAGCTCCCACTCTCACTTTAAGCATTGCTTGCCCATCTTGGGGCTCCCCGCTGCAGTGGCACCAACCCTGTGGCATGGAGGGGTAACACCTCCCCTGTCCCAGCTCCTGGAGAGGGAAAAGAGAAGCCCATGGGGGAAGCAGCATCTTCCCTCTGTGTTTCTGAGGACCCCACTAGTAGTGGTCTCCTGGGGTGAAGAAAACTGGGAACAACCCCACCCATGGAGGCAGCCGCTGCAAGACACAACAGGAATGCAAGGACGCAGCCTTCAGCAGAGGGTGGGATGGCTGGACCTCCCTTTGCCCATCTCCTCCTGCTGCCCATGGAAGGGAGGCAACCGGAGCAGGAGGCTCATGATGAGCCTTCAAAGCACAAATTGATTTCTTCTCCGGTTACACGGGTCGCCAGGGTGGGACATCACCCGCTGCTAATGCTCGGGCCTCCACCCGCCATGCTGTGGGGGCGCAGTGAGCGCTGTGGGGTCCCGGTGAGGGGCACAACTCTGCTGCCAGGGGCTCCCTGGCTCTGCAGGAGCAGCCTGACAGGGTGGCAGTGCCCCCCACTCCAGGCTGGGGACAGGCAGCCCTGTCCATGCTCTCGGGGATGGGGCGGTGCTAGCGGGTTCCCCAGCACCGGCCCTGCCTTCCAATGCTGGGGCGCAGCAGGAGGTGTCCGGACACCTTCTGCCACTCTGGTGCCTGGCTGTCACACAGCTCCCTGCGCAGCCAGGAAAACTTTGGGCTCAAGTGCGTGCCAAGTTTGCTCCTGTCCTGTGGCCATCACTCAGAGAAGGGTGATGTGCCCAGGAGCAAGGGGCTGCCCCTCATTCCCCTGCATGCCCGCGGGACAGTCCCCCCTTCCCTAGGCCCAGCCGGTCCCCTACCATTTCTCCCACTGATCTTCCAGCCAGCTCTCCTCCTCGGTGCTCGACTCCATTTTCAAGGGCAGCTGCATTGAGGAGGACCCCCCTTCACTGGGGGACACACTCCCACACCAAAAAAAAAACCCCAGGCCTGCTGAGAAGAGTGGTGAGGGAGATGACAGCTGAGCCCTGGGTGCCCACTGCCTCTCCGCCTGCCCCGTCGCAGTCTGTGGCTGCCGGCGCTGCTCTGTATCCTCACTGCGCAACCTGGGGAAGCTCATTAAAAATAGATGGAATCAGCTGTCCTGGAGGAAAAAAAAAAAAAAAAATAACCTCCCCAGCTGAGCCAGCGCCAAGTCCCTGCACTCTGCTGGGGATGCTGACTGCCTCTGCCTGCCAGCCAGCCAGCCTGGCTCCTGGTCTTGCTCCAGCACTCAGCTCCTCAGCACCCACAGTGGGCACAGGGGATCTGCTGACCCCATCATGGAAACCCTCAGCACCCGGCCTCCTCCTGCCCTTGCAGCACTGCTGTCCCCCACAGCAGGGGGACACAGACAGGAGCATCTGTCCGGCCGCTCAGCAGGTGGAGCGAGGCCACTCCCTGATGCAAAGGCCAGAGTGTTTCCAGCACAGCGGGACCGGCCTCATGGCCAGCTGCACTTCCAAGCCCAGGGGAGCGCCTTCGCCAAGGGACAAGCCCAGCCAGCACAGAGCACTGCTACCAGCACTGCCCCTTCCCTGTCTGCCCCCATCTAACCCCCAGACCCACTGCTGCCTCAGGCAGGATCATCCCTGGGCTTCCCCAACCTCTAACCCATGCTGAGGGCCAGAAAAATACCTGGTGAGCTGCTCTGCCAGCTCCCACCCCTCTCCTGCTGCTGAAGGAAATAGGGGTCTTTCCCAGGATGGGCTATCAGATGTTGCTGACAAACTGTTGGTACAGCAGCCTCAGATAATCCTCCACCACCCCCATGCCTCTCAGACCCACTCACTCAAGATGAAGCCAAAGTAGCTCTAGAAGAGGCACTCACCATGATGCTGAGATGGGGACAAGGCATCCCCCTCCCACAAGCTGCACACACTCTGATACACAGTGGGGTGGCACCCCCACTGCCACCCATCACAGCACTGCTCTCTTGCTCCTCAATGACACCCACTCCATTACTTCAAGCAATGGGTGCATCTCCCACCACCTGCTTTGCTCCTGGACAGGTTAAAGTGGGTGATGTCACAGGAGCCCAGCTCAGGGCCTGGACTGCCCTGCCGAGCTAACTTGAGCTCTCTCCTCACCAGTGCCACACCACTGGTCATTGTCACTCAGCCCCACAAGAGCAGCATCCAGGACTCCATCTTCCCTACCAGCTCTGCCTGGAGGCACCTCATCTGCTTGAAACCTCAATTAATGCAAGGAATAAAGAAATCTCTATCTCCGTATTACTCGCGCCCTTTGCTCCTCTCACATGGATGCTCCAGGACTTCCTAGGAAACACAAGGAAGGCTCTCCATTACCCGCCTCTGCTCCCTGCACTGGAAACACCCCTTCCTTCCTCTCTTGCTTCTCAAAGAGGCTAAAAATACCAGCAAAATGAAACAGCTCTGACTTCTCTCAGCTCCATCACTGGCAGTGAAAGTCTGAGCAGGACCTACACGTGTATTTTGGCCAACTTCCCTTGCCAATGGCCACGGCACCACAGGTATGTGGGAGTCTGTCTCCATTTGTGAGGGTGGGAGAACCCTGTCTTTGAAGGTTATGTGTGCTTTCCTGAAGCATGTGCCAAGAGGAACCTGAAGGTGGGCAGCCCTGCTGTATGCATGAGAACTGATAAACTTGGGATTCTCAGGAACTGGCAGCAAGAGTACACACGTGGGTGCATGAGCAGAGGCAGATGTTACCTGCCCATGGCAGGAGCTGATCACAGTCCTAAGAAAAGCCTTAAAATCAGACCTGGCTGCTGTGCTGTCTTGACCCCATCCCCTGTCAGCCTACTGCCACTGCAGAGGATTTTCCATGCAGGGCAAAACCAGGGCAAAAAAAATTGATGTGATGAAGCTGGGTGCTCCGACAAGCCCAGCTGCCCAAGCCATGCCCTGATAGTCTGCTGTTAGGTGCTGTGTGCAAGTCCTGTAACCAGCACCGGTGGAAAAAATAATACTAACCTACATTTGGCTGGCCTCTGTCTTTTTCTTCCATCTCAATGGCCACAGAGACTGCTTTATTTGAACCGATGAGAGGGCACCTCTCTCCCTCCATCAGAGGAGGCAACCCTTTCGTCTCCCCTCACAAGAAGACAGGTAGCCCCATTCTGACGCCCAGCTCATTCATTGCCTCCAAACAGCCTTTGCTGACAGCTCCAGATGAGCACGACAGACACATAAAACACACCACAGTGCTAGAACTGATTTTTGCCTCAGCCTGAAGGTGCATCTTTGAACTTCCCGACAAGACTGAGAGAACTTCTTCCCCCAGAGAGCCCCTCCCTCCCCAAAGGGCTGTGATTTCTGACAGGGCTCCCTGAGTAGTGGAGTAGTTTCCTTCTCTCCTGACCCATGGAAAAAACTCCCTAAGGGTTTCTTTCCCAAGGTGCCTTCCTGCCCAGTAGCTAGGTGGATGCCCTTTGCTTTTATCAGGGAAAGCTGAAGGAGATAGAGGGGATCAGTCAGTGACCCCTCCCACATTCCAGCTACATTAGAGCCACAGTCCTGGGGACAGTGGGGCAGGCAACCCTGTGAGCCCTGCAGGGCCCTGCATCCAGCTGCACCCCAGTTGTGCCAGTCCTCCCTGTCCCTCTAATGCTGGGCAGAGGGACCCCTAACCCAGAGAGGCCCCAGAGAGCCCCTCACAGGAAAGCCTGCCACAAAGCACTGCCACAGCTTCTCAGCAGGGCAAGGAGCTGGAACACTGTGTTCCAGAGAAAGATGTTAAGGAGCTCCAGTGAACACAGACCACACTGCAAGGCTTTGGGAAGCTTAAGGACAACAGGGAGGCTGGATGAGAATGACTTTTTTACTGCTGTCTCCTAAAACGCTGTTATTCTTGTCATGATGAACAGACACCTCTGGAGGACCTCCTGGCTAAAGGGGGGATCACCTCACCATCCTTTTCCTCCCATTTCTTCTCAGACAACACCAAACCATCACTGCCAGGCCACTATGCCTGGTCTCTTCAGAGCTTCAGTCTGCTTGCTGGCCAGGACCAAGCCCTCTCTCAATTCAAGCCAACTGATCACCTAATGCTTGGGCTTGCACGTCACCACTCGGAGCTGGGAGTGCAGGGCCATGTACCAAAGGGCAGAAATCTGAAACACCTCATGCTGCAGGCAGCAAGCAGGGGCAGAGGGCAGGGCTCCCCTCACTGCCAGCCATGCTCTGAGCCTTCACTCTGGACCACGCCATCGCTGCTGGGTCCAGCTCATCTGCAGGGGACAGCCCCTCGCTGAGCCCTGCAGCAGGGATGCAGGACCTGGGACGTGCACAAGCCAAGCTGTGACACATAACCCAGCTTGTAAGTGCTTCACAAGCATGGCTCCCTTCTCACACCACAGTCCCCGCCACAACATGCCTCTGATCTGCCAGGCCCTGCCCCAGGCTCAGACTGCATTTTCTTCCACTTACACCCTGAGCTTGGTGCCTGGGGAAGATTTTGCACTCCTGCCTTGATTCCTCAGTTTTCCACCCAGCTGCACAGCCTCCTTCACGAGGTCAGCTCTCCCCTGGAGCAGGCTGGCAGCACAAGGGGCTCCGTTTCCAAAGATCTGAGGCACAGCCAGAAGCAGCAGCTCGTTCTCCCTCCCAGGGCATGGCTGTTTGCTGGGGAGCAGGAGGGTGCCCAGGGGACAGCCACTGCCTCCAGGACAGCAGGTGGCAGGCCCAGAGCTGCTCGGCAGCTCAGCCTCCAGCCCCTGGCTCGGTGGCCAAGCCCCTTCTCCGTGGTGGGCGATTCCAGAGGCAGCGTTCCATCGCTGGCTTTGCAGGGTACACAGCCATGTTGCAACAGCTCCCAGCAGCTCTCGCAGGCAGCGCTGCAAGAGGAGGCAGCTGCCGAGGACCCGGAGCCACCAGCAGCGGGGTCCAGAAGCAGAGCCCTTCAAATACCAATTGCCTGAACAGTACCTGTGCTCGACTGCACCCATCTGTTTCCTCACAGGGACCCACGGGTTCCTCAGCCTCAGGGGCTGGACCCGACAGAGCAGGGCATGATCTTAGCTGTGGTCCCAAGTGTGGGCCATCCCCTCTTTTCCACCCCAAACCTCAGCATGCAAAGCAGCTGGTACCATTCCTGCCTTCTCAGGCAGCTCCCCCAGCACCCCCGGGCGGCAGAGGCAAGCAGAGAGCAATGGCTGCCGAGGGCACAGCTGCCAGGAGCCTCCCCTCATGGCAAGTGAACACCGCACCTGCAGGCAGGGGCAGGGCTCCTCCCTTACCCGCCCAGCGCATCCCTGTCCCAGAGCTACCCTCAGCAGGCACCAGAGGCTCCAAACCCCACAGGCGTCCCTGGCCTGGCCCATGCCATCGGAAGTCCCTGTGACAAGCCTCATTGGGTTTCAGAGGAGACACAGCCCCCTGCATCCCAAATCGATGGGAGCACTTGGTATTGCTAAGAGGATCAATTCTGGCACTCTCCCACCGTCTCACTTGGGGTTCCTGTTTCACAGGGGCAGGAAGGAAGCAGAAGCACCTAGGATTTCTAGGAAAGGGCTAGAAAAGGGCTTTTCTTGGGGAGGGGAGAGAGATGATGCTTTTTTCTTCCATGAGGAAGAGGTGTTGGAAGAGGAGGTAAGACAGGTAAGGGGGCGGGAATGGGCTGCGAGGGGGACATGAGGCCAAGCAGGGGGCTGGGAAGCTGCAGTGGTGTATGTGTGGGGTGAGGGCCAACATGGCTTGGGTGGGCGGGCTGAGCAGCCATGGGGGCTGGAGCGATGTCTGCGGTGGGGCTCAGCGGTGGCTGGGGCAGGGGGCAGAAGGGATGGCTGGGGC
>VZRH01006604.1:345038-371500 GCA_013397555.1 Urocynchramus pylzowi
GGGAGGGACATACCTGCCGCCGGGGCGGGGGGAGCGGGGGCGCGGCCCGGAGGCTCCATCCCGCGGCTCCCGGCGGCAGCTGCAGGACGGGCACGGCTCAGATGGAAGCCTCACCTCGCACCCCGACCCCATCCGCTCCTCCCGGGCCTCGGGGAACGACGGCCCGGCGGGACAGATGTCCCCGCAGCCGGACCGGCCCCCAGCTGTGCCCGCAGCTGGAGGCTGCACCCTCAAGGGCAGGTACGGGGGACAGCCAGGGACTCACAAAGGCGGGAGGAGCAACCCCAGGAGCGGGGCCGGCCGGCCGAGCGGGCAGGCAGGAGCCCAGGGCGGGGGGCTGGACACAGAGGGCCACTTGCAGGGGTCTCTTCGGCAGCAGGGAGGTGCCTGGAGGCAGCAGGAGCAGCAGGAACGACCACGCTGCGCTTTGGCACCCATGGCATGTTTGCCGCACCCGGCAACAGGTCTGGCAGCCCCAGTACAAACCCTGTCCCTGTCCAAGCTCACCAGGGCAGCAAAGGGAATTTAAAAAGCAGCATATACACACCTTCCACAGGCACAAAGGAGGGAAAAAATGCATCTCAAGGTTTCAGGTCTCTCCCCAGAAAGGGCGGACCCATTTTAGTATCCAGCTATGTCCCAAGAAGCATTTTATCTTGGTGGGTACTCATTGCTGCTACTCTTCCTTACCAGCCTGAGCAGGTTTTTCTTCCCTGCTTCTCCTCCCCATGCTTTGCAGGCTCAGAAAACTGTGCAGATTGTGCTGTGGACAGAAGTGGACAGCATCAGTATTTTTAGATCTCAAGGCTACTTCTGTACCTGAACAGCAGAACTTTCCTTATTCCCTGCATGCCCACTGTGCTCCCAGTCCCTGTCTCTGGCAGTCCTGGATGGCATGAGTGGCACTTCAGCAGTTCAAACATCGGGTCCCATCAGTGTTTCTCACACCGCAGAGCTGACTGCCATTGAGGAGATGTATTAGTTCTTGGCCAAGACCCAGGACATCAGCTGCTCCTCCAGAGAAGAGCAAGCAGAGCCCTCCAAGGCATACAGTCCTGCTCTCTCTCAGGAATCTCAGTCTCCTGCCAGACAAACTGGAAAGAGATGTTACTCCTGGACTAGCTGGAGACAAGCACACACCCCCAGGGTCACCACGTGCAGGTAACCCTGGGGCAGCCTCCTGAGGGCAATCTAAGTGTCCCCTTTGCCGTTTGGATGCACAGACTGAGCTGTATTACATGCAGGACCCAAGAGACTCACCAGCATTCATTCAGGGAGCTTTGGGGGAGCTTTGATGTAGCTCCATCTCAAAGCACAAACCCCACCTACCAAAATGTGATTTCTCTGCAGCATGGCTGTTATTTGGCCTCTGAGCTGGGGCAGAAGGTAAGGATGCTACCTTGTCCCACAGCCAGATCACCACCACTGCAGCTCACCTTCTGCTCGGATGCCACCTTGTCCCACAGCCAGATCACCACCACTGCAGCTCACCTTCTGCTCGGATGCCACCTTGTCCCACAGCCAGATCACCACCACTGCAGCTCACCTTCTGCTCGGATGCCACCTTGTCCCACAGCCAGATCACCACCACTGCAGCTCACCTTCTGCTCGGATGCCAAGCACCAAAAGCTCCCCCCTTTAGTCAGGTCACCAGCCCTGGCTCAGGCTGGCCTGGCAGAAGACCTAATTTGACCTTCCTACCTGCACTACTGTTGGTCAGGTCTAGTCCTTAGATGCACAGTGGAGCACAGGGCCCCTGGGAGAGTGCACACACATCTGCTGCAAATTAAGAGACAGCACTTCCATCCTAGCCAGCATCTCTTCTCACGAGGCATCTGCTGATTTTTCTCTTTCAAATTGTCCAACTGACCATCAGGTTCACTTCAGACCAATTCAGCCTTAAAGGAAACCTGAGAAGAGGTTATGTGCTCAGAGTTTTCCTCTTTCCCAGCTGAACCACCTGATCTCCACCCAGATGCAGCTGTGATACCAGACTGCTCTCTGTCCATCAGTGATCCTTCTCACTGCTCTTTCCCCCTCTGCCTCAAATGGCCACATTTCCAGCTCCATTTCTTCATATCGAGGTGTGTTTTCTATTTTCAGATCTTTCAGCCAGCTCCTCTTGAAGCCACTCCAGCTCCTTCCTTGTGCAGACAGAAGAGACGTGGAAGAAGGGAATTTTCTTAAGCACCAGCACATGGAGCAGGCAGTTCTGCTAAAAATCCAAGGTTAGCCATTTCCAATCCTGAGCCACATCACCATCATTCCTGTGACAGGTAAAACAGATATCCTGGCCAGCATAGAGGAGGAGCCTCAAACCCAGTCTCTCCAGCTTTAATTTATTCTACTTGGGCTAGAAAAAGCTGGACTGAGTTTACTGTCATTCTGGCTTGTCATCTTCTAAGGCACAGGCTGCTGTTTCAAAAGGTTTTTGCCATGTGTGAGCCACCCCAAACACTGAAGTTTTACTTTTTCAAGACCAGAAGGTCCTTGCCAGAAACAAAAGAACAATTCAGCAATACCATGAGCTGAGGCCCTTCTGTCCCAGATCAGCCCCACTGCTGAACCTCGACAAGGAACTGCATGGCTACATGCACTTCCTAAGTCTTGCTGGTTACTAAGAAAAGCAAGGTACCTCATGGAACTCTGCTGAGATAGAGGTTCCAGTAAGAGGGTCTACGCAGAAGCACCAAGGAAGATGGCAGGATGCACAAGAACTTGACTCTGTGTTCTTGCTAGTTATTAGACTGCTAAGTCTAGTGTATTTAATACAAGTTCATGACCTAGCTTGGAAGTCATTAGCCAAGGGTCCATCACTGACACGAGACCCAAGATGAACAATTGTTCAGGCTCTGTAGGACTTTCTGCCCCAGTATCCACCCTCAGTTGAAGGGAGCCTTCACGCCACCCTGGGGAGGATCCCAAAGCCACTGCTCTCAGAGCATCCAAAGGCAACTGCTCCCTCTGCCCGAGCAAAGAGCTCACACCATGCCCGTGTTGGGGGGCCTGTGTCAGGTCAGGCATTGTCAGCTTGCCCTGAGACACAGGAAACAGGAAACAGAGACCCCCAAACTGGCATCCATTTCATGCTACTTTCTTTACAACAGCCTCCAGCAGTCCTCTGCTGCTTTTGAAACAAAGATGGCATCTTCACTAATGGCTACTAATGGCTTTTTCTTTCCCCACTAACTGGCCAAATCTTTTTGAACTCAAACTGTTGGCACTGAGGGAGAACTTGTCACAAGCTAAGCAAGGCATAGACTCGTTCAATCTGCCATCTTGTACTTTAACCAAGCATGCCCAATTCTAAATATGAATGAAAACAATGAGCAGTCATTCCCTACTTGTCACAGATTTACCCACCTTTATCATTTCAGTTGGGAAAAGATGCCAGAGTAGATGAATCCCAGCCTACTTACAAGGTTTCCTGAAGGAAGCTTTTCCCTTTTGGCTGGCCTGATGTGTGTCATTCCCAGTGCTACTTCCTGAGCTGCAGCTCTTCCAAATGCCGCCATCCATATCCCAGGTACTGACAGAAATCTTGCAAATGTGATCTCCCTCGCTTCCACAAAGCCTTCTAGATCACTTAGGAGATGTAGCCTCCCATTCCTTTGACTCTTTACCCCCACAGATCCAGCCCCAAAAATTCCATTTACCAAGTGAAATAATTTGGATAACAGCAAAAAGAGGGTTAAAGACATTTATAAAAAGTTTTATTTACAGACCATTGCCTAAGCATGAAACTCTCCAAATGACAGAAGTCACAATTTCTGTAACGTATGTGTACAAAGTGCATGTCTTTCCCCTTTCTTCTCTCAGCAGCAGAAGATAGGGGTAGGGAGTATCTCTTTTTCTTTACACCATTCTACCCCCAAGACAATGGGAGTAACATCTGGGTCAGACTGAAGGGGACAAGACCTGCTGATGACTGGGTTATCCATCAGGCAGACTATAAATAGTAGTTTAGAAGAAAGTAAGGTTAGGAAAAGTGACTCTGTTTACATGTTCAGTCTGCCCAGTGGATTCTCTGCGGAAAAAGAACATAAGATCAGTGCCCCAGGGGATGGGAAGGAAAGGTTATTCAGCTACTCATTAAATTTATTCACAGACTCAATTCAACCACTTCAGGTTTCTCAGGTACATTTGACTCAGTTTCTATTCGCAGCCCTGTTGCTCTGGGTTCAAACACAGGCTCCAAAACTGAATCTGATTATCCCAGTGGGAGACAACTCCTGTACTCCCCAAGCAGTTAGTTGCATAAGCTCACATATAGCCCCACACTATCTGTGTCAGGCAGGGATGAAAGGTTTTGGACAGCAAATGACACAGTGCCAACAGCAGCCCACTGCACAGGACGAGCTACTCAATCTAATTCCTCTTGGAAACAGCCTCAAGAGAGACTCTCCTGCAGTACCACCCTCCCTTGCACTCTCTGGTGGCAGGCAGAGGCACTCTGCCAGCACTGTGCTGACCTGACAAGTAACAGGACCCAGCAAGGAGTGTATGGTTAAGAGCCAGGAAAGCTACACAATCACCTCGCTAGGCTACAAAGCACCAGCGTGAATGCAAGTGGCAGGGAGGAGCAGTGGGCAGGTACAGGAGTTTACTGTGTGGAAATTCAAAACACAGATGCCAATACAGGAAAGAGTGAACAGAATGGACACTGGACTCTGAACTCGAGGAAGACTCACTTCAAGGAGCTGATGTGTAATACATCCTCTATCAGTATGAGGCACTGCACAGGCTACACACCAGACACAGGCTCCATTTGAGAGCTTTCATTCAGGGAAGGAAATGCTGTAGACTGCTGGGCCCAGGTGTAGCTTCCTTATAACTTGGATCAGATCTCTTCTGAGATACTGCTTTGTATCAAGGCATGATCTTACTTCTCTGAAGAGTTCCTCCTTCTCAGAGTCACCGAATCAACTAGGTTGGAAAAGACCATGGAGATCATTGAATCCAACCTATATGACCTAACATCATTATGTCAACTAGACCATGGCACTGAGTACCACATCCAGTCTTTTCTTAAATATCTCTGGGATGGTGACTCCACCACCTCCCTGGGCAGCCTGTTCCAATACCCAACCATTCTTTCTGTGAATAACTTTTTCTAAATGTTCAGCCTTAACTTCCCCCAGTGCAGCTTAAGACTGTGTCTTCTTGTCTTGTCTCTAGTTGCCTGGTAGAAGAGACCAACCCCCACCTGGCTACAACCTCCTTCCAGGGAATTGTAGAGTTCCTCTTCCCCAGATGTCAAACAGCTCTGAAGCCACCCATTCCAGGCAACAGCACTATGACTCACCTCGCAGTGGCAAGGTTCTTCTTGCAGGGCAAGTTTTAAGTGCCTTTCAAGTGTATCTGTTCTTGTGCTACAGTTGACCTTCATTTTGTTTCCATCCCACATAAGCATTACCTTGATTTACTCAGAAAGCATTTCCTTCCTTATCAGCCTAATGAAAGAAATACTGAGTTTTCCCTGTTCTTTTGTAGGATGGGTACTCTATTTTTGACATTGTAGCAGCTTCCTTCTTAACTCCTACTATAATTTGAATTAATCAGCATACATCACTACCAAGTACTATTGCTGAGAAAGGATGCTCACTATTTCTGAGATGTGCTGATTCCTACATCAATGAATCAACTCATACACACTGAGCCATTGTCAGAAAAGAAAGATACACCTGGGAGTGAGCAAGCTGACAGAATGTTCTTGCCCTCTTTAATGTGGGCAGATTTTGGGCATGGCTGAGAAGAGATGTATTTGGCTCCCTGGAGACCAGAGAGCCAAATATTCCCAAGCACAAGTAATGCAGTGCCCTTCTGTGGCAGCTATTGGAATTACACAGTTATATGAGCCTGGATTTTCTGTTGCAGATCACAAATTCCAGTTCCTCTGTGACAGCAGTTCCTATTCTTCTGGTCACCTCTTCATCACTCTCTCTCTTCACTCACAAGGTGCTTGTCACTGGCTGTAGGAGAAAGTAAAAGAGAGAATTTGCCTTGACCTCTCTTGTCCTACTGAAAAGTTGGCAGAACATGTGACCAGCTCCTTGGCTCCTGGGATCTGGAGCATTGCAGGCAGATAACTGGACCTGCTTGCTCTCCTGCTCTAGCCCATACCCTCACCAGACAGGAAAACCTGGCTGTGAGCCCACTCTGTAGAAGGAGAAGCAGCCTCACAAGAGCAAATGCCCCAACAGCTGTGCTCCATGCCAGCTCCAGCAGCAGGGCACCGCTCTCCACAGGCCAACGGAGCTAACAGCGGCTTACACAAAATCCAAATGGTGGGCACAGCACTGCCCTACTTCTGGGCTGTGGAATTACACTTAGGAGCCTTACATGTCCCTCCACAAGGAAGTTCATTTTGTTCATTAAAATGGTGGGAGTAAAGATTGAGCCTTGTTAGCTCCCAGAACCAGGTAGTTTAAGCCAGATCACACTAGGAAGTACTCACAATCACAAACTCTTTCCAGAGATCTCTGAAGCGGGGAGACCTGTCACTTTGGCTCGTTTGTACAGCTCTTCAGGGCATGGCTCTTCTGCTCCCTCGTGTTTGCGTTTTGGAGAAGCCTGGTCTGCTTGAGACAGCCTCACTGCTGTAGAAGGAAGAAGAGTCACTGCTATGCTTCCCCCTAGGTTCAGATGGCCTCACAAGTACACCCAGGCCTAACCTGCCACAGAGCTGAGAGAAAGAAGACTGCACAGGCACAGAGACGTTTGGTCACAGACTCTCTGAAAACTTTTACCAAAAAATCTTTGTTAAAAGCAGAATTAAGTCACCCTGAACAAACACAAAAGTATCCTCGTTGACAGAGGACAGCTTTATTATACCTGATTAACCCTACAGCAATCTGCACTTCTTTAAGTGGCTGCATATGATCCCATACAGGCAATAAAAGATTCACATTAATGAACGCTTATTCTTCAGCCATTTAAGACATGAAGGCTCACTAGGGACTTCTGAAGAAAGTGTAAAAGAATGTGAATTTTTTCCTAGCTACACAGCCCCTTCTTATTAGAAAAGGATCCTCTCCTGCCTATAACCTTTAATGTGACATAAAAATCAAAAGCACACAAATAGCTCCAACTCACCTGTACTGGTGCTGCAGCCCTGCCCTGAAGCTGAGTCTGTGACCGGGCCACTGAGATCTTCCACACAAGAAGGGACAGATGCCAGTAAACCTAGAGAATGGCAAGAGGATCTTAGTTAAGAAACAAAACACACCTGGGCTAGGACAAGCTTTTCACAGAAATACCTTAGTCATCACCAGCCAGCACATTCATATCCCAAAGCAGGAAGAGTTCAGAGCTGCACTGACCCAGTGCTGACTACAGAGACACACCGTGATCCAGCCATGCATTTATTTAGAATACACTGCTTCAGTTTTCTCACAAAGTGAAGAATGGACCATTGGTGGTATATAGATGGTGCCATGCTATCAGCAGCTCTCAGACCTAAAACACTCCACTCTTAACTGAGAACATAATGGAGCTCTCCCTGGAAACCAATTGAGCAGATTTGGCAGGCACTGCTTCCTCTTACAAGGACAGGCCAGAGAGACAAGTAATACCTATTTTAAATCATGACCTTTCCTCCCAGCATTTTATCTCCTATTAAAGACACAAACTTTTGCAATTGCTGGTACTTACAGAGGCCCCTATAGCGTGACAGCTGCTGGTAGATCTGCTTCATGCGCTCGATGTTCAGTCGGCTGGTCTCTGCGTGGTTCACCATGGGTTTGGGGTAGTCCACCCCAATGATGCACTTGGCTGCCTTCTGCACAGACTCTGGGGCGTTCCATGGTTCGTAGATATATCGTGAAGGGAAACCCTTTAGTTTGGGCAGATACCTCCTGCAACACAAGTAAAAAGCAATGTAGCACACACAATGCACAGAAAGTGCCGTGCACCTGTGAGTCAGTGATTGACTTCAGCTCACAGACACAGAAGCAAAGATCAGCTCCAGTTAACATCACTTACTTCACATAGTCACCACTGGGGTCTGTGCGACGTCCGAAGCCCACAGGACAGTAACAGTGGAAGAACTGCTGGAAGAACGCGCTGCACGAGAGCCACATCCAGCTGCCCGCGTTCACACTGAAATCTGCGTCCAGCAACAGTTCATCAAACACCTGCAGCAATTGGAGGAAAAGGCACTGAGACCTTCCCTGGGGAGGACTTTGTGGCAGTAGGACCCAAGATGCTATTTCAAATGGCAGGCACTGAGCTATGGGAACAGAGCAGCAGCACAGAGGTGATCTGCTGGCTGAAGTCAGTTGGCTGGTCAATGCATCTCACTTCCTGACACTTTCACTTAGGAAGGCACGGTCTGCTCACACTGATAAAGTGCTGGCTTATCTCTCATGCAGCTACGGACTAAATCACTACCTAGTGTTGCAGCAAGCTTTGGGTATTGATCCTAGTCTGGCAAGCATAACGAGTGTAAAGCACCAACCTTGGGAAGGAGAGGATGCTGCACAGAACAACGTGCACCAAAGCAAGAAGAAAGAACCCTTCTGAAGGTCACAGAGCACACTACCACTGAGAGCCAGAAAGGTTTCAGCAGTAACTCACTCACATCCGTGCACAGATGCTGCACTTCAGGCAGCACTTTCAATTACGCTCTTTGTCAGCTTTGTGACTAGATGCCCCTGCCTCCACTTTTTGTGTAGGGCAGTATGTACACTGGGTAGGGTCAAGCTGCCTGTCCTTTCAGATGGCCCAAGAGGAGGGTCTTTTACCTCTTTCCTTGAGAGACTCTAGACTCAGATTTCACAGTCATGGAGCGCTCCCTGACCGGCACGGTGATCGATTTTACAATGAGGAAAAAGGTCAGGTTAAGAAGTGACATTAAACTTGCAAAGAAAACAGATGGGCTGAGAGAATTTATACAACCCCCCCACCCCTCCCCCCCAAACTAAAAGGCCCCCAGAACCCTAGTCTGTATTTACCAGTGGGTCCCAAACACATTTAGTTATGGTTACTTGAGGCTTGTGACACAGTCAGAGCCTTGCAGTAGAAGGCAGAAAGAACTCAGGCTGTTGGCTGGCCAAGAGCCTGCTAGCAAATCCTCTCTTCCATGCACCTTTTACATGTGAAGCAAAAGCCATACCTGTGTGCCCATCCTTTCACCAAGTGCCAGGGAGACTTTGCTTTCCTTATGGCCTCCTGCAAATATCTGAAAATGCCAGGACTCACCCTGACTCCTGACTCCCAGCTGATCCAGAGGTCACCCCTGGTGAGGAAGCAGGCCACCGCGTGTCTGGCCAGATGGTGGATCCACCCTTCTTGTCTCAGTTGGGTCATGATTGCATCAATCCATGGGAAGCCTGTCTTGCCCTCTGCCCACTTTGCCAAGGCTTCAGGGTTCCTGTCCCAGGGGATTTGTATGCAGATGGGATTCCCCTCCATGCGATCAAACTTTGGGTTGTTGGTGGCTGCTGTGTAGAAGAACTCCCGCCACAGCAGCTGTCCGTACAGAGACAGGGGGGGTGTGCTGTTCCGCTTCACCTGTGGAGAGGGAACACGGGTGTTCACAAGCACAGAGGACTGGCTTCGTGAAGCTGAGCTGTGAGGCCCCCATGCCCTTACACACATTTCCCAAGGCAGCTACTGACCACTGCCATGAAGGAGCTCAACGCCAGAGCTCACCTCTTATCAGAAAGCCCAGATGGTAAAGTCAGAGCACTGACAGAGGTCACTCAGTACAATGACAAGTGACTGGAATGATGTAAAACTAACTGTAAATGGCTCTACATGGCTCATAACACAAGTCCAGACTGAAGAACAAAGTGCCACCAGATTTAAGGCCTGAGTGAGTGCATACAGAAGAATTACTTTCTTACCCAAAAACCTCCTCTCGTAGTACCAACAAGCTCAGCCCAACAATTAAACACTAGGGAGGCAACTAATCTTTTACAATAATTCTGGCACACTGTCTGGCAACCAGCATCATGCTATATATGCTCAAACCCCACCTGTCTTTCAGGTGAGGACAACCTTTTGTCTTACCTTCTTATACAGCTCCCAGAGACGATAGTAGAACAAGCGGCAGGACAAGCAGCCAAAACGCAGGTAGGGACTGAGTCCTGTAGGGCTGGCCAGCAATGAATTGGCATTCATCCTTGGTCTTTCATAATTTGCAACCCATGCCTAGACAAATTCAGGAGAAATGAGCCAAAACCCCCTCACTTTAGCAGTGTTCCCCCAGTATTTGTGGAACACTGCTAAAGGCAAGCCTCTGTGCAGGTGGTAAGGCCGCTCACATCTGACAGCAGAGTTTCTTCCATTTACTTCCAACCACTGCTGGGAGAAACCTCCAGCAGGCAATCCCAACCCCATGCCCCATTCAAGAAATGCAAAACCTTTGGTCCAGGATTTAAAGCAGTCAGTTATTTTGCCCAAGAGGCAAAATTAATTTGCTTTGCATAGAGGAGCTAACAACCTGGAGGGTTCCTAGGGATACAAGCTAACACAACTGTTTATGTCCAGGTATGTCTATCTCATTTCACACAAGTAAACTAGAGAAATTCAGACCCTTTCAGGGAGCATTATGTTGATTCTTTATTCCCTCTTCAGCACAAGTATCTATGTTTTGATTTCCACAACTGACATCAAGCCACCCAGCTTGATGGATTAAAGAAGTACAAAAGGGTTAAAATTGAGCCATGCTTTGGCAGCTGGGTCACCTTTCATTACTTTGAAATTGTTTGCCTTGTGCACCATAATCAAGAACAGCAGGCCCATTGAAAAAAAAATCTGATTATTTCAACAAGGGGCTCAAGGAATGCCAGCCAGTGAGACGCCCTATTAAGAAGCTGATGGACAAGGGGAAGGCATTCTTTTATAAGCATGTACTTTCACCTAAGAAAAAAAAAATGGTGTGCAGGGTGCAGCAGGGACTGAACAACTTAACAGGAGAATTTCCAAGTTTGCACTCCTCTAAAGGAAACTGAGAAGTAGAAACAAGGAAAGAGTCCAATATGCTTCAAACAGCAGTATAAATAATATAGTGCTCTAAATTTTTGGACCTGAGGAAGCCCATGAGCTCCCTGCTCCACACAAAACCTAAGATCACAGGAGTATACCAACAATAGCATACACTCCTTTCCACAGTGAAATTCCAGGTGAATGCTATGACCACTGCTAGGAAGAGAAGGGAATGGGATAATAGGCAACACTAGATTTTTTATTTGGAGGCACAGTTTGCAAGAAACGCCACTTAAATAAGGGGTTACCTTTCTTTCCAAATGTTTATCCAGCCGTGCCAGAGCTTCTGTCTCCCCTCCCTGCCAAACTGCAGGGGCAAGACCATCTGTAGGAAAGCCTAAGAGAAAAAACTTTGTAAGATTTGAAGCCATGCCTAGACAAAGGGCATAGATACGGGATTATGCATTAACAACAGCAAGACAATACGTACTGCAGTTGCCTAACGTGGCTTACTTGCTGCTCTAATCCTTGTACAGCAGGCAAATCATGTAGGATATGGGGAGAGCCTGCTCATGACACTGCACTTCAAGGGCCCCTCCCTGCAATGCTACAGGCAGCCTTATGGTGCCTTTCCCCACTGCTCACAGCCAGCATTCTCTCTGGTGTGTCAGCACTACCCACAGGGCTCTGCTCCAAAGGCCAGAGCAGCTGGCAATGAAACATCTGCTTCAGAGCTCTGCCTTACAAAACACCTTGCCATTGACATCAGCAGCTCACTAGACAGCCCAGCTGCTCCTGGTGAGGCTCCTATTCTGCTGAGGCTGGTGCTGAGGAAGGCACTGGATTAGTGCAAAAGAACCACTGCAAAGGGGGAAGCAATAATGCAGTCCCCCTGCAGTGCTCTGGGCACACAGAGAAGCCTCCCCTGGCAGCAAGCAGAGCAGTGCAAGGATGCAGGTAGTCTCACATTTGGCCA
Source organism: Urocynchramus pylzowi (assembly GCA_013397555.1). NCBI lineage: Eukaryota > Metazoa > Chordata > Aves > Passeriformes > Fringillidae > Urocynchramus > Urocynchramus pylzowi. The sequence goes on from VZRH01006604.1 coordinate 356,947, forward strand.
GACAATAAAGAAAGTAGATCCATGCAGAACTGCAGCCCTTAGGATAATCCTGTTGTGAAGCCCCATGCTTTTACATTACTGTTGAAACTGTGCCTTAAGGTACCAGGAGATACTTCCTATAAAGCATATAAAGGTATTGAGCCTCCAGTCACAGACACAAAGACAGTGTACTGTACTCTGCATTAGTCCTTTCTTCCCTTGTATTTAGATTCACTTCCCTGATGTAGGTCTTGCATTCCTCACACCTCAGCTATTCACTCTCCTCCTTCAAGTCTTACAGGACTGTAAGGCACAGCAAGATGAGTGAAAGAAATTTTTGTAATATCTTTTGTCTTGCTAAGTTCTCAAATTGGTGCCGCTTGGCAATAACTGAATGTAATTATCTAAACCTGGTACACAGTTAGTTTACCTCTTCAGGTCTGTTACACAACATGCGTGAGACTGCAGTAGGAGGAAAGCAGCTGGTGAGGACATGAGATCCTAGTACAGTGGTTACATGCTCAGTATAGCAGAGAACACAATGACAGATGCAGAGCACTTCAGAGCAGTGCTGAAGGGGATACTGGGCATCAACAGCAGTGCAAGGGATGCCAGTGTGTTACACAAGGTCCGGCACTTGCTGACAAAATTAGGCTGTGCTATGGCTAGAGGCAGCCCATGTCAGGTGAGAACATGTGCCAGCCACCGGAAACAGTTCCACTAGATCCTGTCTCAGCTGGCAGTAGTCCTTGCCTTCACTCTTGACACATACCCAGCTCTTCCAGGGACGGGACCCCATAGACATCGTCATGGTTTTCCTGGATGTCCACTTTACATGTTTCCATCTGCTGACTTATTACAGTGCTCACTGGCTTCTTTGGGAGCTCCATACGGCTAATGATGGCCTGGAAACGCTTGTACGTGAGGGGTGGCTTGTGGCCATTCAGCTCAATTATTCTGGAGATAAAATAAACAAGGTGAAACAACACGGCCTCACTACCACAGATGACACAAGGAAATGACATCCAAACTGGACCCTGTGATCTCTGCTCAGGATAGCCTTTCACTCTGGATACAGAAATCCTTATAGACCTATGTTTCACTTGATGCATCCCTCAAAGGGATATTAAAATCAACCACACAAAATTCTAAAATATATCAGAAGACAAAACATCATATATTTCCTCATCTCCACAGGGGAAAAAAAACCCAAAACAGCTCCAGCTGAATCAAGCTGAGCATCACATCTCTCTCCTGGAGCTCCTCATCAGACCCCTGTACGAAATCTCTATCTGATTACTGCCTGTCTCCGCAAGGAGGCAAATCCTAGACCTGCATCTGGTTCCCTTGACACCTCGTGATATCCTAATCTGATTCTGACCATACTTCCTTCTTGTCTGACACAGAAGACTCAGCCTGTTAGTGACCCCTCCTCCACCTATCTTGGATGAGACAAATCCCAGTTTGCATCATTCCTCTCTCCCTGTGATTAGAGAGATCACTATTCTCCTCCACGCTATAAGGTCACGAGCAGCCCTGTATCATGGTATTGACATGTGTCAGATCACACTATGGAAAAAGACAGTCAATGTTCCCCATTCCTTTACTTCACCAAGCATCTACAGCCTGCTGGGATCACACAGTCTTATTTTTTCTGTGACAGAGAGCTTTGAGAAGCCCCCCGGACGAGGTAAACTTCCCCAGGCTGAAAAATGCTATTTTTAACCCCTCTCCTGTAGGAGTGGAAGGAGTTAACAGCAAAGCCGACAGCACAGGGATTGCCGGCATTACATAAAGCGGAGGCAGGCAACCCCACAGCTCACACAGGAGCTGCAGCACAGCAGCCTTCCCCACCCATTACAATCAACAGCTTATGCAAGGGGCCGGGCTTAGAGCCGAGCGTTCGGGCGGGCGCCATGTGCCGCCCCTTCCCGCGGGGCCGCACGTGTGGCGGGGCGGAGCGACACGCCGGCGCCGGGCGCTCCCGCACGTGTGCTCCGCGGTGACACGGCTGCCCCGGCCGGCAGCACGCCCTCCCACACACACCGGCCGAGGGAAGCGGGGCCTTCCCCACGGGCAGCACGGCTAAACAGATCAAAAACGAAGCCGCCTGCAGTTTCCTCCCGGTTTTCCGCTTTTAAGTTGTAGACACTGGGAGATAAGACATTAACGAACAGGGCGAGGAGGGAGGGAAGGCAATCGGGATGTGCACACAGTGCAAATTACTGGACATTTTTAGTGGTAGGCTAAAACAGACATGGCCACGGTGTGGGCACAGCACTCTGACATAGACATAGCCACAGAGACAGATCTATTTGCATTGCCTTGCAGCCAACACCTGCTTCCTTCCTGCATCACCACATCAGAGCGCATCTCTGCTTTCCTGCATGCACTTTCTTCCTGTCTGTCTCCATGTTCCACCCCAGAGATGGCAAGGAATGACAGAACTCATGAATACTACCCACCACACTCTTCTCTGTGGCTGCTTTGTGAGTCCCCACACAAGACCAGCCAAAGATCCCCAGAAGATCAGTGTTTCCACTGGATGAGAAATGAGGCATTTCCAGTTACAGCACTCTAGAGAGGCTCACTTGTTTCCATAGGAATTCAGAGCTTGGAAGAGAAAATGTGACAAAGCTGCACCGTGTTTGCCCTGAGGTGCTTGTGATGGAGGCAGGGAAGCTACCTCTTCTACATTGCCTCTTTTTTCAGTCCTGCTAAAGCTGCCCTTCAGTCCGAGATCCACACCATTGTACAAGATCCACAGCTAAATCCACAGCTGTCTGTGGACAGCTAGCTACTTGGAGCAAATCACTGTGACTAGCAGATGGATACTAGTGCCTGTACTTGAAATCTTCAAGGATGTGAATATGAGTGACGTTACCTAGTACCGCTCCTGGATTCCTAAAGAGTTATTGGGTATGGGACACAAATATTTCAAGATAGAACTGGGACAAGTTGCACATTTCACAGCACCTGACACTGGCATTATGCATTAAATCTGGACCTTTCACAATACTGCCAGGAAAAGAAGTATTGAATATTGGATATTGCACAATATGGGATATTATACTACACTTATTGGGCATTGTAGTACTGTTCAGCCTTCTGTACAAAAAACTTTACAGGAAGCTCCCCAAGCAAGAGTCCTTTCCTTCCTCATACGGACCTTCTAATCCAGGCCATACACTTTCACAAGACTTTCAATGACAAAAAAAGAGAGGCCCCTCCCCAGGATTTAATACCCCCACTTCACCCATCTCCCCCAGCCCAATTTGCCACATGCAGCAGTTGTTCTAGTTTTCTTGAAGTGGAACAGAGAATCACCGTATTCATCACACAGAACCTAACCTTAGTTAGCGAGCACACCCAAAACTGGCTGTGCTACCAAACTAGCAATATGCTGCCCAGCACTATCTGACAGTAGTACCTTGATGCCAGAAGTTATGAAGGTCTGTTTGACCATCAGTCACACTTCACCTCAGGAGAACAGGCAACCCAAACCTGACCAAACAATCCCAGCACTGCTATGATTATAAGGTATCCTACAGTCAGTCACCTGTGACAGCAGAGTGTCTGCAGACTCAAATTCACGCCCTCACAGGTGTCAGCTTCTGAATCATCTCCACAGCAGTGCCCCTGCAGGATGGCTAATGGGCTTAGGAAAGCTGCTGGCCTCAAACACCTGACACCTCAGCTCGCTTGCAAATGACTAGGCTGGGTTCTGGCAAGGGACTGAACGTGCTCCCCCGCTTCCTTGCGGGAGGAAGAGCTGGCTGCCAGCACTCGGCACGCAGGCTGCCCAAAGCACCCCGGCAGCAATTCACGCGGACTGCTTCGTTAGCCTTGCCAGCTTATGCAAGTGCTCTGATCCAAATCCCCGCTCCACAGAGCTGATGGAGGGCTCTGTCTACATAGAACAAAGGGCACTTCCATGGATTCAGAGAGGAGATGGAGAGATAACCAACTGGTCTGTCCATCCAACAGATGCTGAACAAAGAACAAGCAATTCACCTTCCGCAGAAACACATACTGAGAAGATGAGAGATGCAGAAGTGACTTGATGGCAGGCTGGGTATCGGTGGTGGGGGAAAACACCTGACCCCAGAGCACCATGCAAAACAGGACAGGGTAACAAGATGTGACAGGCAGAAGTTTGAGTAAACCTTCTTGGAAATAACCCACTTTTTTGGCATAGTGTACTGAACTGCAGAAGCACCAAGGCATGCATGCTTCCCCATGCTTGGTTTGTTTAAGTTAGCACGTGCTCCTATGAGAACACATTCTACTGTCATTTCAGCCTTAGGCTAGGGTATTTGAGGAAAAGGTGATCCTGATGTATGCTACAAACACACAAGTTCACAGTGTTCTTTTCTGACCTAAACCACTCCCGCTGAACAACCCAGCCTGCCTGGGATTACAGAACCCACAGTGCTGACCATAAGTAAACACACTACAAAGGATTTAGATCCTAAGGAGGAAAAAACAGGCAGATCCAGGGAAGAGACAGAACAACCTGTCATCTGTAAGTTGATATCAGACAGAATAACTGTCAAGTAAAGGCTTATGAGCAGGCTAAGCTGATACCCAAGAGATTATATTTTCTGTTTGACTTCTACAATCTGAACATTGCTCATCATGATTGGGAATTCCCAGATTTTCTTAGAAGTATTTACCAGCACTGATGTTCATTTTCTACACCCCTCTCCTTGTTTTGAGGAAGAGGAGGTGAAAGATGCTCTGATAATCACGCAGCTATGCTGGGAGTGCCAACAAAAGGCACATTGTAATCTTCCTACTGGGTAAAACTGGTCAAATTCACTATTAACTGAACAGGCTCTTGGCAAATGTTTAAAAGAAGCTGGTGAAGGTGGTACCAGGAATACACTGCAGGGGACAAGAGAAGTGCTGGATTCATTTATGTAGCAGTGAAAGATTAGTCTAAATTGTTTAAAACTGAGCTGACAATCTAGTCAGAAACCTGATTAAAGAAAGATGAGAAGTAGGACACCACTACCAGGTATTATTACCACCTGCTAATTATGCAGGAAAAACATTAGGGTGAGCAGAGGGACAACACATACCAAGAGTTAGAAGCTGGAGGGAGAGATAGTCTGAGACTTCCAGGGGAAATACAGTATCAAAAACTGTATCACCACCTGCTGAGAAATCTCCGAGATGCCAAGAACCAAGAAATGTCAGAGTAACTGGAGACCTCAAGTACATCCACACAGACTGGATATCTATCACACCCCATCACCTGCCAAAACCCAGTTTTCTACTGGCCATAAATGACTGCTCTATGAAACAAGAAATCAAAAACCCACAAGAAGTGTTAATTCATGATTTAGTCTTAGTGCTAAGGTATAGCTGAAAATGTTAGTTATCACTTGGCTGCTCTGTGACTTTAGCATGCATCAATTTAACACCCTTCCAGGAGCAACAATACCATACAGATGTGAAAAACCATTTCAGAAAGATCACAAGAGTCAGAACAATTAAAGAATAGCATCAGCTAAGACAACAGAGGCAGAATCTTTTGGAAAAATGAAGACAAAGATAGAAACCGACCAAACTTTGGTAGGTTAAATTAAAAACCACAGCCTTCTTGCATTTCCTAATCAAAATCAAAAGTTTGAGAAACGTTTTAAAAAAAGGGTAAGTAGTAAAAAAAAACCAAAAAAACAACAAAACCCAAAACCATCCCATTTACAGACACTCCAAGATATTTATAGGCCCAAGAGGTGATCAACTCATTAAAGAAAGGAGAGACTGTAAGAGCACAAAAAAAACCCTGCATATATTTTTGCACGTGTATTCACTATGGAGGTATCTAGGGAGGTTATGGCTCTTGATTTTTTTAAAGAAAATGTTATCAGGTGCTGTGACAGATTGGGAGACCAGGAAAAAGTGCTACAAAACAATGCTATACTAGAAAACCTTGCCAGAGCCACCAAATATTCACCCAGAAATTGTAAAAGACATAATAAAATACACAAACTCATAGCTGCTTGCTGCATGTAATATAAAACTGTCCAAATACTATGGGAGAAAAAAGAAAGTAAATATCACTCCAGATTTTAAAAGCATTTCAGGGGCATCAGAGGGACAAATGAATAGACTGATATGAACATTAGGCAGATGGGTAAAAAACACTAATGGAAACAGTGAATGCATGGATATATGCAATATGCTGAAGGGTTAATTTCACCTTGGTTAAAAGGAAGTTGTGCCTGAAAATCTATTAGAGACATTTGAGCCTGGGGCAAGGGAGATTTAGTTGATATATCCTATGTGAATTTTGAGAAGCCATCTGACTAGATCCCTCACTGAAAAAATTTAAAGAAACCACAATAATTTGCAATAAAGGAAAAGGTCCATGCAGACAGAAAATTCTTTGATTTACAGAATTAGAGAAGGGATCTGTTTTTCCAACAGGAAGAGAAATCCTACACAGAGCTGAGCTAGTGCTCGTGCTGCTCAGTATTTTTTACAAAATATCTGGGAAGGCACAAAAAAGAGCATGATGATAAAGTTTACTGATGCAATAAGCTATCTGGGATAGCTAAAGATAAAAAGCAACTTATATACAGCACATAACCAGCTGCCAAAATATCAGATGAAATTGCAGTGTTGGTCATGTTGTTTCTCCATATGCAATCTTAAACTTATTTATACAGCAGCAGCCTCTCAAATAGCTATGACCATTCTGGAAGGAAGTCCTGAGACATCAGTTTAATGTTTAGCAGCACTCACAAAAAACAGAAATAATGCTACTGTTAGGAAAAGACAGGACCCATTAAAGCACTCTAAAAATCCATGTTGCTTCTACATTTTGCACACTTGTTGTCATTTTCACCACTGCTCTCCACCTCTAGAAATATCTGGAAGTATAAAGAATGGTGATAAAACAAGAGATTTAGAACAGATTCCACCTGAAACTCTCTAATTTGGAAAAGACATAGGTGACATGAAGAAGAATGTGATGGCCATTGACATTGGAAGGGTGAGGATGTAATAAACATTGGTGATAAACATGGTCTTCTAATGCAGAATTAGAAAGCAGCACCTGCTCACAAGACAGGTTCAAGAATCCTCCTCACTCCAGAGACAAACATTTCCACACAGTATGTGCTCACTACAAAGCTCCTTCCCATAGGAAATTATGGATATTAAAGATTTATAGGAGAAAATCTACATTCAGCATTACTGGCACAAGTCACATCAGAAAGAAAAGGGAAAAAAAAGGGGGAAAGAAAAAAAAAAGCAAGCAACCTGTAAAGAATAGTACTAAAACACTGTACTGACTTTGAAGTCAAGCATACCTTAGAGTCTTAGCTGAAGGACTGTCACCACCATTTAAAATCACATGTACATAGAGAGAGTATACATATAAGTAAATATATAAAAACCAAAACATCAAAGCAACAAACAAAGCAAACACACAACAAAGACAAAGCATTCAGGATTTAGAAAAAGGAAAGTTTGTTTCAATCTACCTTGTTTTACTTCTTCCAGCTGTCCTGACACATCCATCAGTTAAAAGCCCTGTTTTCATAACCTGTTTGAGACAACAGCTCAACTGCCTTTATTACAATGAAGCAAAAAAAAAGGCAGTCCATACATTGAGGACATGCTCAAGGAGAGCAATCAATAGAACACAGCTGAGCAAATTAAATGACACTCAAGTACAGAGTTTAATAAGCTTGAGGCAACACCTTTCTGTACATTCACGTCACTGTCAGCACTTTGACGTGTTCTAATCAAAAGTGGAGTGTGCCAAGTAATCCTTCCAGGCTCGCTCAGGATGACAGTGATCAGCGTAATGAAGAGACTGAAGCCTTTGCAGACACGACAATCCCAGCCTAGCCCTGGCAGCACCTCTGCCCTTTCTCTCCCCGTACCTGTCCAGGTCATAGAGGGTGTGGGAGTTCTCTATCACCACCTCCACACCAGCCTCCTTGGCCAGTTTGATGATAGCTGCATCCCTCTCCTTTCCAAACGGCTCCGAGTCATATTCAAAGGTGAGACGAGTGACTCCCCATTCCTGCAAGAGAAACAATATGCCCAGCTGTCAAACAGAAGACTATTTCTAACCAGCACAATTACAAACAAAGATGTCAGAATTCCTGAGCAGTTTAAAGCTCTGGAAGCTTTGAGAGTGTTGATGTGAGGAACAGCAATCTGAATTTGAGATAAGTAAAGAAGCAACAATTTTATCAGCTCTAGCAAACATCAGATCTGCTATGCAAATTTGTAGATGTCAGGCTTAAAACACATGAGAGGAGGTTCAGCTCTTGTCTATTACTGTTCTTAAATTTCAGCTCAGTTCATGAGCCTATCGATACCGTGTTTTGTTGCATATGCTGTCCTGAAGTAACCTTACCATCCTCTTCCAGCATTTGCAGAAAAAGCATTTCAGAAAACTCTTTCAGTTCTGCTCAACCCCCTGTATTTTTATGTGGTGACATTAAGTAAAACCAATACAGTCTAAATTTTTCCTGATATCTCTTTAAAGACATCACACAATAGGAAACCAATGTCCATCCCAAACAGAAAGAAACAGGAAATTGCAGGACATAGGACAGCAACTGAGTGAACCTTTCTGGGGTGCGCAGTAGAGTATGATACTTCAATTCAGATTTAAAGTCCTGCCTTTTTGGAGTTATTTTAGAATTGTAGAATTATAGAATGGTTGGAGCTGGAAGGAACCTTAAAGATCACTTAGTTCCAACCCCCCTAGTCAAGCCACGCACTTATTCTCATCTTCATGCCTTTAATAGATCCCTCACAAATTACACGGCACAGGCCTTATGAAAGAGCACTCAGATGCTTGCAGGCTTTTCTAGAGCACAGATTGTTCTCAAAGTCTATGGCCTAGTTTTCCTCAGAAAATGAATCCTATGAGAAGAGGTTTAATGGTTTCCACAGCGACCCTCCCAAGACATCCATCAAGCAGAGCAGCAGCCCACAGATTTGTTTAGCAAACATAACCAGAAATCTACAGACATTTAAAAAACACCCTCACACAACTAAGAACCACATTTTCCAAGTGAGACAGTCTAAATCACCCTGTCTACACAGGAGACTTTTCTACCTGCGAAACAGAAGCAAAGCACAAAGAACAAATGTGGTTAGTTCCCTGAAGACCATTGAAAATAATGCCAAAGATGGGGAAGGGGATTTTGAAGCAGAAAACAACTGTACAAGCCACCTACATTTCTAAACTTGCAGACTCAGCCCTAAAATTAATTTTAGGAAGGACAGAGAAATTAACAAGTTATGTACCAATGAATGTACATCTCAAAGAGATCCTCCACCCATTTTTCAAAGTAAGAACATGACGGCATCCATAACTCAGAGCACGGGTCAGACAGACATTCCAGGCCCTGCCCTGCTCCTATGTGATTTAACAGCTTCATTTAAACTTTTCTTTCTTCTATAAGAAAGCCAGGAGCAATTGGAAGGCTTGGAAGAGATGGATTTGGTGTCAAAGGAATACACATTACTACCTTCAAAGAATGGAACGGAATAAAAAACCATTAGATTTACAGGAATTTTAGGTAAGCAGCCAACACTTTTAAATTCAGGTATTTCCTACAGTTTTGAGAAGGACACTGCTCTATGTGATGCAGTAGTACACAGGAAGCAGAGCACAACCAACTAGAAAATCTGTTACCTGTATGACAGTAAATTGCTGCAGATATACAAAAGAAAAGTCATGACTGATGACTTGCCTCTTAGTATCTAACCTAGAGCAAAGAAAAACTAGGGGGAAAAACACCAAAGAGATTGTGAAAACACTTCAGTGAACAAACAGTGCACTTTTATAGAAGAGGTAAAGCTACAGAAGTTTATTCAGAAGAAGTGAGACAAAAAACTTCTGCAAAGGTTAACACATTACTAACAAGTATACTTGTCATGGTATCCATACACAGCAGTGCCTTTGCAGTGACTGTTAATGACTGCAGAACTCAGCTCAGCGTAGCTCAGCGACTGGCAGCAAGAGCAGGAATTACACTAGGCCTAAGTATTGCAGTAGTAAATGTGACCTAACTCTCCTCTTCACAAAAGCTGACAGCAAGGCACGAGCTGCTGCTAATTCTGTGTTCAGTGCAGCAGCTCTGGAGAGGCCTCAATCCCTCCCACAGCCATACATTTACCATGTAATAGCATCAACTTCCCTCTACTTTTTTCAGCTCTGTTACAGCACATCTGAGATATTTATCAGCTCACCTGCCCAGACAAAACAGACTGCAGCAAAAAGCAGTTCTGGCTGATTACACAACCACTGTCTCCAAACTCCAGATTCTGCCAACTAGTTTTTGCTCTTTAACCAAAGGAGCATTTTTCTCCGATAAAGTTTTAATTATCCTGTGAATACCCTGAACTAAAGAGGGCATGAACTACTATTAACTGCAACTTATTTGCAGATTAAAAGATAAAAATAATCCAGAATCTGAAAAGGCGAAAAGCAGCACATAGTTTGTGTCATGTGTTAAGATGCAGAAGCCAAAATAAGTATCAGTGCCCCTTCTCATCTGCATAGTCCAGTTCCTCCCCAGCACTAATTGCCCTTCTCCAGAAAATACACATCAGAACCATTTACAGAAGGAGGGTACATATTCAAGTTCACCTCTCTTTCTCTGGCAACTGGTCTATAGTAGGATTTGGGGGACACTAGTTCTGTTAACCATATGTAAGGCACAGCCCACGTGACACCCCAGCTCATATGACTATTAAGAGCCACATTTTTTTCATTTAGTTTTCTAACACTATCAAAGACATTATCAAAAAGCTTCAAAGACATTGGGAAATACAATCTTAGAGCAGGATGGAGAAGAATGACAGTGTATGAGATGCCCTGATATTCAAGGAGATGCTCTTGTTTGCCCTGACATCTGCAGCACTGACATATCACTTTAGAAATGTACCCCACTAATCCATTATTGATCACCAAGGTAACTGCATATTCCACGTCCTAAACAGTACATCAGCAGGAAGCTTGGACCCAAGCTATATCCTGCTGCTGAGATGACTCAACTGCAGTCTTGAACAGAAAAAGAAAAAAAAAAAGGTCAGATAACATAAAAGCTCCTGAATTTTGAAATTATAACACAAAACCCTTCTTGCAATTCACATACAGATCAGTGTACTTTCTTCTGTTGCCTGTAAATGTCTATGGACACAGCAGTCTTCCTAAGTAAAAACTGCAATAAGCCAATTGCCACTAGGGAAGAAGCTCTCAGCAAAGAAGGGTCTGTGTGTCACAGTGCAGCCCTGTGAGAGGTGACTTAGAGAACCAAAGTTCAAGACCACCATCCAGAAAGAGAAGCTTGAGCACCCTGATAGTAGGTCACATCCTACAACTACATTTCTTTGCAGGTCTGAGTTCAGGTGCAGATCTGGCTCCCAAGCTGGTCCTCATAGATAGCAGTCAGTTAGTTGTAGTTAAGGAGGAAAGTTTGTTATAGTGAAAAACTAGTTAAAGTTAAAGAGATGCCAAGGGAATCACCAATCATTAGAGAGTGAAAGCAAGTTTAGCACCAGGTCACCAATTTTTCTTCATTATGCTCCAAAAAATTATTCTCTTACTTTAAAGAGTCTTGGGAAGACATCTGTTGGCTGCCCTCGCACGACAAACAGGCGAGAGTTCAGTTTCCTTAAACTGTTGTCCAGATCTTCCAGGGACTGGAGAAGAAATCTGCAGAGAAGAAACAACAGCAGTTAGTGTCAGTCAGATGGGTTACAGCTAAAAGGCAAATGAGGATTTGCATTGAACTCCGGTAAACCTGCATCACCAAATCAAACTGGAAGTTTGGACAAGAACCAGAAAACAAGAATTTATATTTATCTCTGGTCTGTCTAACAACTTCTGAGAGATTGCAGCACCAGCCAGCTCCCAGTCACTCATATGCAATTTGTGCTTGTCCAGATCCAAGAGGCTCCCAGGATGTTCTTCTTACTGCAACCCACTTCCCATCTTCTCCCTCAGAGGTGGGAGAACACCCTTGTCAATTCTTCTCTCCACATTACATGGAGAAAGCATAAACCATATAATTCCCTACTGTACATTTTTTTCAAAGGTTTTGGGGCCAAAAGAGATTTTGCATATGAATCAGAAAAATTTTGATGCATTACCCCAAGGAAAGTAATGAAATACTGCAAGAACTGTGCAGGTTTTACAGTTCTAGCTATAAATACACCACGTCACAGCAGAGAAACATACTCTCCTAGCTCATCAGTGGCACAAGACTGAGCACCAAGATCTCCTGAGGCAAGAATCATCTGTACTTTGAATAATTGCAAAGAGAACTGCAATTCACCTTGCACCATGAGGGCACAGAGATGAGAACATACCAAGACATTCATCTATTCCCTCTCACCCCAAAACTCTAAAAAGCCATGTAAGTGCTTTCTGCATTTAATGATCCCCCACTAAGCTATAAGACACCAAATGTATAATATTTGCTTTCCCAGTCACACATCACCCCATCTACATAGTAACTTCACTTTGTTTTATTTAACTCTGCAAAAGACACCAGCTTTAAAACTTTCACGTCCCCTCAGCACCTGGCACTGCTGGCAAACACACAACCCTTTGTAAGTGAGCCTGCCAAGCCTTACCTTTCCCTCCGTCCTCTATGCCCACTCTGCAGTGTGATCTGTCAGAACCTCCTCATCTCCCTGAAGACCCCCCACAGCTAAGGAAAGCCAAGCTGCTACAACTGCACTGCTAAGTGGCAACTTCTCTCACCTCAGCTGCACCACCTAGAATGAGAACTGTGAGCTTCCAGATAGAACAAGTTCGCTCTGCACTTCTGGAGGGAGAAAAGGGTGCAGGGTTCATAGAAAGAAGGGCACTCTATCACAAAGGAGAACACCCAGAACCAGGTCCAGGTAACCCAAACACACCACTCCCTGAGCCCCAGCCCACTTTCTGTTTATTAAGTACAAACGTCAACTGCCCAAGGTGTTCTAAAAATTTTAACAAGCATGACTCCTATATGGCTCACACATGCTGTGCAGTTAAATAACAAGGGATTTTCAACATGATAAATCTGTGAGAACAAGGTAAAACACAAGCATTAGCCTTTGAAGAACAGAACTCTGAATACAAATATTTGGATTAAAAAAATTAGCAAAACAAAAGTCAAGGCTCACAATGGGAATGAATGGAACTCTGGCCAACATAAGTAACTTGCTAATATGTTTTTTGCCTAACAGCCAGTGGTGCTCATTTCTGACATCTGCAGTAGTTTCACACCTCCAAGAAAACATCATTTTTAAAAACTTGCTTGCTCATATATTCCATGATTACAACATAAAGAAGACTCCTAACTGTTTCCCTCCCTTCGCAACGTTGGTGGAAACAAACAAGGATTAAACAGATCAGGAATTAATCTGTTGTGGCACCACTCTGGTTCTTCCAAATGAGGACAGTGACCAACAAGAGCAGCACGTGAAAGGCATTTGTGTCTGCTGCTGCCTGCAGAAAGTCCGGTCTATGGAAAGATCAATTCAGATTCCTGTAACAGAATTCATAATTTTCTGCACTTTGAATGACTACACTGAGGTAACTTCTGCACATTTACAATTTTTAAGCCATCCTCTGCTGTGGGATTCTAGAAACACACAGATATGACCCATACAATCCCATTCATTGAAATGAAGCTAAGGTGCACAGCAGAAGCAATCAATTACAACTACAGTTTCCCTAGTGCACAGCCGCGTGACATGTCCAAGAGCTCTCAAAGCATCTTTAGCCAGGTGGCTGTCAGTCGACTTCCTCCGAGGGGGTAGTGGGAGATCTGCTTCACTTGTATGTAAGGGAGTCTTGCTCGGGAGAATCCCCATCTGGACTGGGGTTCCAAATGTTTAGGCTGCTGAGACCTGACACAACATCATTATGTAATGTTACTGGCTACAGGTACGTGAGGTCTTGATCTCTGCACAGACATGACTCATGCTATACATTTTTCCATTTGCAGAGATGAGGAAAAGCCCATTCAGCTTCATCTCTAGTTTCTTAGAGGCAGCCGATGTGTATTTCCCTACAAAATCGGAGCGATGGGAGGGACGGAGCTGCGTGCGCACATGCCTACGCGCGCCCGGCAGCCCAAGGGCAGAGGGGAGGCGTGGTGCAGCCACGAAGATGAGGATTCTTTGCCCTCGTCTCTCAATTGAGGGAAAAGGGTTTCCCAAAGCTAAGCGTCCATCGGTTGCTGCTCTCACGCACTCGCCCCACTGCTAAAGTGTAATGACATTACATAAAGTTGGAGGCATCCTCCCACACAGACAGGCAGCACCGCTGAGAGAACCGCGGCGAGCCCAAGCGGACGCGGCACAGCCGCTCTCCTGCGGGAGGGCCGGGGGCAGCAGTAAGTGGGCCCGGCACGGAAGCGCGTGCTGCTGCGGCCCGACCGACACGGCCCACACCGCGCCCAGAGCGCTCCGGCGCCGCGGGAGCCTGCCCGTCCCGCACGGTCCCTCCCGCGGCCCGCAGGCCCGGTGCCACTCACCGCCAGCGGATGATGCCCACGGCGGCGGAGGCGGCGGACCACGGGGCCAGGAG
>VZRH01006604.1:376197-434670 GCA_013397555.1 Urocynchramus pylzowi
GAAGGCCCGGCCCGGCCCCGCCGCCCGCTCCGCTCCGCCCCGCCCCGGGGCAGCGCGGCTGTGGCGAATGTATAAAACGATTCTTAAGAAAGGATGCTCATTGATATTTGAACTTTGTATACTTCCAGGCCGAATCAACAAGGTAGGAGATTTAATCTGTGGAACACAGAGCAGCGAACAAGCTGCTCTAAGCGATGCCCGGGTGTCAAAAAGAAATGACTTGTCGGCGGACTAGCCTTGTTAGGGTTTAGGTCTCGACGCGTTTCAGCGACCTCAGACCCAGGTGGAAGTTAGCAAAGTTCGCGGGGCAAGCTGACAGGGCTCCTACACAATGAATGTAGAATTTACAGGTCCTAAGGACATTTGGCAGCACCCCTAAGATAAGGAAGAAACTAATAAAACAAATTCAGCAACTGTACTGAGATCAGCTCCAATTGGGTAAAAGGTAATTCCAACAGGGGGAGATTATAACCACCAACTCACTGACCACCAGCTCAGGAAACCCACTGACCCAAAAGAAGAGAAAGACTGAGCATGTGGACCAATAAAATGTCGATAGAAGATAGAATATTAATCAACAAAAAAATCTGGGTAACTCATAGCCAATTAATTAGCTTTGTTCTATAGCAAACAATGCCTTTGTTTGCGAAAATGTGTGAAGAGTGAAAAGTTTTGGTAGCTGTCACACTGGCCTTGTGGATTTGCCGCCCAGCACCCCTTTCCGTGCAGAACTGGAAATAAATACCTCAACTCTGTGTGTGGATTGGTGTCTTGCACACCTCGTGAAAGAACCTACTTTGGGACAACAGGGGCAGACAGCAACTGGGGCAGTTTCTCGAGGACCTGAGGATGGTCCTTGGGCAAGCCAGGAGGGAAGGCCTTGCTGTGGGACTGCTGGGGAGGGGCTGCCACGCTCGTGGATATTGATGGTGACCAGCACTGTATCCGCCTGGCATTGCTGGGCAGTGGGTGGCAGGAGGGGACTGGTAGTGGTCCTTGTGTCAGGAACAACAGTGCTCTGCTGGCTCGTGTCAGCATCCTTCATGTGCTGGTTGGAGCACAGTGGGATCTGGGTGTTGGACATGCAGTGGCTTGCTAGCATGGATTTTGCCCACATCCCATCAAAAGCACAGTGTGCTCTGCTGCCTGAGCCTTCTGTACAGAAAACAGGTTTGCATTTTTCTGGAGGTATATAAAACCTTCCCAATACGACCTAAATGAAATAGGCATGGTGACATGTGCAAGCAAGGACAGCACAGGCAAGAGTTGGCTGCCTAGTTCCCATTCCTGCATCAATAATTTTGATATCTAACCAGGAGAATGTCTCTGCCAATGCCATTTACCTCTCCAATACTGAAGTACAGCCTGTGCTGACTTGTGCACTACCCCACAACATTGCAAGGAATACAGGGGCTAACTGCATTCAATGTAGCCTGGGTGTTAGGACAGGCTGCACACATTCTCATGCTAACTCAGTTATCCCACAGTCCCACATCATCATTCCAGGTATAAAACACCCATCTGCCCGTAATCACATGCCAAAACATCCCATGTTTTCTTATTGGTGCTTTATAACAAAGAAGTCTTTCAGTAACAAACTCTAGCATGTTGTGAATTCAAACTGCTGGACAGGATGAAATAAATTAGAATTAATGCCAGATTCCATGTGGTGGGGGAGGCAGCAGTGAACTCTGTCAAACATTGGTCAGTGTGACCCTCACTTATTTCAGCTGAGACTGCTGCAAAGTGTCTGGTTTGCAATGTCCTGGGGCCCAGCAATTTGCACAGGGCATAATTAGAGGATTTTGGAAGCAAAACCAGCAGCGATAATTGGCCCCCATAGCAATCTTTGCTGCTCTTACAGTTGGGAAGGATGGAAGCATAGTAGGGGTTTTGGGGAGAAAAGAACTTAATTAGGCCAGTTGGTGTGGCTGGAAAATGTTTCAGGCATAAGGTGCTTTTCTCAAAGCTCTGGAGTCACTTGATTTTTTTTTTTTTTTTCCCTAGGTGCATCAGTGGGTTTAGTAAATGATGCTGCCCTTCCCCACAACCCTTGCCTTCTAAGCAGCATCAGGGCTCTGGTGGGAATCACGTTCCCTCTGGACAAAGCAAGCTGCTGCTGGTGTGCTTGCTTTGGACTACCCAAGTGCCCTGCAGGGTGAGGGAGTGTTCGGGGTTGTGTTCTGAGCAACATCTCTCAGCACTGCACCTTGTGATAGGTGCTTGGTAGAGCCCTTACAACCCCAAGTGAGTTTAATCTGCTCGCCTCACCCACCTCCCCGCTCTGCCTGCACAGCTGGGAGAGCCACCCCATGCATGGTGCTTGCCCAAGCTCACAAAGGGTGTGACATCCTGTGGATGCAAGCCTGCAGCTCCTGCCATGGAAACAGCAGATTGTGACTCTGCACAGGGGCTGGCATCAAGGCAGGGAAAGCTGTTATTGAAATTGAAATTGTTATTGTTATTGAAATGATCAGTGGGTGTTCCCTGTAGCTCAGCCATGCTTTGATCCTGCTGCTAGAAGTCATCTAGCATTTACTCATTACTTCATATCCTGTGTTCCTTCCACCCACCTTCTTCCAGTGCCTGGCCCAGCACTCCTCTCATAAGTGGTGTCAGTCAAGAAAAAAAAGAAAGCAAAAGTCTGTGTGTGGGGCACTCAGTTGGTTCCATAGGTCCTCGTGGCCTGTTATACATACCTGTGGCTTCAGCATCACATAATTCGGCTTGAATTTCAAGGAATTTGACCTCTCCTACCACTAATGTTGCAAGAATGACACTGCCTCCAGCAGATTCAGAGTCAGATATATTTTTTTTTCTTCTCTCTGCCACTTCCTTGTTCAAACTAAACATGGGAGCTGGAGAAGGCAAAAACCCCCTCCCATTATATCTTGTCAACTCATTCAGTGCACAGAAAATTGCTTTGGCCTGCAGAAGTTTGAAATATCCCAATCAATAAAATCCTTGTTGCTTCTCCTGGGGGATTATCCTACAGCCCTATCACACATGTATGGCACGTCTGCATGGGAAAATCAACCAGAATAACTCTCTCACCTCTGCCAGTATTACTCCCTGGTGCTGACAGTGTATTCCAAAATAAAAGTGATTTGTTCTTGAATAATGAGGTAGTTCTGTGATAGTTGTGCTGGTCAATCTCCCTAGGCAGAGCTTGTCTACAGCATGGCAATGGTCTGACAAGTGCTTTGAATAAAGGCTTTCCTCGGTGCAAAAACTGACCAGCAGAATTACTCTGCCATAGCCCTGCCTGCCTACCTTCAGGGCTGCTTGGCTGTGCTCTGGGGGGAAGGTGGTTTAAAGTTGTAGGTTTAGAAATTTCAGAGTAAAGGTAGGAGTAAGTCGGTTATAATGCTAATATAAGCTGTTTAGACAACGTAGCCTCTGCACAACAGGCCTCCTACACAACATCAACCTTAGGCTTCCCTGAATTAAATCTTACTTGAATTAAACCTGATTTTCTATGAGGAAAAAAAATCAATTTTGATTAAAAATAATTCCAGAGACTGAATTCAATAGGGCACTAGCAATGTTATTCTGATGGCTGATTCTTTCCCACTAAATAATGCACACTCCTTTTCATGCTTGGCATTGCCCGGTTCAATGGGTCTTGTTACAGCTTTGCTGATTCTTTTACAAGCAAGCAGTTACAGGCAGATGAAGTTACCTTTTAGCCTTGTTTTTGGAGAAGATAAATAATTTTAACTTTATTACAGAACATGTTTATTATGCTACAGCAGCATAGATTCACTTCTGTATGCAGATGAGACCTCAATATTTTCCTGCCCTGCTGTCTGGCTGTGTATTAACATGGTAGCACATTTTGTGAGGAGCCAGCACAGGATTATTCATGGCCTAGGAGTGTGCTGCTCCATGTTGCCTGAGTGCTTACAAAATAAGCAATTATCACTAGTAGAGGTCTGAGGCTGGAAAATAAGCAGCTTTGCCAGGTTCTTTATGTAGGGAAATCTGGCTGGCAGTGTCTTTGCTCCCATGTCTTGTGAGGTGCCTGCACTGCTGCTGGTGTCTGGCACTCCTGATGCCCTTCTTGCTGCTGTCATGCACACACACATACATACACTCCTGTATCTTATTTACTTCTTTCCTATGAGATCAGAAAACATGTTTAACTATGAGAGGTGCTGCTCCTCCGAGGGGAGAGCTCTCCCCTTCCCACTAAAATTAGGTGACCTACTTGAAAGCATGCAAATCAGCTGATAGCCAGCAGCCTGGCTTATGAAACAGCAATGGGCTTTGGGGTGTACATCAAACCTGGTGGTGAGACAGCACAGATTGCATTTCCTGGCCATACAAGAGACCTGGACATATTTACCAGTGTGTTATTATAGGAATAGGCCCTCTGTAAGTCATGTAGAAGAACAAACAATGCAGCAGAAAACATTGCCAGTTTTGTTTCAGGTTTGGGGTTAGAAATAGGACTCATTCCACTAGCTAAAATGGGATGTGGGAAAAAATCCGGTCAGCAGAGAGGTCATTCCAGTGTATTTAAGAATTTATTGTTCCTTAGGTATCTGATTTCCAGTTAATACAAACATCCTTGATGCTGACATTTATAAAGTCTGGAGCTCACAAGATATCAATCTAGATTCATACATGTATCAATACACACATATATACAAGCATATAGGTATATCTGTACATAAGCATATGTGTGTATGCTCAGACTATGTACAGGTGGTGTGGTGCCACAATGGTGTCCAAGAGGGACCAACAACCCAGGAGGGTTCATCTGTGACATTGGAATAAAGGAATATTCCTTTATTGTGGCAGAGGTATTACTTTACTGGACCTACTGGTGATTCCTCTGGTTTGCTATGTATCTCATTAAAATTAGCTTGAACTTGAGGTTTCAAGTTTGAACTGCAGATATTGCCTGGTAACAACAGGTCTCAGCTGTCATACCATTATTTAGTATTTGCTGATAATCAATACAGGAAAAGAAGGCCAATGCAAAATCTAAGATTTATCAGATCAGATTAGCTGAATCAGGTCTCTCTGCTAGGGCAGTAAACATAAATCAGGGGAGACAATTGAGTAATCTCTTAGTATTGTCCTCAAACAACACCTGTTTTTAGTACTGGTGTTTCCCATTACAATACAGATTCTTTCCAGACTCCCCCAGTCTGTAGGAGAAATGGCCTTGGCAGAGTTTTACTGCTGTAGCCTTCCTGCTGCTGTAGGATAATAGATGTTGCTGCAGTTTCATTGTGGAAAAACATGGAACTCCAGGGGAGTCCAGTGCAGAGGAGGCTTGGTGTCACTGCAGAACTGGAACAGTTTTGGTCTAGGTGGATTTTTTAGCTGTGGTTCTGTGCCAGCTTTGTTGGCCCAGACAGCTGCTGCAAAGATGCTTTAGTGCCCCCATGCTGCCCTCCAGCAGCCTGGTGACATTAGCTGGAAAGTGCTTGGGTCCAGCTGCACCCAGCTCAGACACCTTCCTGGACCCTAGAACATGGGGCACTCACACAGAATCTGCTGGAGCTCAGCCCAGAAGGGGCTAACTCCCAGCTGGATCCAACCTAGCTTTGAAGCTGGATCAAAACCAGCACTGCCTGGGCTCTTCCAACTCTGGACGTCTGGTGCCAGGTGCCTGGAGCAGTCGTGCTGACTCAGCTCTGCAGAGAGGCAACAGGACCTCTGCAAGGGCTCTACCACATCAAAGCAGCCCTGAGCTTTGCAAATCTGAGCTATTTCTGGAAGCAGTGCAGGTGTCCCATCAGCCAATAAAGTTGGCCACACCTCAGACTCTCTGCATCGGGGCATGCTGTACCCCCAGCCGGGAAAGTCTCACTGTGTATCAGTGGAAGTGCATAAGAAAGAGTTAATGAAGGTTTCTCGTGGTTGTCTTGTCCCCTCCTGGTTTCCTCAGAATTTTGAAATGGTGGGTACCTGCTTTGACCATGGGCAGAGACTGGAGGTAAAGGTAGCAAGTTCCTTCCACCCCAATTACATCATCATCATCACCTGGCAAATATCTGAGCCTGGATACTTCTCCTTTGCTGCTCCCCTGGCGTGAGAGCCAAGCTCTGCTTGAAGCAGCCACACCGAAGTCCCGACTGCACATCTGTACCAGCGGTGCTGCGGGAATGCTCTGGATTGCGAGGAGCGGCTGTGGCAGAAGTGACACTAGAGGGCAGGGCTGGCCCACGGTTGGAGCCTTCCCAGGCGGGGGTGGGACAAGCCTGGGGCTGCACGGGGGTGCGGGTGCAGACTGCTTTTCAGGGCTGCTTGGGGATGCCAAGGCATGGGGCACATCTCCAGCTGCCCATGCTAGCCTCTGTCACCACCCGAGAGCGGTATGGAATCAAGCCTTAAAGGCCCAGGTGACTAATCAGAAATCACAGCATGACACAAACCAGCATGGATTAAATACATTGCCCAGTTCCTGAATGTTTCCCGGGCACCCCCCACTATCCACCTCATCCCCGTGGGCTGCAGCAGCCTCTGCTTTCCACTCATGCCAGGCAGGAGCTGGCTGGGACCCGACTGCCTGTGCAGCAGAAATGACTGAAGGCAAGGTGAAAACCGGCAGCCCACAGCAAAAAAAAAAAACAAAAAAACAAAAAAAAACATGAAGAAGATGCTCCTTTGTCCCTCTGTTTTTGAAGAGGAGGGGATAACCTTGAGGGAAGGTGGGCAGCATCCCAGGGTGACCCAGTTCTAAAGGCTGGCTGGGGATGTCTCTGCTTGCCACGGCTCGGGAGCAGCCGGGCTGCAGTGATGCTGAGCTCTCTGCCTGGAGCTGGAAATGCCCCGCTGCCAGGGCCAGGTCAGGTGAGGGAGTAGTAGCCCAGCCCCTTAGGAGCAGGGCAGGCAGGTAGTGGGCTGTGATTTATGAGGCAAGCCCTTGGAAACTCTCCAAACCCAGTGCTTAAGTGCTACTGAATGGCAGTATTAATTACTATTAAAAACATACATTTATATCTCTCTCACCTGCTTTAAATCCTGTGAAATTAGATTTCCTACCCAACCCTTCCAGCCTTCGTGGCAGCTCAGGGTGTTTTATTGCCCTATAAAGCCCCACAGTACCTGCTGTCTACGTGGGCTCTTATTTATGAGGCCTTTAACAGTCTTCCTGGCTGCTCCATCTGAGCCCCCTAATCATTTCATTTCCTTGTGCCTTGGAGGGAGTGGTCCTCTCAGCCACCCCAACAGCCATTCCTCCCCACAGGGACTGGCAGATTCACAGACCCAGGTGCCTGGGGTGGGAGTGAGGCTGTGCTGGGCCATCCTGATGAACCCATTTCCAGCATTTGGGCCAGTTTCCCTGGTTTTACATAAAAAAGGGATTCAGTGAGACAAGTGCCTCATGACAATGTTGAGAATGTCCTTGTTTGTGTGTCTTATACAGCAAAGTCATGCCAGGCATCACCAAAAGCCACCTAGAACCTCCCAGGGCTGGGCTAAAACCCCAGATTTACTGACCACAGGAGAAGTAGTTTATATACATAAAAAGCAAATATAATTTCCATAGATTATCCTTTCTTGTGGATGCAAGCTGTGTAGAATAATCTTAAAATAGCCAGCTTTTCTCAAACGGACTGCAGCCATTTTGCATATCATCCTATTTCAGATGCCTTGACAATGTGCTTAAAAATGTAGTGTGCCTTTGGACTGAGACGTGAACCCCATTTTGCTTGTCCCCAGGTCACAGAGAACAGGGTGGGGTGGAGTCAGGATCTGCATTCTTCTCCAGGTCTCTCCTAGATAATATCCCCACTTGCCTCCCCAGCACTTCTGGGTTGTCAGATCTGCTGGAGACCGGATGATGCTCTGGGGAACTGGCCAAATTTGTGTGTCTGTATCAGCCTGCTGGGGAGGAAGTGATAGATATCTCTGCCTCCTGACTCCCAGGCTGAGCATGCTAATTTATAGATTGTATCTGTCACTCCTGATAAACGATGTCTTACTTCCCTAATGCCACCTTCAAATTGAGTTTTTAAGGCTAGGTCAGGTGGAGAAACCAAAGGGTGACTCTGCTTTTGCTCTGCTCTGACTTTATTCTCTGCAGAAGTTGTGCTGAAGTTGGCTTTTCAGGTAAGAAGTGGATCTGTTGAGGCATCTGCTTTGCTGGCCAGTTGGGCAGAATGTTTGCCCCTAACTGGGCTTTGAAAACTCCTGCCTGGCTCCCTCAGGTGTTTTGTTTGTTCTGATGTGTTTTTGGAGAGGTCAGCTGAGGCATCTCCCTCCTCATCCTACTCCATCCAGCTCTGTTCCCAGTCTCTTCCTGCACTGCTGAGCTGGCTGAGATGGTGGAGGTGGACCCAAGGCTTTGCTGAAGAGGGTGTCAGAGCCTGAGCTTCTTCAGGAGCACAAGGCATTAACAGAAAGCTCCCAGCATTGGCTCCAGCCCACACTTGAAGCCAACAGTGTGCCCGTGCCACTCTTCCCTGAAGAGTGGCATTTTCCTTTCTCTGCACATTTCAGGTGGGATCTCTTGAGCATTAATTTCTTAAGGGGTTGTGTTTGAATGAGCACAAGCAAAGCTTTGGTGAGCATCCTTCTCCAGCAGCAGAGAGGACCGTTTTCTGGAGCACAGCCAATAGCTTAGAGCTGTACATACGTGAGCAGCTTTGTTCCTCCTCCAGGGAGCTGACTAACAAAGTTAAGAGTTGGCCAAGCAGGCCAGGATTAAGCATATCATTGCTCTAACCCTCCTGGGGTTACAGTAGTTAAAGGCACGTGAGTAAGACCTGCTCATCTTGTCATTATTAAGCCCTGAATATTTTCTTTTTCCCCGAGAACAGAGTTTTTGAAGCTACCTCTTTATGTCCTTTATGCCTGAATGTCATGGCAGTAACACTAATTCAACCCAGTGAATACCTTCTACTAGTGATGAAAGAACAAACCAGTAATGTCTCACAGAGGCAGTAACCTTCTGCCCAGGGCTAACTCTGAAACCTGGTAAACCATCATCCAAACTACACCACAGCCCTTGCTCAATTTCTAGAAGCCACAGCAATCAAAATTTCCCTGCATAACAATTACAGCCATTTGAGATCGCAAATCCTGCAGCACATTGGAAACTAAAAATGATGAAGCTGGGAACAATAAATGGAATTTGAACTTCCAATTAAAGAAACACAGAGGAGATGGCTGTGGTTTGATTCAGATTTAATTCAATCCAAATTTCTCCCTTTAAAGGTTTTTTTTTTTTTTTGTGTTGTTTTTTTTTTGGTTTTTTTTTTTTTTTTTGTTTTTTTTTTTTTTTTTTCCTCCAGCTGCTGCAATTCAAGCTGCAGAATAAACCTTGCTGTTGAATTTAGGTCAAGCTTGGCTGGGAATACACTGGGCCTTGGCTATTATTAAATGAATATGTACAGCATAAAGATGATGCTGCAAATGCAGGAGTGGATGCTTTAAAGCCAGCATCGCAGTTCTGTTGTACCTGAAGGACCTGTGAGCAATTAGGGAGGACAGGAGCTGGCATGGGGCACAGAGGATCAAATTGAAACTGTGTCTTCTAAAACTAATAAGCTGAAGTCCTCAACCTCCCTGTAGCTTGAGATCTTGGTACTGAGGAGGCACTACCCCAAGTCAACAAAAAGTCCTGGTCAGAGGAACCCAGGGCAGAGTGGAGGCTGACAGCAAAGTTCTCTCCAGCTGCCTCCTCCCCTGCCATTCCAGTTGGCTGCACAGGAGAATTTTCGTGACATTATATTTGTGCTTTTTAACCTCTGGCTCATGTTGACATGATGTTGAACTTTCTCACATCCAGAATATTAATAAGAACCACAGGAGTCCAGCACTCATGAATGGATGGGAGGAAATGGGGCAAGGAACACTGACCTCCCAAACTTCTTGGATCAGCAGGAAAGCAAGTGAGGGCTGCCCACAGGCAGGAGCTGCCTCTGTATGTCCAGCTGTGTTTAATGCACTCTTTGCCTCCATCTTCAACACAGGTTAGGGTTGAAGGGGGTCTCAGAGCCCTGAGCTTGGGGACCATGACTGTGGGAATGATCACCTCCCAGTTGATCCTGAAATTGTGCAGGATCTGCTGCTCCAGCTGGATCCCTACAAATCTATGGGGCCTGATGGGATTCATCCAAGAAGCCTCAATGAGCTGCTGAGTTCATCACAAAACCTCTCTCAATGTTTTTTGAGTAGTCCTGGGAATCCAGAGAGGTCTGAGCTGACTGGGACCTGGTGAATGTTATCCTGATTTTCAAGAAGGGCAAGAAGAACAACTCCAGAAACTACAGGCCTGTCAATCTCAAATCAGAACCTGCTAAATTTATGGAGAAGATTATTCTGAGAAATATTGAAAGACATCTGAAAGACAAAGCAGTCACTGGCCACAGCCAGAGGGCTTCATGAGAGGAAAGTCCTGCTTATCAAACTTGATTTCCTTTAATGACAAGGAAACCCACCTAGTTGATCAAGGGAAGCCAGTTGATGTAAACTTTTTGGATTTCAGTAAAGATGAGCCCTGTGTGCAGTTTTGGGTGCCACAATATAAGAAAGACATGAAACTATTAGAGAGTGTCCAAAGGAGGGCCACAAGGATGTTGAAGAGCCTGCAGGGGAAGCTGTATGAGGAGTGGCTGAGGTCACTTGGTCTGTTCAGCCTGGAGAAGAGGAGACTAAAGGGAGACCTCATTGCAGTCTGCAACTTCCTCATGAGGGGAAGAGGAGGGGCAGATGTTGATCTCTTCACTCTGGTGACCATTGACAGGACCCAAGGGAATGGCCTGAAGCTGTGTCTGGGGAGGTTTAGATTGGATATTAGGAAAAGGTTCTTCACCCAGAGGGTGGCTGGGCACTGGAACAGGCTCCCCAGGGAACTGGTCCCAGCACCAAGCCGGACAGAGTTCAAGAGGTGATGATCCTGTGTAGGGCCAAGAGTTGGACTTGATGACCCTCATGGGTCCCTTCCAAACTCAGCATCTTCTGTGATTCTGTGTGAATAGAAAGGTAAATGCAATTGAGGAGAAGCCTGTGTGAGGCTGAGAAGCAGGCTCAGGCTGGGCATGGGGCCAGGAAGGTGGCTCGGTGCTCCTGCTGCGGCGGAACTGAAACCCTTTTATCTTTCTGTGTGTATCAAGAACGCAGGATATGAGCAGCAAGAGGGCTGCTGACAGTGCTCCAATGCACAGCAAGTTGCAGCCTGAAAATTATTCCGTGGATTAAAGCATAGAAGGGCCAGTTTACGCCTCACAGAGGAGCTGTTGGCTGCTGTAACATAACCCAGGAGCTGCAGGGCTCCTTGCAGCAGCTTGTATTCTGATAACAGAAGTGCATCTTGTGGCATTGCCTCCCTGCTGCCCTGTTCTGTGTGGGTCCATATGGTAAGAACCAAAAGGCAGGCACCCCTTCCTTGCTTCCACTTATTCATCAAAGGATATAAAAAAGGTATAAAGATAATTCCCAAGAGCTCACTGAACACAAGCACTCACATAACTTCTGCCCCACTCCAGCTCTGTCTGATCTCCAGGATCCCCTGCTGGACAGGCAGACAGGCTAGAGAAAAACAAATACCAAAGGCTGGAGGGGAATCATCTCATGGGCACAGCCAGTCCCACAACATGCTCCACATTAACTGGTCCTGATGCAGGTGCCTGGGGGTTGACAGGGAGAGGAGTGAGGTCTGTTGGTGTGCATCTTGTCCCCAGCTCATCCCTTGCTCATATTTCCCAGCACACTTGGAATGGCATCACCCTGATCCCCTCAGGACCACTAACCATGCTCTTTGTTACACACCCCATGTTGAGCCCCACATTGCCCAGCACATGGGCTCTCATATCTCATTTTGTGCTGCTGGGGCTGCTGATGTGACTCTGGTTGCCTGATAAATGTAACTGAAGTGAGTGGTTTACCCTGGGGTTATTACCTGGAGCTGCTGGTGGGAGTTTACAGTAGCTGGAGTGCAGCTGTGGTGCCTCCTGCCTTTGCAGCAGCCCAGGGGACTCCTGGCAGTCAGTGCCATGCTCTGCCTCCTCCAAGCTAGGAAAAGGCTCTGCCATGCAGCCCTGCTGTATCCAGCTAGCTCAGACAGTCCTTAAAGCTGCACCTTTTTGGTCTTGTGTTTGCTCACACACTTGAAGGAAGCCCTTTAATGCACTTCTGGTTTATTACTTGTCTTTTTCAGTATACCTCTAGCCTGTTATGCTGTGTGAAGCCAAACTCTCCTGCACCACTTGCCAACAATATTGTGCTGTGGCAGACAATTAAACAAAAAAGCCTCTCAAAGAACTCTTCAGGGAAGGTTACATCTCAAAATCTATTGGTAAAAGTGGAGACCAGAGCATGTGCAGGACTATTGCATCAGGCATAAAGGAGTGGAAGTATGTGATTGTAGAGCATGGATTTGGGAAAACGCTTGTTCTCCAGCATCCCAAGAGGCTAGTGGCAGGATTAGGAGCATTATTCTGCATCAGGATCACTTGAGTGTAGAGTTTGTTAGTCAACAAGCTAAGCAGCAGTGTTAAAATAAGGCAAGGAAGTGGAGATTTCTGCAGAGAAGGGGTTGGACCATCTTCTCCTGATGTGGAGCCAGGCACCATAGGGTGGTCGATCTCCTCTCAGGGAAGTCAACAACCCCTCAGGGAGTGCTCTGATAGAAAACCAGTGGCAGTTGCAGGACCAGGACTCTGACAGCTATTGTCCCTCCTTTTAATTGCAAGCTCTTTTCTTTGAAGAATGACAACAGATTAAATTATATCAGCTAAAACTGAGTGCATCCCACACTGAAGAGATCCAGGAAGCAAAGGCTATCTGTGACATGTGTTTTCATCTGTCTTATGGAACAATCCTTAAAGATTTGGAGCCCCCATGGTTTTCCAGTCTCAAAATGTTCCTCCAGCCAAGACCTGATCAGCCTCAGGACACTTTTCCTACCCACCACCCCTCTGCCTCCACCCCAAAGTAAAGAAAAGTCAGTGCTCACCATTTCTGACCAAGCAAAGGGAGGCTTTGTTTTTAGGATGTGACAACCATAATGGTGCCTGTGTGAGGGCAGTGGTGAAAGCAGAGAAAGGGGCTGCAGTTCAGCACCAACTAATGAAGTTCATGACTCTAAAGCCAGCCCATGGACACCCATTTGTGCTCGCAGTGCTGTGTGCCAGTCCCTGCTGCAGACCAGGCAGCAACCCCACAGAATGAGGAAAGAGAGCCCATGACTTGTGGTCACACAATAGGGAAAGCTGGGGCAAATTTGCCTTTGAAGAGAAGAGGGGAAACAACACAAAGCAGGCTGAAGCCCCCTTCTGAAAGCGTTTGCTGTGCTGCCCAGTTGAGGTAACCTACCCAGCCCGCACTCAGTGCAGCCAGGACCAGGGCCAAATACAATTTTGTCAGGATCTTGTGCCCTTCCAGGAATGTCTGATGTTTCTCTAGTGAAGGGGTGTGTGCTAAGAAGGAAGAAAATCCTTTTTGTCTATGCTTGCAGAGTTCCTGTAGCACCAGAGCACACATGGCACAAAAAAGAGTTCAGAAACGTGCAGGGTGGACCTGGTGCCTGACCATGCTGGCACCATGCCATGCCATGCCATGCCAGCCCGTCCCCACACAGAGCAGGCTGTCACTGCTGCTCCCACATGCACAGCTGGCCCTTTGCAGTCACATCAGCCATGGCCATGCTGCCACATCCCTGTCCTCAGCAGGCAGTCCCTCTGCATGTTCCCAGTGCTGCCCCAGAGCTCACCATCTACAGCCTTCCATCCCTGGCAGGTGCAGAGCTCACAAGCTCTTGCAGCAGGGATGTTGTGAGGTTATCCTTCCCTGGGTAGGGAAAGCAAGGCTGGAAGAGCCAGAGCAAGAGTGCTGATATTTTTTGCCCTTCAGCTTCTTCCAGGCTATTTTTTTCCTGCCATCTTTGCCAGACTTGGCCATCTTATGGGGTAAAGGCTCAACTAGCAAAAAACCAGCAAGCATGGGGTGGAGGAAGGGGGCATGACACAGCCCCCAGGCTGCAAAACTCTGCCCTCCACTCCCACTTTGCCTTGTAGGGCTAGCCCTATCCCCTCCCAGGAAGTCCCAGGCTCTTCATTTAGCTCTAAAAGCACCTGAGGCTGCTCAGCTCACAGAAGTCCCCACCTCTATGGAAACCTTTTTATTATTTTTTTTAATTTCTGTTTTTATAGAGGCCTTTGAAGATGCTTGTTGCCATGGAAACATGCTTTAAAGAGTGCCTTTTCCCTTCCCTATCTTGAGAACTTCTGTTGCCATAACAGCTGCATCCAGCTCCTCCCTTCTCCCTGCCAGCTGCCCCACTGTGGGATGCAGTGAGGTTCTGCCTTTGGGGTTCCTGAGGCCCTGGTGGTCAGGGCCAGAGGAGGTGTTTATACTCCTGCAGGTGTTTGGTGTCCCTCCTCATGCCTCTGTGTGCTGGGTGTGGAAGGGACAGCTTGCTGAAAGAGCATCTCTGGGCCATGCAGTGCCTGCAAGCCCCTTTCTTACACAGGGGAGGGGCTCTGCCCTCACCCTTGGCTCTCACATCCCACATCAGTGACACTGCCTGTTTTTTTGAACCATTTCTCATAAAGCCTTTGACTGAACCACTCCCCTCCAGCTCAGTGGGCAGCATTGTGGCTGAGCTGAAAGGAACACCTGTGATTAGGGTGGCTTTGATCTCTACAGCACACAGAGTTGGGCAGCTGCATCTGTTTTCTGGCTCCCATAGAGAGCAGGGTCCCTCATCTTGGTGACAGCCTTCCCTGGGCAGTGGTGCATCCCTCCCTGGTGGATGGGACACACTTGCTTCAGGAGCATCCATCTCCAGAGCAGCCCAGCCCATGTCACACAGCAGGGAGGATGGCACAGGTGGTCACTGGCTGCTGCCCATCTTCTGGGCACCCCGTTCCAGCCCTGCTCATCTCATTGTCACTGCAGACAAACTACAACAAATCTGTTTCTGTCCAATTCACTTTGCAACCATTAGCTCCTGTGGCCACAGCTCCCAGTTCCTCCACGGTGGCAGAGCAGCCTTGGACTGTGCTCTGGTCTGGCAAGTCCAGGCTAACCCAAAGCATCCCTGCTCTTGGATAGCAGCTTGGCAGGGTGGCCCCAGGCAAGATCTGAGGCAGTAGGACCTGAGCCACATCTGGCTGTGCTGTGCCCCTCTATCCTGCTGCACCTCCAGCCAGCCAGGTCTGCAGCCACACCCCAGCTCTGAGAGGCCAAATTTCTGCCATGACAGCCCTGAGCTCCCTCCTCAGTTCTGTTTACACCCCTTGCTCCTGGCCTGCACCGCCTCCCTCTTCTCCCACTCTCACGTGTTGCATGAGTAATCTTCCCTTTGCATTCATGAGTCGTCTGGGGACAGGGTGCTGCAACATCCCCCAGGGCCTGTGGTACCTCCAAGCACGATTCTAGAGCAGGTGGGAGGAGAGGGGGCGAAAAGGGGGCTGCAGATCCCCTGCCCCTCCCTGCTGGGCATGCCCATGCCTGTCACAGATGGCTGCTTGCCTCCCACCTGTGGCTGCATCAGCCACTTGCACCTCCTTGGCACGACTGTCCACCGGGCAGGGATCCCCCAGTGCACACTGGCAAGGCCAGTTCTGGTGCTGGAGAAGGCACAGCCACACCAGCGGGGTGTGGAGCCACAGTGAGTGGCAGAGGTGCAGCTAACAACGCTCAGAGTACCCAGAGGGAGGCAGGTTTCCCATCTGCCCCCTTGCAGTGCCTTGCCTGAAGCATCACTGTATCTGTCCCCGTTCCCCTGTGTTTCCTGCCTCCCCACAGGCTGCTGCAGAGCCAAGCCTAATGGAGAGCACATTGCTGGCTGCTGTCACCTCCATTAATGCAGCCCTGCTTGCTTTAGCAATTACCTGCCAGTGCCTCACATTCTGCTTCCAGCTCGAGATCTCCTGCCAGCATCTACAGCTGATGGGTAGAAGTGGGGAGCAGCTATGGAGCACCTTCATCCATGGATGCTCTGAGGGCTGGATGCCCTCTCTGCCACAGACACCTGTGTGCCCAGGACATGGTTCTGGGACTAGGACAGGGACAAGAAGAGCCAAAAGAGCTCTGGCACCAGAGAGCTCTAGGTGAGTGCATTGGCCCCTGGCCAGACTATAAATTAGACTTTGCATTAGCAAAGTCACCGTGCCCAGAGAAGGGTGGCAAGTGTCTCAGCACAAGTACAGCTTCTGTGGCTGCATCCGTGCTCAGGGTAAAGCTCTACATCAGGAAAGATGTCAGTGAGGGCAGTGCTATGGTCCCCCACAGCCACTAAGTACTGGCTGGCAGGTGACAGCATTCATCAGCTACTGGGACAACTGAACATCCTCAGGAAGGGGCACAGAGGCCACACTGGCTTCTTCTGCACTGGCACCGCAACTCCAAATCCCCCAGAGGCACTAGCTTTGAAAGAAAAGAGGAAAAAAAATTCTCCTGAATCAGGGCAAGAAGGGTTAGGAGATTGCTGGGTTTTTTTCTTAAATGTGATTTTTTAAGTTAGAAGAGAATATGCTCTTTTTATTTACTTCTTGCTTTCTGAGCTTTTAGGGTGCATCAGGGTCAGGTTTTCAAAGTGTTTCTCCAAGCAGTGAGGGATAGAAGCTTATTTAAAAGTGAAGTGAGGTGGGAGAGAGAGAAAAGCTGCTCCTGCCATTGGGAAATGGATTTGCAGAAAAAACAGCAAGTCCTGAGAAAGGCACAGCAATGGGGTCACCCTTTCCAGCTCTCCAGCTTGCTGTGAGACTCAAAACCTCATCCCCAAATCCTCATATATTTCCAAGTGTTTTCCCCTACCTTCCCTCACCCCTGCAGCTTGCCCTGCATGGCCCAGTGTGTGGGCTGCAGCACTTCAATCCCATCCCCAAACCCCTCCCTCCTCTGGAGCTCTGCTCTCCGGTAGCCCTGTATCAGCTGAAGTGCTCATGCAAAATAGAGTCACAGAGACAAACATTCCAGAAGAGGGAGAAGTATCTCCAGCCTTCCCTGGAGGGCAGTAGCAGTGGACACAATGTAATTTCCCCAAGATGTTGAAAACTCTCTCTCAGCTTCGGTTCTCACCTGAGCAGAACTCTGTACACAGCACCAGCCCTTGCTCTGCACCACACTTCACTCGATCAGCACGGCTCCCTGTGGCTGTGCACAGAGCCAAACAAAACACCTCTGTGCCTAAAAACCGTTTTTGCCACCCAAATCTTTTGCTTTTGCTACTGATCACCGTGACCAGAAAGCTTAAAGAAGAGGTTTGGTGCACCTGCACATCCCAGAATACCTCTGTGCCATGCCATTCCATGATCCCCGAGCCAGCCTGCAGGCTGGGGAGCAGCTCAGAGCAAGCTGCTGATGTGCTGTCCTACTTTCCCCATCAGACAGGGAGTGCACTTTAAGAAATAGCTGTGTTTTCACCAAAAGCTGTCACAAGTGCATTAGGCAACAGCTCTTTGCATGGTGATGTCAATCGACTCTTCCTAGCTTTATGGGGATAGTGCTCCTAGTGCTATACACCTGCTTTGGGGTGGAGGACAGTGGGTTATGGGGATGTCTGCAGTCCTGAAGGCAGCCTTGGTCCCCTCAGCCCTGTCATGGCACACCAGAGAGTAAAGAAGCTCCAGGATGAGCTTCAGCAGGAAGCATGGATGCTGCAGAAAGCAGCCTCAGAGTCAGTGCTGGCAGCTTCCATCCTTCTGGCCACCTCCAGATTCACCAGCCCAGCTGCCCTGGCCACCCATGACAGAGGGCCCTGTGCCAGCACAGCACCTGGCTGTGCCCAGGTGACAGACTGTCCTGTGAGGCTGTCTTTAACCTTTGCATGTTTGAAAGGTATGGTTACCAAGCAGCTGGCTTGTCCTGCCCCAGAAGAAGCTGGAGGCATACCAGCCAGGTTGCATCAGGACAGGCAGCAGCAAGGTCCTTTGGGATCACTGTGCCCCTGAGTGGGGAGCTTCAAGCCTTGAGCACTGGCAGAGAAAGGGATGCTGCTTGTGTTTGTTTGCTATGGCACCTGGGTACCAGGCCCCTCACACAGACCAGAGGTGCAGCAGCTGGGCTTCCTGCAGCAGGGTTTGGCTGGAAGTCCCAGGAGACCACTTTACACAAGCACCTGGGTGCTTTTCAGTCAACAGGTGTGCTCTGTGCCTCCTCCCTACCTCTCAGCATGCCCAGAAACTAAACCTGATTCTAGACCTGAAAGAGAAATGCCAGCTTTGAGCATTGTGGAGGAGTTGGTGCTTACCACTGGCAGTGCTGTGCAAAGCAGTCCCATGTGCTGAGGGCACCAGGACTCCGAAGGGTTGGGTAGCAGGGGGCCAGCTGGGAGGCACCGGGGCACCAGCTGGTCTGTCAGGCTGCTGAGGCCGGAGGGCCAGCCCCTCCAGAGCCGGCTGGGGCTCCCAAGAGACTCGTCTCCTGCTCTGTTTACCACATCCTTCCTGCCAAGGATTTTCTTGGCCAAGCAGCGGCTGTGTCTCGGTGCCGCTGCCCGATGCTGCTTGGCTGAAATAGAGCTGCCCTGAGAGGGAGGGAGGGAGGGAGGGGGCCCGGGCAGCCATGGATGTGTTTTGCCAGCCTTGCCGGGCGGCTGCTGAGCGTGCGGCTGCGTCTGGCAGGCCCGTGCTGGCACCAGATTGATGTCCTTTTTGTTCCTGATAAGGATCCGAAGTCTCCTCTGGGTTCCAGCAGCAATTCTTTTATCCTTCCTGATTGTGGCATCCGCACTCCCGGAGTCCCCGGAGATGCATCAATCGCGGAGCTGCAGGCGCGGCGGCTGCTATCGGCAGAGATGATGGAAAAGCTACAGGAACAGCTGTCATTTCTCCCTGTTTGCGTTTTGTTCTCGACTATCAGTAGGATGTTTTCCACCAGACACCTATCAATCTGCCGCAGTGGAGCCCAGCCTTGTCTGTGTGCCTGCCGCTGCCCGTGCCAAAGCCTGCCTGCAGCCTCCTGCCTGTGGCCAGCCCGCCGCCCTGCCTTCTCTCCTGCCTGGGAGCTGCCCCTCCGGCAGCACGGGGAGTGCAGGGCTCCATCCCGGGGCCAGGGCAGCGGGTGAGGCATTGGGATGCAGGCAGGGACCTCTGTGCCTGCTCTGGCCCCTGGCCTGTCCCCGCGTGGCACTTGCTGCTCCCTTCTGTAGCACTTTTTCTCAGCAGCCCCCTGCTTTGGGCTGGCTGAGATGTGCCCTGCAGTTCCAGGAGATGAGGACAAGAAGGAGCAGAGGGGCACTGTGGGAGGCAGCACGGCAGCCCTTGTGCCAAGCGGGATGGCAGCCCCTGAGACAAGCTCTGCAGAGCCCAGTATTAGGGCTGGGTATTCAGGGTTACACTGGGGATTGCCCAGCCACCCTCTGCCACTCTGGACTCCCTTGGAAGTACTGCCCTGGGAGGAGGAGCTGCAGCCCTGGACAGGGTGAGTCAAGCCCATCCCTGTGACACCAGGGCTGAGAGCACCAAAGGAAGAGGTTCACAGGGACATAAGAGGCAGGGGGCACGTCTTTTAGCTCCATGTGATGAGATAGAGTGCCTCATATGAAAAAAAGCTTGATTTGACTTGCTCTTCCTCAAACTCTTTTGAATTGAGGATGTACATGAGAAGGATTTTTAATAAGCCAGGATTGCAGGACCTCCAGAAGGGACCTTCCAGATTTCAGAAGGGACCTTCCAGAGCACCATGGAGCAAAGAGGGCTGTGGGGTCTGATGGCCCCAGCCCCTTCTGCACTCTGCTGCTGGCATTACCTGCCTCCAGGCCAGCAAAGGCAGCAGATCCCATGGCCTCGGTGCTCAGCATTTATGTCACCCACTCTGTGATGGCTAAAGACAAGATAAAGACAGGCACCAAGTCCCATTTAATGCCACTCTCTATCCATCACTGAGCTCACAGGCGTATCGTGCCTCATTATTTAACATCCTCAGCCCACTCCTGCCCTGTACAGGAGTCAGCACCAAAAGCAACACCTGCAGTAGTTTTCCCGCCCAGCTGGTCAGGGAAAGTCACTGCCCACTTGCTGCTCCCTGAAAATGGCCAGAGTAAGACACAGTTCCTATTCCACAGCCAGCAAGCACCTGCCAGCTGGGACTTCTGTCCCTTGCCATCCGCCCTGTCCCACTGGTGATTTCACATCCTTCTTTACTGGGCTTTCCCCTTCACATAGTTCTGTCTCTCTCTCTCCCCAGCCTTGGCTTTGCTTCTTGCCCCTCATCAGCTCCTTGCCATGGTGTCCATCAGTAACTGTGCCCAAGCCAGGGCCCAGAATACCACTGCTCTGCCAGCAGGTCTGAGCAGATGCCCAGTTTCTTTCTGTGAGGCTGGAAACACCTGATATGGCAAAAATTTACATGCAAACATCTGCAAGTTTTTTATGGTATCTTCATGTCTCTTGGCTGCTGGTTGGGCTGATGTGCAACTGCATAGCTGGGCTGTCAGTGCCAACACAGAGCAGCTGGGAGCATGTTGCAACCCCAGCTGGGTGACCCTGCCCCTTCAGATGCAGTGGAGGCAGCTCCTGGTTTTGCTCTGAAGAGTGTCCTTGTGTTTGGGCTGGCAGGTGCCAGTTGGCATCACCTCTTCCCTCCTGCTCCAGGTTTGGTTGGTGTTCTTTGGGCAGAGACTAAATGTTCCAGACACTGGCTGAGAAAGCAGACTACTCTAAAGACATGTTTCTTTCTCTTTGGGTCTTTCTCTTCGTGGTTTTTGTTTGTTTGTTTGTTTGTTTGTTTGTTTGGGTTTTTTTGGTTTTTTGTTTTGTTTTTAAGCCTCACTTAGCTGAGTGACATATGCTGCTTTTGGTGAAAAACCACTCTTTCCTGCCACACTTGGGCTGGGATTGCAGACTGCTGTGATGGCCCCTAGCTTTTCTTCCTCAGACTAAAGCATCTTCTGTCAAAGCCAAGAGCTGGTTGCCCAGCTAGTGCCACATTAGAAAGCCTCTTCTGGCTCCTCGTGCAGGAGTGACAGGAGTGACCCAGCTGTCCCAATGTAGCAGGTTCTTTGGTTGCAGCCTGTTCTCCTGGGGTGCCCAGTGTCCAGCTCTGCATTAACCTGACTCCTCGGTGAAGCTTTTCCATCCAAGCCTGTGGTGCTAATTAAACAAATACATCTCAATTCTGATTAAAATCTACATGTAACTTGTTGTGATGTTTCACAGCAGGCTGCATTTTAGCAGTTGGCTCTGCAATTTCTTATGCCTCCTCAGAGAGTGCATGGTCAATGAACCTTAGAGGGGGTTGAAACTTCCCAAGCCCTCCTGCTTGGGAGACAGGACTCTTGCTGTCTTCATACCCTGCCAAACCCAGCTCTTCATCCTTGCCTCCCTGCACAGGACTGTGTGCCAGGGCAGGGACTGTTTTTTTCCTGGGCACCTCATTGATTAAGTCTTGCTTTCTTTTTGTGCAAGAGCAGATCGACTGCCTCTTCAGCTGGGATGAAAAGTTCAGGTATGAGGTAAAGGCTGAGCTGTGGCACTCAGGCTCCATTTGCAATGCCCAGGACAGCACAGGATTTTTCCACTACACAGCCTGACTGAGCCACACAGTGCTGCATCTTGTATTATGCTTGTTTGCTTTCCTCTCTTCTCTGGCAAATGAACAGAAAGGAAAGAGAGAGAGAGAAGGCTTTTTAACCTGTTTATAGACTCAAAGTAATTATAAATAGAAAGGTTGCCTGCCTTTTTTGGTAAAGATAAACTTCTTGAGAGACAGCCTTTGTGCATATTGAGCACTGCTCTTGAAGCTCTCTCCCTCTGCATGGGAGGGAGAGAGGATGCACACTGCACATATCAAAGGCACTAAATACGGCTGAGATGCTACAGGGGGTACTATGAACTATACCAATGACATTTTCATCTTGGGGAAAAAAAAGAAGAGTGAAAAAATTCTGCCTAAAACTTCTGCCTAAGAAGATGAATTTGCAAATGGGTCTGATCATGAAAGGGAGCTTTTTGGGGCACTGCCCCCTGAGGTTACCCCCTGCCTCTTCCTACCAGCACTCCAGCTGGGTACCAGCAGTTCTGAGTCTCCAGCTCCACCAAGCAGCTCTGATCTCCTTAGCATTTAAATTCTCCCTGCAAATGCAGAGCTTGGGTCATGAAAGGCTAGTGGGATGCTTCTGCTGCTGTTTGTCCCTGCTAAGCCACCACAAGCATTCCTACTCCTTTCACCAAGATTGTAATGAGGTGGGGGTTGGTCTCTTCCTCCAAGTAACAAGTGATAGGACAAGAGGCAATGGCCACAAGCTGTGCCAGGGAACGTTTAAGGTGGATATTAGGAAAAATTTCTTCACTCCTGTTGTCAAGCATTGGAATAGGCTGCCCAAAGAAGTGTTGGAGTCAGCATCCCTGGAAGCATTTAAAAGACGTGTAGATGTGGCACTTAGGAATATGGCTTAGTGGTGGACTTGGTGCTAGGTTAATGGTTGGATTTAGTGATCTTGAAGGTCTTTTCCAACCTTAACAATTCTGTAAGTCTATGATTTCCAGCCTGCCCCCAGCCCGTGTTGGCTTGGGAAGCTGTGTGCTGCAAGCTGTTAGCTAGCCACACGTGCTGGCTTGCAACCACGCCTGACTGACAGCAGCGCTGGAGCAGTTGGCTGTGACGTGGCAGGGTGTTTGGGCGAAGGTTCTGCAGCCCAGTGGGGCTTGACACCACTTGGCCACCACTGCTGTGCCAGAGCAGGACCCCTCTGAGGGCCAAGATCCCCAGCATTAGCACCACTGAGGTTCTCCCCTGCTTTGTCATGCTGCCATGTTGCCTGTTGTAGGGGCACGGATTTACCTCTGGCGTGTTTGTCCTATCCACAGTCTGTATGAGCAAAAACAACCAGAGCAGGGAAGAGCCAGGGTTTGAGCCAGAGTGGCACTTCCCTGCTCAAGTGGCTTCTGGGTCTTTGCCACGTCTCCAGCTGTAGCCGGCTGGGCCTCCAAGGGGCGGCGATGGTCCCTCACTGCTGCTGTGCACCTTGCTCACAGCAGTCACAGGCCGTGATGAGACTTGGCTGTGATGAGATTAACTATGTAGGAGCTGTCTCTCCACTTTCTTTCTCCTCCTCCCATCACCACTTATTTCTCCAGCCTTGTGCTCTAAGTAAGGAACTTCATCTCTTGCCAAATCCCCCGTCTGTGTTGGGGGATTGGGGTGAGCCAGGCGTAAAATGAAAATAAATCACTAATTCCTCCTAATAATGCCTGATTTCCTGATTTGATATCCCACATTAATTCTAATTACTCACCCAGAGTCAGGGCATTAATCAACACGTTAAAACTTCTCCTTGCTTAGCAACACTGACGTGCCAGGCATCTGGCATGGCCAGGGCGCTGGGGATTTGTCTGTCACACCGGCCCCATCTGCAGCAGCTCTGTGAGGGGGTGGCGAGGAGGAGGCCCTCTCCTGGCTGGGCACATGGGGCCACAAGGGTCTCACAACAGCTTTGGGGTGCTTGGGGACCGTGGCCAGGCACCCAGCATCCTGCTTCCCTCCTTGCAAGGGCGAGGACCTCACGAGGGTATTGCCAACCATGCAGTTCCACGGCGTGATCCAGCAGCTGTGGCATCCTAGGTTAAATGGAAATGCCTTGCTCAATAATGTCTCTTCAGTAGAAGTACTGATAGATGATCCTCTCATCTCATACCCTTCTTTTGAAAAATATAAACTAGGTACAACACCCCTCTGTGGAGAGAGCTGAAAAGGTAGTGAGGGGGAATCACACCTGCCACAATCCCTGATCTGCCACCATCATAGTTTTCCTCAGCAAATCGCTTCCAGGCAGGAAGAATGAATTGATTTCAGTTCAAGTTGATCTAAATCTGTAAACAGGAAGCCTTTAAATAATCCACTCTAATCTTGTTTCACATTTGAGCTACTTCCCTGTTTTCCTGAAGCAAGCTGACTGGTGCTGGTCAGCAAAACCTAATACTTGCTTTTTGCCAGCTTCCACTGTAGTTAAACCAGCTTATTAGAGCTATTATGTAATTAACATTTATTCGGATTTTTTTTTCACTTTGTGGTGAAAGGCTTAATATTGCATTTATTCACTAGATGATTTTTTAAAATTCATCCGTTGAATAAGCTTTAATTTGGATGGTAATTAACTGAAACATGTGCAAAGTCAGAATCTGTGCTTGGTTTTATGATCTTGCCTTACCTGTCCTAGATACAAGACAAAAGAGGTCTCTCAAAATATTGCATTTAAAAGCCATACAATTTATTAAAGGCAGCATTAGAGGCAGTTAATGAACTCGGCTTGGTTTCTGGCTGTGGGGTCCTTGTGGATTTTCAGTGGTATATTTTTCAACCTTGCAGATGTCATTGCTAGGACGAGGGTGGAAAATGAGCCTTTCTCCTTTTTGGTAATTTCAGCAGACTCTCAAATGTGACCAAGCTCATCCTTGAGCCAAGGACAGTGCTGTGCTGCACCTAGCCCATTGCTGCTGCCATATTCTGGTTCTGTGTCTCATTCCAGGTTTTAGGTGCCTCCTGAGTTCTTGGCTCAGCAATAACTTTTGAGCAATAAACACACATTTTGTGAGTACTTATATTTACATGAGGTTTATCAACCTACAGTTATTTTATGCCTTGACTTAGAGATTCCAATCAAGAGAACTAATTTTTAGGAGGAATACAGACCTAAAATACTCCCAATTAGCAGTAATATTTAAATACATCCTGCTCTTAGGGCTCAGGCAATAGCAGCCATCTGAGCTTGAGGAAGAAGCAGAGTCCTCCCACGCTCAAACCTAAAACTGGCTTGTTGCTTGATGGCATCAAACCACACTCACTTCTGTTTCCTGGCCCAGGCTGAGACCCAGTGGTTGTCCTTCCACTGGGGGCAGCCACCAGACCTCTGAAATTTTCCTTTTAAGAGAAACCTAACATTTAAGGTCAGAAGATAAACTGAAAACCACGCTGCAGACAATGTGCACCGGAGCCCAGCGTGTGCTGAGCCTTGTCCTGCGCCAGACCCTGGCAGGGACTGGACAGGTGCCTGTTCCCAGCATCTCAGGGACCATGCAGCCCTTGGCCTGATGGTGCCAGGTTTATTCTGGCAGGCAGGAGGTTTTAACTAATAGCCTGCCCTGGTACCTTTGGAGAGCACAGCTTTATCTGGGTGGAAATCACAGTGCTGCCCTCTCCTTTCTGTCCCCTACAAGCTGCAGGTCGGTGGTTTACAGCCGGGGGTCAATGGATCTTGAGAGTGCTGTGGGCTATTTCTAACAGTAAGAAAAGTGAGCCTCTTGTTGGCAGCCTTTCAGTTCCTGTACAGGAATTTGTGACTCTGTGGGAATATTTTTAGGAGATATACAACTGGGAAAGCTCACAAAGCTCAAATCAAGATGGATGCATTCACCCAGGAGAGTTTTATAGCCTTCATATTCTAACTCCCCGCTGCCCCCTGGGTAGTGCACAGAATTAATTATACTTCAGCAATGCTAGGACTGCCCTATAGCAGCTGAAGTGCCATGATCCAGCCCATCTGGACAAATTCATACCCCAGAGCCCCTCACCATGTGCAGAAGGATGGACCATGCTCAATCTCACCAGGCAAAAGGGAACTGGGAACTTTAGCTGTGGCCCTGCCCAGGTGACAGCACATGAGTGCTAACAGGGGCTTCATTAATGTGCACAGCCTCTCCTTGCTATCTCAAGGTCTCTGCTTGCCACTAAATCATCTGGTTTGGAACAAATTCACTGGGAAGAACTATAGCAAGTCAAGCAGAGGTCTTGGGCACGGGGAACAATGGCCCATAAAGCAAACATGCAGCAGTGTGCTCAGCTGCTGGGGATGCTGCTGGCACATGTAGTCAGGAAGATTAATATGCACTGAACAACCAGGAGTGGGGAGGGAAGCTTGCAAGGTTCCTCTCATTAGCTCATCATTCCAGCTGAATTAATGACTCACAAGTTTTGCCCAGCCTTTGCTGAGTCTGTTAATAAATAGCACCACAGATTAGTGGAGAGTTGAGTGCATGCCTATGTGAGGGGGGCTTAAATGCCTCTTAGACCCTCTGTGGGGAGAATGAGGGAGAGATGCACTCTCAAGATGCTGGGATCAAGTGCAGAGAGGTGGGGGAGGAGTGCCATAGTCTGCCAGCATCCTTCATTTCTCCCTTCCCTCTCATGCGGGGATGCAGCCGTATAGTCTGTATGCCCTGAGCAGCTAGAGGAAATCACAGATGAATTAAAAATGAACCTGCTTCGGGCAGAAGAAAGGAAGCTTGTCAGAGAATATGCATATGGAAGCAGGGAATAAGTATGGGCAGTATGGGAAATATGGTTATTAACAGCTGACGCATTCCCTGCATGTACAGAGAGACTTTTAAGGGCCTATTATCAGTGGCACCATACCTGCAGCCAGCTCCAAGGGAAAGCAAGGTCCCTGCTGAGATGACCCACCAAGACAGCAGAAGCTTGGCTGAAGATCCTATGTCCTGCTGGTGCCAAGGGACATGATAGGAAAGTGAACAGAGAGTACCTGCATGGACACAGAGTGTGCCTGGGGGGCTTCAGCAAGGCTCTGGTTTCAAGGTGGTTTTATTGAGGCAGAAATTACAGCATGGCAAAGCAGAACTGGGACAAAGCAGACTTCTGCAGAAGGCTCTGGGATGTCCAGTGGGGCAGAAGTTTGGAGCTAAGCCAAGCAGGAGGGGTACTGTATGCCAAGGCTATTTTTTATACTAGTGGTCACAAGGTAAACCCAAGGAAGGAGCTCCATGGGGATCAGGAATAATACATTTGCCTTGCAACTCAAGACAGAACGTTGCCAGATCCTGCTCCAGGCCTGGCTGCTTGGCAGGTGCTACCCAGGGACAATGTGGGTGTTCATCCAGATAGCCTGGAGCATCACTGGATCTGAGCAGCTTGATCCCTGTGACACTCTCCGTGAGAAGCACTCCAGGGCAGGAGCAGGGACTGGGATCCAGGAAGCACTGGCAGAGGTGGCTCCCAGGTTGAGGGAGCCACAAGTCCTTGAAGGGTTGGGCAGCAGGGCAGAGCGCAGGACAGGTCAGGAAGCCCTGTGGGTGGCTTTGCATGGCATTAGAGGTACAACAAGGTGCCCCACAGAACTGGGAGGAGGCAAAACTAATACCTCCCCTGCAAGACTGAAAGGAGGAGGTCAGCTTGTGCCTCACCAACTTACTTGCCAAAGGGTCAAGGCATCTGTTTGAAGCTCAGCAAAGCCAGTGGCTCCTTCAGTCCTGTCCTGGCAAGTGTTGCTGGGCTCCCTGGTGTATCCTAGCCCCCTGCAGCCCCCCAGCTGTCCACCTCCCCTTCATTACTGCTCACCTCCAGCAACTTGGGCTTTGCTTTCCAGCACCAGGCAATGCCCTTTGACTGCCTCCTCCTATGGCTCAGAGAGGATCAGCTCCACAGAAAAGCCATGAGCAGATGTTCTCCCTTGTCATCCTCTCAGATATTCCTTTCCTGCCTCTTCTCCCCCACCTTCTCCTCCTCCTTTATTCTCTGACTCAAGAGCTGAAATGAAAACACCTCCTTCTCCAACAGCCCCCAACAACAGCAGGAGAGAAACCAGCTCCATTCTCTTGATTTGCAAAAAAAAAAAGAAATACAGAGAAACGTCTTGATAGCATTGTATCAAAAAGCGGATGCTGTGCTGTGCTCAGATGTCTCAGGAGACTGGATCTCAGCTCCTTTGACTGTTTGAAGACTTGCTGAGTCTCCAGGGATCTCAGCAGCTCCAAAGCTGCCACGGTGAAGTGAGAGAAATCAGACAGATCCACTGCTGGCAAAGGCTTCCTCTGCAGATATCAAAGGAGGCTGCACAGAACCGGCACATATTCAGTATGGCCAAGGAGCAAGAGCACTGGGAGGGGAAGCTCTGGGAGTTAAACTTACATGCTCAGTAACAGGGCTGGAGAAGTTATGACTTCTCTCTTGTTCCTGCAAGTATTATCCAAGGAATGGTCCAGAGAGAGGAGGGAGGGGGTGAGGGCAGCCTCAGCTGATCACAGGACTTGGAAAACTGAGCTGGGAGCAAGAGGAAAAGCCAGGACATAAGAAACCTTGACTACTGGAGGAAGGAAAGGCCCTCAAGTTGCATGCCTCAGAAGCACAAAAACTGGGATGCTGAAATACATGGTGATGGGTAAATCAGATTACTTTCTTGCTCCTCTTTGACCATTCATTAAGAGAAGTCCTACTGCATACACTATTTTCATAATGTATTTTCACATTGTGCTTCCTGGTCCTTGAGAAGACAGTGATTCAGGGACATCATTCCTCTCATCTGCAGATTTGCTGCAGCATCTGGAAAACTTCACACAAGAGTGCAAAAATCACCTGCAAAAAAACCCAGGGCAACAGGCCCTGTCCTATGTCCTATTTCTGGTGCTCTCTGCACATTCTTCCTCTGTCCAAATTGTAACCATTCATATTCAAAAGTCCTTGCTGAGATTTTCCTGCTGGAGAAGCAAGCCCTTTCCAATGTTTCAGGCTCCCTTTGCTTCTGACCTCTCCTGGGCTTAGACTAGAGCACAGAGAGGCACTAGGTGCTTGAGCAGAGCCTTTGCCACACTCACCTTCAGCAGCCATGTGTCCTGGCAGCACACCAGCAGTGCTGCCAGGTGAGGTTGTCTTTGAGGGAAGGAGCACAGGAAGAGGAGAGAATTGGCTATCCTGACAAAGATTTTTCATCTTTCCCTCCCTGAGCCCAAGTGTGCCAATGTGAGCTTGGGATTGCTGCTGGAGAACTCCTGCCTCCTGTGTTGCCAGTGTACTGTCCTCCTGCCCACATTTCCTTCACACATATTCTCCAGTCCACTCACTTTATTCCCTCCCAAAAAGGATGAAGTTCCCCCAAGACAGACTTATCAGGAACTCAAACAAGCTGCACTCCAAAACGGACAGTTTCTTTACTCTGTGTATTCATGCAGAGTAGAGAGTTGGTACAGAAGTAAGTAAACAGGACATCCATGGTGTCTTCAGGAGGAAGGTGATTTCCCACAGGTGTCCCAGGGCTGCTTGTGACATCAGAGACTTGCTCTTCTCGTGACCTCACTAGGATCAAGGATGAAAGAAATGTATAAACAGGCTGGAGCTGCTCTCCTAGAGTGGACAAAGTTTCTCCTGACCACTGATGCTCAGCATGGGCTGGAGAGTGACCATGCTCATTGGGATGGGGAGAAAGTCTCCCTCCCTCAGTTCTAAATAACACCAGCAGATAACTTGGGATCAGGGAACAAACAGATGAAGAGAAGGAAGAAGACAAGGATGAAATGGAGCTGAGGGTCAGTGTGAGACATGGGATCACTCCTGCCTTGCTTCTGATCCCAGGCAGGAAACCAGTGAGGGACCAAAACAGCCACAGGCAGTGTAGGATGCTCACTGTGAACCCCAGCAAGGAACCAAGCAGTTGTGCTGGAGGGAATGTCATGCTGAAGCTCTCCAGATGTTTCCTAGCAGGTGGGCTGGGATGGGAAATAGGCTCATCAAAGCTCCCTGTTACCTCTCTGGAATAGTTTTCTCTTTCTGAAATTGATGTAGCAGCTGCAGAGGGGTGCAGAGGCAGCACAAGTCCATGCCCACCCTCTGCACTCTGCTGTCATGCTCCTTCACCTGGACCTAACCTGCAGAGTGGGCTGATGCACCACACCACATCCCGCCAGCCCGGCAGCGCAGAGACCTGATGCTTCTGTCCTCCTGGGGAAGGATGGGTGCTAGAGGATTTTCCAAGCTATGCTGTAGGGATCTGCCATCGTACACATGCTGTTACTGCCTTCACAGGCAAGAGCATCAGGTAGACAGCCACGTTCATTAGGAGCTCATTAGCTTTCCGGAAGCTTCCACCTGACTGAGGACTCAGTTGTGCCTCCTTGCAGACACATTACAGCGTTTGCTCTGCAAACAGCTCCAGCAAAATCGATAAGAGCAGTCCCATGGAAAGATGCTTTGTGGAATGAAGAAAGGTGTTACTGTCTGGTCAGATGGAAGCACAACACATAGCTCTCTGCTGGTAGAAAAACACCCCCTTGTACTCAAAACAACAGCCACCAACAAAAAAACTCAGTCATCAACATCTTAAATTACTTCAATGACTAAGTCAGCTACTGCTTCAAGGGCAATAACATTTCACAAACAACACATGGAATTCTTTGGTCGTGTTCATTGTACCAGCTGCAAGGCTTGCATTGCTCTTTTCTAAGAGATCCCATTACGTTTTCTTAAGATTCCTTCAAAAGCTGCTGTAAGACCACAGCATTAAACAAAACATAATTCTCTCTAGTGCTTTGATCTTTCCATTGCTCAGCTTTCTCCATAGGGCTCAGAATGTTACTCCCTTT
Source organism: Urocynchramus pylzowi (assembly GCA_013397555.1). Classification (NCBI taxonomy): domain Eukaryota; kingdom Metazoa; phylum Chordata; class Aves; order Passeriformes; family Fringillidae; genus Urocynchramus; species Urocynchramus pylzowi. Next base: position 406,413 of record VZRH01006604.1, read on the forward strand.
GAAGCCACATGCTTTTAGCTTTCATGGGTGTGCATGCTGCAGCAGCTTCTCATGGACCAGCATCCTTCTTCTGTTGCCCCTCCAGCTTCTCAAGTTAGAGGAGACCTCAGCGACAGAGCTGAGCTGCAAAGGATGATGCTCTCTGTGACTCTGGGAGTCCTGGCTCCCTCTGAAAGCATCTTACAGTCTCTCCTGCTCCTCCTGCAAAGGCTTTTTATTGTCCAGAAAAGATCTAATGTTACACAAAAAGGGAGCAGGGAGTAACATGAATCTTTTCATGCTTTGCTCTGTGGGCACCACATTTCGTACCAAGAGAGCTCTACCGATGCTGAGAAAGGAGTGTACATTGGCTTGTGCTGGGGTAAACCAGAGGGCACAACCACAGAGAAGTCTGAATGACTCCTGGGGGAACCCTGCTGTAGGGACTTGCCCTGGCTGGCAGGAGCACAGGGAGAGGGGGAGGGAGGGAGCTGCTGTACGCCCCAGTGAGCTGAAATCAAATCCTTTCCATTTTGACATTTTTGGGACAGGGTAAAAGAGGCACATTTTGTGCATGTTGAGAAATTCCCCGCCTTTCTACTGGTGAGTGTCACAGCTGCTCTGAGCTCCAGCATCAATGGCTCTCTCTCACATTACCACAGACCCCCTCCATCTGCACCCCACAAATCACAGCCTGGGCGGCTGAACTTCCCACCATGGCTGAGCCAGGGGTGCAGAGCTGGGCTGGTGACACCCAGTGAGGACAGCCTCAGCTCAGCCAGGCAAGTCCAGGCTCAAGCTGGAAAAAGCAGTGGCTCAGGGTCTGTGTGCTGGTGCAGGTCACAGCTGTAGCATGGCTCAGGCAGGAACAGAAGGCTGAGCTAATTCCAGGGCAGCCCTCTGCCTCCCTCCTCTCCCCTGCACCAACCCCACTGTAGGCATGGAGGGTGAGGTGTTGGGTTAAAGTGGGGGCACACAGGGGGCTAGAAGGGCCTGGCTGTGCCTGGCCAGGATGCAAAGGAGCCAGCTGCCCACAGAGCCACATGAGACACACCTGGTTGACTTGCCTAGCCACACGTTTGACCAGGATTAGAGAATGTGCTGCCATACCCAAAGCACCATAATTCTCCAGGAGAAAAATGCTCAATCTTCTCTCTCACCACTTCACTCATTCCCACTATACTGGCATGATGAGACAAGCTGGGGATGCCAGTTCTCCACTCTTTGATGCTCTACTCCTGTGTCCAGGGATGATGAGGGCTGCTCCAGGCTGTCCCTCCTGCAGGGCAGTGCCACAGGGAAGAGCTTAATGGGGCTGTGTGCAGGAAAGTCTTCCCTGGTCCCCGTTGATGGCTCTGGCTTCTTGCATGCCGGATCAGGTGCTGCACTCTGCTCTGTGGCACGGCCCGGGGCTGCCCTCGGGGTGCTGCCTGCACCGGAGCCCCGCAGGCAAAGCCAGAGCCGCCCCGGCAGCCGCGGCTGCTGTTGTTATTTCCCAGTCTCTGGATTTTTCCAGCACCGACATCGCTTTTCCTGGTGTTGCCATAACAACTGGCGTTAAGAGCTTGTTGACATTGCCCTGTTGTACTAATTGCACAATTTCCTGTCACTGTTACATGCCAGTTATTTCTTTAGAAGGGCTGAAATTGCTTTCGGCCACCTCGTCTGCTCCCTTGCTGCCTCCTTGGGCCTAGTTAGGAAGCTTGAGCAGAGAGAAAATGTTCCTGAAATGCTCCAGGGAAGTGTCATTTAACCCGGACCAGAGCAGACGGTTACTCTGTAGCTGAAATGCAGGTACTTTAGGATATTTTGCCTCCACCGATGCTTTTCACTGAGGAAAACTCAGGGATGTGTGGCTGCTACACGGAAAGTCTGGAACAGAGCTTGGGTAACATGTCATAACATGAGTAACTTGTCATAACCATCCCTTCCTCCTGCCAGCACCACTGCCCCGTGCCCCATCTCAGGCGTGGGGGAAGCAGTGTGGAAGGGATGTGCTTTCCCCAATGCCAGGGTCTGACCCTCCTCACTGCCCTGTGTCCCCCTGGGAGTGCAAGCTCTGGCACACCATGAAGGAACTGGAGGTGTCACAGAGGTCCACATACACAAGGATGGGAGTCCTTGGGCTCCTGGCTAATCCCTGGAACACTGTGGCAGGAGGGCTGATGGGTTGTCTGTGAACTCAGGAGTTCTGCTCCATGTTTTGTAGGAGAGGAAATGATTAGGAGTATCAATAGCATTGATCCAGCCCAGTTTTCAAAGGATGCTCAGGTCACCTTGAAATGTTGTCCTAGTTCATGGAAACCCAGTCTTCCTCCAGCCACAGCTCTTCATGGTTACTTTCTGGCCTCAGCTGAACCCCTATTTTCCTTGTCCCCAGCACATGCTGCAGGCTGCCTGGGAACCTCTTCTGATCCCAGTCCAGGGTCCCTCACAGCACTTCATGGCTCGAAGCAGTCTTACTCTTCCAGCTGAGGGTGGGTGGGAAAAAGCAGCTCAGTCAGAGGCACCCTGAAGTTTGGCTAGGAAAAATGAGGAGCCTCCTTCCCAGTCCTGTATCTCTATCAGTCCCACAAACCAAGATATCACCTAGGGATGCTGGATGAAGGCTGTGGGCAGACTGGATGAAAGGGGAGCTCCCAGTCCCCATTCAGCACTCTGAGACAAGCAGTAAGGCTGCCCTGTTGTGTTCCTTAGTAATTTATCACCAAGACACTCACTTTATAAATATTAAATGAAGGGCTCTATAAATTTTTAACATAGAAATAAAACTGCATTTGGTGGAGAAAAGAAACACCCCACTCCTTGCCCCTTTCTGCTGGCTTTCTTCCCTTGCCCAGCCTTGCCAATGGTGCAGCACAGTGCTGCACACATGGCTGCTGATGTGTGCATGGAGCTGATATTTCTGCAGGGTGGTTTATCTACACAAGAGCACAACGTTAGCACACCTGCCCGAGCTGCTGGGCATCAAGGGGGTCACACTGCAGAGAGTCACGCTCTATTGTCTGTTAAATGTAGTCACAAAAATGCTGTCCCCTGAACTGTCATCCAAAGTGACCCAGTGTGTGGCTTCAGCTTCTACCTTCCTAAGTCACCTATGCCCATGTAGCACTCATGCTTGGCACCACTCTTCAGTGCTTGCATCACCTCTGTCCCCCAGCACACACACCAGCATGTCACTGCCTGGGATCAGTTTTTGTTTGTCCATTCAAGCTAGGGCTTGCTGATGGTGTGCTCTTACCCTTTCTGCTGGGCCTCCCCATCCCTGGACCTCTGGACATGGGTGAGAAGTAGGTGGCCACCACTGACTGCAGCTGTGGAGGCCAGTTGGCATCTATTTCAAACTGGCCAGATAAGTGCTTTGAACCTGTCCCTTTGCAGGGGCTGCTAGTGAGGGTCACAGCACTCCAAGCACACCCCTGGGAGCTATGGAAACACATCACTCCTCACCATCAGCCTGCTGCTATGAAGAGCATGGATGAATCATTAGGACAAGTGCTACTACAGCCCAAGTGCAAATCAGGGAAGACTAGACCTTTGGCAAATAATAGCTCTTTGCTCAAGCATGCTGCTCTTCTGTATTCAACTGTGGCTCCTTATGCTGACCTCATCTCAGGGAATGTGTGGCAAAATGGGTCACAGTGCCACCCCTCAGGGTCCCACACACACGCCTCTGCAGTCCAGCTGAAACTCAGTCACCAACAACAAAGGAGTAGCCAGTGGTCAAACTGGCTGTGAAGATGGTTATGTTGCATCAAGCACTTCAGTATCTCAGTATTGTTATGCTGCTTATGGACCTTAGCTAGAAAAGCCTGATGCCAGATTACACCATACCTCTTGTTCTCCCTGAAACCTCTGTGGGACCCACTTTCTCTTCTCACAGCTCTCTGTGAAGTGCCAATGCCAGCAAATCCCTCCTCTTGCAATCATTAACTGCAGGGAGGAAAATAATGCCAGCAGCTTTCTGATTAGAGTGGATGAGATGGATTTTGCCTGGACTTCCCTCAGCCAGGCAAGAATGAATGGGAATCCCACTGAGCTTTCTTCTTGCTGCTGGGTTCCCTGATGGAGTCATCGTGGACTCTATGCTGCAGAGGGACCCCCACTTTGCAGCCAGCTTCAAAAATACCTCTAAGAGTTCTTCACTGCTTTGATGAACTCCAATATTTTGGCAAAATGTTGTTGTTTCTCTGCAAGTGAGAAATATCAGAGTGAATATTTACAATGCCATGTTGATGCAAAAGGATTAACTGCCCATGAGCTCCAGCTGAGGAAGGTAAGACTGAGATGCATCTCCCACTTGTGCACCAAGTGCTGCCTCCTGCAGCCCAGAAACCTCAGAAGTGTGAATGATGCTGCATCCACCACCTCTGGATGTCTCCAGGCTGAACCAGCCCTCTGCACCTGCCAGCCTCCCTGGCCATGGCCCCTGATCCCACCACGGGCTGCCTTCACCATGGCTCCTCGGTCACCTGGAGCATCACCCTCGTGGCTGGCCTTGGTGGCGAGGACAGAGAAACAGGTTGTGCTGGGTGCTGATGTCTCACCAAGCCCCCAGCTGCCAATCTGCACAACAGAGCCAGGCATTAAACAAAACAAAAACTCATAAAAGTGATTTAAAAAATAATAATGACAACACAAATTATTAAAATCTGCACTCAGCTGGGCGTGGGGCTTATTGAGTATTTTCCTGGCATTTTGTCAGACTGTGGGATTGCCCCAGACACCAGGGCAGGGTGTATGACAAGGAGAGACAACGATCAATTTTTAATATTGCATATTTAAGCAAGCTTGGGCTCCAATCCATCATATCCCCTGGCTTTCCCTAAAATTAATCTTCAATAGCTTATCGAGAACTTCAGAAAATTAATATCCTACCACTTCACCTTAGGGGAACAGCACTTTTTCTGGCTGAATATGCATGCAAGAGCAAAGGAGCAAGAGATGAAGTTTCTCCCTGAAAACTTCAGGTTCAAAAGATGGTTTTAGCAGAACCATCCACCACCTCCACAGGGTTCCAGCTCTGTGGGCACAGCTGGAGAGCCAAGGAGAGACACTGCAGGAAAAGCTGACAAAAAAGAGCATCCTGGGAGCCACTCAGAGCCTGCCTTGAACCCACTACCCTGTGATCCCATGTCTTCTGTGGCCTTACTCCCACTGAGGAGGGATGCGGGGTGATGAGCAAGGCAGAAAAGACATGAACTTTCCCAGGCAATTCAGGACACTTCACCTTTCTGTTTCCTATCCAGGCTCACAAATGATTGAATCTGCCCTTAGTGTCAGTCCAGGGAAGCATGAAGAGGAACAGGAACAGGTTGTTTCCCTGTTGTCTGGCTCCAAGGAGCTGAACATCTGTGCTCTCACTCCCAAATTCAGTGGAGGGTAAAGGCTCCTGCTGGGAACTTGCAGGGCATGGCAGCATCCAAACCCCACCAGCCTTTCAGAGAAGGATGGTGGGAAGCCAACAAGGGAGCGCAGTCTGTCAGTCGGGCACGGCTCCTGTCCCCAGAGGACCACACTGCTTGACTGCGTGACTCCCAGGAACAACTTGTTCATGAATGAGTGGCTTTACAGCCACAGAGGATGGTCAGAGTCCTCTATGGTCTGGCAGCACCCCAGCAAGCCCTGGCAAGGCACCAGCAGTGACCCCCCCAGCAGTGCTACGTGGATCCCTCACAAACAGAGAACGCATCCCCAGGGAATGCTTTGAGCTGCATTCACTCACTGGGCACCCAGGGAAGCTGCTCAAGTGAACCCTCAGCAGTGTGTGTGTATCTGCACATCAGGGTCAATGCTTCCAGCCCCACTCCTCTGGAAATACAAAGGCAAACGTGTGTCAGCAGCAGTAGGAACAGCAAGGTGGATGTGTTTCCAGCTGACCAAATGAGGAGGACCCAGTCCTGGTGGCTGTGCTCTGCTCTGGCCCCCAGACGAGCGGCCTGCTCACTAACAAGGAGGAGAACAGGACTGTAAAACCACCTGCTTTTCCACCAGCTCTAGTTCTGAAATTTATAACCCAGATTTCCTCCCAGCCATGTCCTCACCCAGCCGCTTTGCCATGATGATGCCATGACTGGCTGCTTCGCCATGCACCAACCTCCTTCCTGAAAGCTGGGACACGAGGGATGGCTGCTGTGCTCTCCCCCTCCAGCTGCATCCATCACAATCACCCCTCTCCAAAGCAGAGCAAAGCTTGCAGACCTGGTGTCTAGCTCGTGTTGCCAGACAGATCACCTCACAGCTGCCCAGTGAATGTGCCTGGGAGCTGGATCCCCCTTCCCTGCCTGCTCTTCCCTTCTGGGCTGAGGGTCTCTCTCAGCCAGCGGGGAGGAAAGAGAGCTGAGAAGAGCAGGGGGAGAAAGGGGGCATGTCACTGCCAGATCCATGCTGGCAGGAATGGAGGAGGCAAGTGGGGCAGACAAAGAGCTGGGGCCCAGAGGGACGCCCCAAGCCATTTCACAGAAGCCCTCACCAGCTTCCCCATTAAACAGGTTCTGTGGCAATAGGATTAAGGGGTCAGAGAGCATGGGACCACAGCCGAGACCGGATTATCTGAAAAAGAATTAAATGGAGATTAACTCCAACCTAGCACGCATTGCCCCTGCCAGGTCGCTGTGCTTTTCAAATCTCCCTCTCGGGCAGCCCCTGCCCCCTGCAGCGCTGGCAGCCCAGGTCCCCCACCAGCACAAGGGCTGGATTTAAACTTGCCCCGTGTCTCTTGCCTAGGTCCAGTATGGGAGACTCAAGGGCCTACAAGCTTGTCTGTGGCTCCCTACATCAGAGCAGGGCTGGAGGAACTTGTTATTAATAATTCAGCACCCACAGAGTATAAGCAGAGGAGGGCTGCAGCAGCCCATGGGACACAGAGCATCCCAGGAGTGAGAGATTCAGCACCTCCTGGAGGAGGCCAGTGCTGAGCAGGTGACCAGTGAGCCACAGAGGTGGGTGTTTATAAGGAGAACCCTTGGCTCTGGTATCCTCTGGGGACACAAATGCAAGGCTTGGATAAGGAGAGGATTTTCCAGGGCTGCTGGGGCATGGACAAGTCCAGGAATGACCAGGACTGGGGTCTGTGAGACTGGCACCTGGCCCCACAGGGAATGCCCCCCAGGTGGCAGAGCTGTTGGCCAGATGCAGACACCTCCATCCTGCTGCATTTCTTTGCTTTGTTCACCCATTTCCTGAGAGGAAATTGTGCCTCCTCAAGGAGACATAGCCAACTGCCCCCCTCCTCACAGAGGGCGTGTCTGTGCCAGCCCTGTGAGCTGCCTCTGCCTCACACCAGCAGCTCCCCGAGAGGAGCAATTACATCTCTCCGTAAAGAGGGCACTTACAACACGTTCATCTTCCCCAGAACCTCCTGACTGCACTCTACAAGCACTAATTAATTAAGCTGTATATCTGGAGCTGCAGTGGGATCGGTGTCTGCCTGCTACGGCGGGGAAACCCAGATGGGGTTACAGCAGAAAGGGTTTGGCTGCAGAGTGGATGGCTGTGACAGCCCGGAATGGGCTCCACGTACCTGCAGCTCGGCTGCAGCACACAGGGGTACTCCCAAATGGGGAAATCAAAACCTTGCCTGGCAACAAGAAATTACAGCAGGTAACAAGAAAGAAAAAAATGAGGCAAAATGGATTTCTGGAGAGCAGATGGCTGAAGGTGTAAAAACAAAAAAACAACAAGAAGAAAGCCTTCCCCCCAAAAAAACCAACGGCAGATAGTTGGTAGCAAATGTTACACTGACAATAAAAATGAAGCCTCCAGGGGTAATTTGGGGAATTACAGATCAGTAAATTGCACATCTGCGTGCACCAAATTGATTGGAATGATAATTAAAAACAGAACATCTCATAATACAGCCCAGTGTGCGTGTCTCAGAGGAAAACCATGTCTCACTAATCTCCCAGATTTCCTTGAACGTATCAGCCCAGTGGCGGATGCAGAACAACGAAGTGGCTATTTATTTAGAGCTCCTCCAACAAAAGATTGTCCAGACTGCTGCTAAAAAAGCTAATTAGCCAGAGGGCAAAAGGCACCATCTTTTTCTTGCATGGGAACCTGGCAAGGAGTCCCAAAGCAGAGAGGATAAATAGTTTGGGTTTATAATGGCAGAAGATTAGCAGCAGTGAACTCGGCACACGTGCTAGGCTTCCTGCTATGCGAGGGTGTTATTAATGGCCTGGCTCGAGGAGCAGAGAGGGGAGGCAGGAACAAGTGCAAAATTTTTCAGGTGATTATAGAGCACAGGATACAGCAAGGAGCATCAGAGAGTCCCAAAGGTGCTCTATGGATGGGTACTGCGGTGACTAATTGTATTGATGCAAAGATATGCACTTTGCTGCACAAAACTTGCAGGCTTTGGCAAACCCGGGGAGGTTTCTGTGCCATCCTCCAGAAGAAGCCGGGAACGCCCCAGGAACACCTCGGGCCACAGTCCCTGCTGACAGAGCAGAAGCAGCCGGTGAAGCCTCCATGCAGCCGGGACAGTCGGGTGACGTGCAGAGTAGCACAGGGACGGGCACCAGGCTGCAGGGTTGCAGTGGGGACAGCAAGAGGAGGGGGAGGCCGAGGGAGGGGGACCCCAGCTGTCAGGGAGGGGAGGCACTAGCCAGCCTTACAAATCAACAAGGGGCAGAGAGAAGATGTGAAAGCGGAGTTTTCCCTGTTGCCTAGCAGAAGGGCTGGTCAGTGAAACAAAAGCAGGGATGAGGCAGGAAAGCACCACTTCACCCGATGTGAGATTAAATAACGGTGGTTTTGACACAGGAAATAGCTGTTTGAGGCCAGAAACTCAGTGAGATTCGATGCTGTATTAGATAAACACATAACCCAAAGCATCACTATAAGTGGTGACATTTTGTGCATTTGTGCCTTGCTCTTGGGGCTCTGACTGACTTGGAGGGCCAGGTTGCCCCATGTCTGCTGTGCCAGCCTCGCTCCTTGCTCCTTACCCTGCCCCAGGTCTGCATCCAGAGATGCAGGAGCAGCTCCTACCTGAACAAGCCTTGCTCTCAAGAGTTAATACTGCGCTGCTGAATGGGACAATGAATGCACAGCAGGAGGGTGGCACAAGGACAGCTCCCAGCAAGAAAAATTCTCCTCCTTGGCATCCTGTGCCTGCAAACTTTTGACAGTCTTAAATCTCAGCAGAGGGAGAAGTTTCTCCCTTCCTATAGCAGGGGAACTGCCCCAAACATGGCCTTCACCCCCCCATCTGCACTATCCCACCCCTGTCCTGGCCTGCGTGACAGCTGCGTACCTGTCACGGGAAGCCACGCCGTGCCCTGGGGAATGCCTCACCGGGAATATCTTCCATCTGTGCCAGGAAGAAACCTCCCCTGTGAGAAGGCAGGCAGCTGGCTTCAGCTCTCCCGCCTGCTGAAAGGGACAAAACCTTTGAGCGGAGACAAAATAGGAAGTGGGAAGCCCTAAGGAAATGCCAAGCTGCAGGCTCCCAGGGCTGCTCCAGCTCCAGCCGGCTCACACGCAGCTCTGGGCCCCCCAGCCAACCCTCGCACTGGGATCAGCCCCAACCTGCCACTTTCCTGCTTTTTCTCTCCCTCTGAGCCTCCAAAGAGGCAGATGTGCTTGTGGGCATTTTTCTGTCTTTTTGTTGCCAACAAACAGAGCCAGTGTTAAGTGAGTGAACCCTGCAATCACCCTGCTGGGGGAAAAGCCCAGGCTCAAGAAGGGCTTGTAGGGGTGACAGGTGAGTGCATCAGCCCATTAATGGCATCTTCATCTCTCATGCTCTCCTTTGGAAAGTTCAAAATGGTCCCAGCATTTTTCTTTGGCTCCTATCAGCCACAAAACTATTTCCCATTGGGACGGGAAAATTTGATTTTCCTCTTTTTCCAGCAACACCAGCCCTGTGGCTCACCTTGCCACAACACAGAATAGGACACAGGTCATTACAGTGGGAATATGTTCTTCCAATCTCCTGGTGCTTCTTTCACAATAATTTTTAATCAGGGGAGGAAAGAGTCCATTTCTGTCCCAGGAACATAACCTTTACACATCTGTGTCTGTACCTTTTAAGAGCAAAGAAACTCTTCCCCTCCATTTCCTTCCCAACTTCTCTCTTCCATATCCATCATCATTAGCAACTATAAACATCAGACCTGCAGCCATTAGGCTGCTATTCCTAGATAAATAATGCTTTTCATATTTAATTTACAAGTGGTTGAGAAGTGTCTTTGGGGTGCATGGGGTTAATTAAGAGCTGAATTAGATGGAAATGCTTCTCCCTGAGGAAATGCAATTAAACTGTCCTGGACAAAAAACAAGGATAGTCAGGGTTTCTCCCCAAAAAGCAATGCTGTGCCCTCTTCTCCTACCTAATGCCACAAGCACATGTGCCAACACTGCTGATGGGAGCAGCTGGCTGTCCTTAACCCCTTGGGAAAGGGAATGAGACACTGAAGCAGGGGAGGTAAATAACAGGCAGTGAGGAGGGACAGGACTAAGGAGCACCCAGCACCTGAGTGGGACACACACTGTAACAGCTCCTTCTTTTTGAGTGTGAATACTGAGAGCCCCTTTATTTCAGTCAGATATGACAGTGATGATACTCATGGTTAATCCTTCCTCCTGAAGCCTCCTGCTTCACAGACAAGTTGCCAAATGCTCCTCAGGAAAGTGATCTCCAAAACAGGAGGAGTACAAGACCTTGCTACGTATGTGAAGGAAGATCCTGGCCTCTTCATCCCAGACATCTGCTCACCAAGGCAAGCCATGCTGGGAATCACAAACCACCACAGGTCACTGTGAGCTAAACATCCTTCTTGTGGTGGTTCATGGGCAGCAGCTCCTTTTCTTCCCAAGAAAAAGAGCACTGAATGGAGGAGCATTGCTGGAAGAAATGAAACAAACCCAAAAGTTCAGAAAACCCTCTAGAGAAGGAAGTGAGATCTTTTGGGATGACAGGAAAGTTTGTTTACATGGACTTTTTTGCTCTGATCCCAGCACATAAGGAAGGAAGCACATATCTGGCTCATTAGACAGGATGAAAATACTAAAATTCATGTGCTCAATATCCATATACAACATCTTGTAAGGACCTGTCAATTTAAGGAAGTGTTTGGTGGCCATTATCAGCTCTTTGAACTAATACTCATTTAAACCTACATTTATTCTTCTATGTGTGTCTTTTCAACAGTCAAATCCAAGACTCAAAATGTCCAATGGCACCACTGTGCCACCCTACCCTTAGTGGCTTCAGCTTCAACAAGGTGGAGGACTGCTATCAGGAATTTCACTCAGCAGCAGGTGCTTGATCCGAGGGACCTGCATGTCCTGCAGCTCCTTCCCTGCTTCCATGCCCTCATGACAGTGGCAGAAGCCCCACCTGAAAGGGATTCAGCTGTTCCCCTACTCTCAGAGCACACAGAAGATGAATACCATGTCATCCTTTCTAATATCAGCCTCACCGTTTGATGTGATTACCTGCAGTGTTCACTTGGCACTTGAACATTCAGACCTATCAATTTAATCTTAATTGTACCCTTAATTTGATCATTGTGTTGTTCTACCTCTAACTGGCTTAAAGGAACCTGGTAGTAATTTTGCCTTACAATATGATCAACTTAAGTGTATCTTTGGTTGGCTTTCATATAAAGTTTTTGAGGCACAGCACAGAAATCAGTTTATTTTGTTGACTGGCAGCATGGATAATGAACTTGGAGGGTAGAATTCCCTTTGATAACACGCTCTGCTACCAAACCAGAGCTCCTGTATTTCACAAAGCCTTCCCTGTCCTTCCTACAGCCATGGAGGGGCTCAAACAGAGATGGCTGCTGGGGAGCCAGGCAGGGTCAGGGGAGTCAGGAAGGGTTTCCTCAGCTGAGGGAGTGCATGTATTCCTGTTCAGATAGGGTTACTTCCTCCAAAGGCGTTTCCAAGTGCACCTGAACAGGGAGGAAAAGAGCCAGGTATTTGCTACACCTCCACCAGGGTGTTTTTCCCTCTTGGTGTCTCAGCTTGTGCGCTCTTAGCTACAGGCAGCCCCTAACAGTATCTCTCAGTGCCCTGTCTAAAAGGAAGGATGATCAAGGGAGAAAATCAAGCCTTAGAAATTCTTTTGCCCCCTTCCTCCAGAAGCTGGAAATTCTTGTCTCCTTGAGACCATCTAGGTAAGGTTATCCACACAAACACAGGCACCACGGAAGCAGAAGGAGCTGAGACAAAGTGGGAGCAGAGCAGAAGAAATCCTGGGCATCACATTCCTCATCCCAGAACTTTGCAAAGCCTACAGAGACTTCCCCCAGCTTTTCAGAAGCAAAACCAAGTGCCTGCCAGACAAGTCCCACCTGGGGCTGCCTGCTCAGCCTGCCGGTAAGTGCATGGGCTAACCCGAGTGCTCAAAACAAGTCTCTTGCTGACAAAAAAACCTCAAGAGCCTGGCAAGGACAGAATCCCAGTAAGCACACTGTGTCCAGACATGCACAGAGAGCCAAGGATGCCCTGGCATGCCGTCTTCCCTATCCCCTGGGAAATTTTTATATTTAATTAGAAGAGAGTTAAGGAGAAAGACAAGTGCATGTGTAGGAGTAAACCATCACCCGGGTAGCTGATTTCCTCATGCAGGAGACAGAAGCAAAGGAACATTTAATCCTGCTGTCTGAGCATGGCCAAATTGAGATCTACAGGGACTTCTCTGTGCAAATGCTGTATGGCAACAAACAGCCTGGGTAACAGGATAAGCTTTATCTGAACAATCAGCCACTTCAGTGCAGCCTTCCAGGGCCTCTCAAACTGGCCAGCAAGGGGTCGCCTGGGGACAACTCCTCCAGGCTGGTAGGAGAGTCAAGAAAAGGAACTGCTGCAGAGCAGCCTGGGATGTGGCTGGATTTGGGCAACGTTGCCAAAAATCCTCAGTGAGACCCCCCTTTGCTTAGAAAGTGCCCCGTTACCTCCCCGCCTTGACAAAGCCCTTCTGCTGCCGCGGCGGGGCACGATGCTGAGCCTTGCTGCTCCCTGCCCGTCAGCCCGGCGCAGCCCGGGGCCCCTCAGCGCACCCAACGGGGCTCCTGGCCCCGGAGAGCTCCCGTGAGCGCAGCGATGTTAATGATGCTGCCTTTTGATATGCAAACGGAGCGCTCATTACGCCTCTGCCCCACATCCTCTGAGCGGTTAATTAAAGAGTGTGCAGCAGGCAGAAAATTATCGTCGCCTGCAAAATAAACCAACACCACTCGGATGGCTTCAGTCTCCCCCTCCAAAGCACGTGCAGTCAGCCCTGGCAGCAGCAGCATGGATGGACAGCTGGATCCACGTTGCCTGGTGCTGGGCAGGTGAATCCCACAGCTCCTGCACCTGCACAGCCAGGACCTGCAGTGTGGGAAGCTGCAGCCAGGCCACAATGGCTGCGTTGGAACCAGACAGGTTCAGGGCAGCTGTGGCACGTGGGACAAACACACAGCTCTGGGACCACAAAGGCACCTGCCAGCACCATGCTGCTCTTTGTCCAACTTCTGCCAGGCTCTAGGTGAGCAGAAGAGATCCCATTCCATCAGCCCAGGCCTTCCCCAAACCCTGCCTGGACTCTCACCGCTGGAAGCAGAGACGGGAACAGGTTATTTTAGTGCTGAGCTTCATGGTGTCTCTGTTTCCCAGGGAGAGCTGGACTCACCACTGCACTTTGCAGGGAGGACAGTGATGTCCAGGTGTCCTTGATGGTGGCCCTGGGGAGCTGCTGCTCTCTTCTGCTTGCTGCTGCTGCTGCAGCCCAGCAGCAAGGCAAGGTTAGCAGGGCTGAAGTGCAAAAAGCTGGTGCTTTGACCCATGCCATTGCTCTGTTGAGGGAAGGGGCTCTTCCCAGGCCCAGCCCCCACATCCATCTCACCCTGCTCCAGAGTCTTGTCTTGCAAACAATTATCAGCTTTTTAGGGCTCTGAATTCAGTCTTTGCAGAAAGAAGCAAGTGCCTGCAGCAACCGAAACAGATCAAAGGGAAGGGTGGGAGTCAGAGCCCACAATTTCCTTCTGCTCCGACTAAACGAGCAATCAAATGAACCTGATAGTGAGCTGAGGGAGACTGCCCTGACCCACTTTCCCTCTCAGGTGGGTTCATGTTTAACCCAAGAGAGCACTGGTCACAGTGGCCCCCAGGGGCTGCTTCTCCCCGCTTTGCTGGACCAGAACCTCAGCCGTGACTGTCCATCAGAGGATGATGCTTGAAACTCTGGATGCCAGCACATGGCTTTCCTCCCTCCCAGTTGAATAAGAGAAGGGAAGATAGGATAGCAGTTTACTCTTGTGTGGGTTTGGGCACATTTTGGGTATTCCCCTGTCTTGTGGCAAATCTTCCATATCTGAGCAGGGAGCTACTTGGAGAAAAAGCACTGCCCTTAGCCAGAAGGACACACTGCTTTTTCCCCTGCCATTTTCTGGGATACAGCCTGCATTTGTTGATGCTGTTGGGAAACAGAGATTACTGCAAAAATGAGTAACTCCCACTCACTCCTCTCACAGAGCTGGTTAGAAATGACAGAAGCAGCAGGTGCCCTGTGGGAAGTAATGGACTCACAGTATCCCTTTCCACCCAAAAACCACTGCCTGGTTTGTTGGGAAATGGAGAACTTGCTGGAGGGAAGTTTAGGAGCTGCCTGATGCTTTGGAGAAAGAGCACTCCTTTTGCCCATCAATATAAAAGCAAACCCCAATCATGCTGTAAGCATTAGCACAACCCAAGTTGTGCTACATGGGCACAAACACCGCTTCTCCCTGGCCTCCCAGGACAGGCTGTGACTGCTGTTTGCCTGAGAAGGTGGTTCAGGTCTCCACCTGTTTGCTCCTTCTCTTCCCTTGTTCCAAGCCCGAGGTGTTTCTGTGCCCTGGGAAGGAGGCCCCCTCCATGGCAGGACGTTGCTCTGTGCAGCTGGAGCAGCTCAGCGCTGTGGGCCAGACTCTGACCCCAGTGTCTTCCATGCATCCAGCAAGAATGAGCTGGGAGTGGGATCTAAGCAGCCCCTCAGGTACTGCTACTGCTCCCAAATGTTCCTGTAGCCTTTCTCCCATACCTCCAGCCTTGCTGCAATGCTGAAGGGCCATAACTCCCACGTCAGCAGCTCTGCACAGCTCCAGGGACCGCGCTGCCCCTGCCCTTCAGCCTCCCTCCCGCTCCTCCCGCAAGCAGTGCAATCCGTCTCCTCATCTCAGGACTTGCCCTGCCATCCATCACTGACTGCCTGAGCACATTATCCTTCACTTCTCCAGACAACAGTTGAAGAAGGCAGCTGGGACCAAGCAGTTCCTCTGCTGAATCCCACACCTTGGCTCTGGGGGGCTATGCTGCAGGGCTGGAGCTTTGTTGGCTCGAACTCTCCAAAGACCAGCAAAGTCCACGGAGCTGACTGGCACTGTGGGCACCACCTGTGATCCTTGGAGATGGAAGTTGTGGCAGATGGGACGTTCTGAATACCACCACTGTGGATCATAGACAGGTAAACCCATCCTTGTTGCCATGTCCTGGCCAGTCCCCCCAGGGCTGCAGTATGAGTTACTGCAGGAGGGAGCTCAGTGCCCTCTCTTTGAGGAAGGGCAGCAGGGAGGCTGGGAGTGCCCAGCAGCTGAGGGCACAGACAGGGACACAGGCATGTGAGAGAGGATGGGGCCAGTTTTTGCCCAGCACTTGAATGATTTTGCCCAAGACCATAAAATTTCAGAGGCAGAAGCCTATTCCTTACCCTGGTATTTTTCCCTGATGCCACTTCCATTGAGTTTCTCTCCCATTCTTTGGCTTTTCCACTCCTCGATGCAGGGGCTTTTGCCTGCAGCACCCCTGCATTCCAGTGCCTGCACTCCTTGTGCTGCTCCCCTGCAAACCCTCCCAACAGCCAGGTACAGCCTTCCTACATATGTCACAGCTGCCCTCCTGAGCCCCCCACTCACCAATCCCCCCTTCCCTCCCTGTCAGGCTCCCCAGAGCAGTTCTAGCCCCGCTGTGTGCTCTGGGGGGAGCAGTGGGCAAACAGGTGCTGTTCTGCAACATGACTACAGCAGAGAAATACAACAGCATTTGCCCTGACTGATCCAGCAGAAAAATGACAGCAGGGAAATCCCAGTGCTTCCACCTCTGAGATTTCCACAATAACACCTCCTGTGGCAGGGATGTCTCCATAGGGGCATTGCTGTTCCAGAGCTCCTAGAGATTTGACCCAATCTGACCTGGTATCACAGACATGATAACCAGGGGAAAAAACATTTTGGAAGGCTAAAAAGAATCACAGCTTCTGGTGGTATATTACAGATATCAAAACACCAGTTCTGATAAATATGTGGTTTAATGGAGTCAGTAGTAATAGGTACTACAAATTTAAATACCTCACTGCACACTCAGTACATGAAGCACTTTGGATTAATATGCATTTAGTACAACGCACCAGTATATAGTTTGTATTGAATTGCTGCACTTCTGTGTGCATGCTAATCTGAAATGGGCAACATTCAGATGCCAGTGCTAATCTAGAGCTTTCAAAGACCCCAATGCAATATTTTGGAGAAGCACCCAATGACCAGAGGGCTAAGTGGTGGTCAGACCCTGCTGGCTCCTGTTTGTGGGTCCTTCAAGTTTGGAAGAGCAGGAAAGAACAACCAGTTCTCAGATAATGCTTTTTGGGGTGACTTGACACGGACACATCCCAAGGGACGGGCTCACCCGTGCCCTCTCTGAGCAGCTCCCTCCTGGGGACAGATGTCTCAGCTCCTGCTGCTCAGCCACCAGCCCTGGCTGCCACTTAGCTCCATGGTGCCAGTGAGTCACCAGCATGACGTGAAGAGCGGAGTCCTCTAGGGATGTCACATCCTCCTTGCTGCCTGCTCTGCCCACAGCAGCCTGGGGAGAGGCCGTGCCATGGGCAACCCCCACAGCCTGCAGCTCTCTGGCTGGTGCTTGATTCCCTCAGGACTTTTGTCCAGGCTCACGTGAAAGATTTACACTTCTTTCCCAGGGTCCATTCTGCTGCCTTGGACCTGGGATTACCAGGCAGCTTCCCACCCACTTTCACTTCTTTCTCTCTAGCTTCATCCCTCTTCTCCCTCTTCCCTTGGGTATTTGCTACCCTGGCTCCATCTCTTAAGCAGACATGAGGCTCCTCTGCTCTCTACATTCCAGCTTCCCAGCCTGTTCTCCTGCTTTTAAACAAACTGTCCCAGTTGGTTGCAGCCTCTGGCAGCCACCCTGGGCTGGACACGGTACCCCAGGCTGCTGTTGGGGCTCTCTAGAGGCACAGACTGCCCACTGATTGCCTCAGCCAAGCCAAAGACATGCCCAACCTCAAATGCCACCCTCAGTTTCAACCTGCAGTCCTGTAGGGATGCATCGTTCTTCCATCCCTGCTCCCCAGCAAGACAATGAAACATGACCATCTAGCTTTCCCTTCTCATGCCTCACCCTACCCTTCTCCTGGCAGGTGGATGCCCAGGTCCTTCACACACTTCACAGTCCTGGAAACTGGGTCTGGTGCCACTGTTTAAGAAGAAATCCCATAAATATCATAAATAACTCCATCCTTGGAGTTTGGCAAGACCTGACTGGATAATGCCATGAGCAGCCCAGTCTGGCCCCATAGTTGATCCTGATTTGAGGAGGAGGTAGGACTTGAAACCCCCTGAAGTCCCTGTGAGTTTTCTTGTGGCCCTAAGTCCCTGCCCACACAAACTTGAGAGGTGGTCCCAGACCTTTCCCAAGCTGCAAGGGACTAAACTTTGCTCAGGTTGGTGGCAGCATCTTCTTTGAAGCTCTCCCCTCACAGCCAGAAGCTCCCTCCTCTAGGGTTTCCCTGCTTCACAGGCCCCTTCCAACCTTCCCCTTTACTGACTCCCTGAGGGAGCCCCTCTCTCCCTGGCAGTGCAAGGCTCCCACCATGGTGCTGAGTGAGAGCTGGCTCGTCAGAGATGGGAGGCACACATTGCCTGCTGGGGGAGCTGAATAAAATGAGAAAAAAATGCGCTGAAGCCTTTTCCAATTTTTATGGCTGACAAATTAGTTTTACATTAAGTTTTTTATGTGCTTGGCTTGTTGGCTCTGCTTGGAGCATGGTGGGACCAAGCAGTGCAGGGGGAGAGGGGACAGCAGTGGGGGCAGCAGGGACAGGTGGCATTGTGCTGGAGCAGATGGTGTCTGTGCATGTTGGATGCAACCCTGCTGTCAGATGGCTCAGGCTGCCCCAGCTCCAGGAGAAAGCAATGAGCCCTTTCACCTGTTCCTCCAGGGCTTTGGGGACTACTGCCTTGGGCCAGGAGGAAGAAGGGACAGGTTTCCAGGGGGAACTGGGCAGTACACAAACCCACTCAGGTCCAGTCAGACACCTGGTTTTGTCCCTTCCCCTGGGAGCCAGTCATGACCCTTTGCAGAGCAGGGCATTGACCCAGTTCCACCTCTTCATCTGGCAAAGATGGTGGGTGCAGTCCATCCCCAGTGAGTGCCTGAAATCCCTGCTTAGCTCTCCTCTGCCTCTCCAAAGGCTACAGGAAGTCAGAAGAAACTTTGACTCTGCCAGCACCATGATGGTCTCTGATTCCATCCTTAGGAAGTCACAGGAGGGTCCCCTTAGTCCTGGAATAGCAGCAGGCAGGTGAAAGCCACAATGAAATGAGATGGCATCCAATAAATTCTTGGGAAAGGGCAGTTTCATCAAACCCAAAACATCACCCCTCGGTTTCCATCGAATTGCTGCCAGTTCTGGACTCTTCTAGAGGGGGTGGCTTATAGAAATGGCACAGCCAGCTCAGAGGAGGCTGTTTAAACTACAGCAGACCCCGAGCTGCTGTAGTTTACACTGGGGAATAAATCCAAGCCTTTCATCTATCCATCCTCAGGGGTTTTAAGTGTCTCTTTGCTTGCAGGGGTTAGCAAAGCGAGTGTTTTCAAAGGGAAGCGAAGGGATGGCAAAAAACAGCATCCACAGCTGGGAGCAAAGAGCAGCTTTTGTGGAAGTCACGCAAAGAGAGAAATCAATACAGCTCTAAAACAGGCACGACAAAAGAACAAGTGGAAAAATCAAGTGACCCACCAAATCAAACTGGAAGGTGCAAGCAAGGAGCTTCACAGCTGTCTGGGACAGCAGGAGAAGCCACTGAGGAAGAACAAAGATAGAGTAAGAGGTCAAAATATGTGGGGCAACAAAATGGCTCAAGACATCACATTTCCAGTATCAAGCCTCCACGAGTCCTGCTGTGGAGTCCAAGGCACTGCTCTCTGCAGAGACTTCCTGCACCTGTCTGGGGAGCCAGCAAAGCCCTCCGCCTCAGCTGACCTCTTGTGCTGGTGCCTCCTGCTCCATGTGTGACCCTTCCTTCTTTCTGACTTCACTGCATGCTGTCTAACCACACTCCTCAGGGAAGGATCAGGCCCTGAGACAGTCCTGAGATGTGTTGCTGGCTGCTGTAAGAACAGTGCACAAACACAGTGTACCCTGTCATTCACTTTTGAAGCCATGAACCTTTTCCATGGGCATCTCCTGGAGGAGCCAGGCTGCTCTTCTATTCTTTACAGTAGAGGTGTCCTAGCTCAGAGACCCTGCTTATTGCTTTGGCCTGAGAGGACCCAAGACATCCTCTTGCCCTCCTCAGGGGCACCAGGCGGTGTGCCTGCCCTAGACAGTGTCCTTGCCTGCTCCTGTCACTGTGCTGGGTCAGCAGCCTGGGAATCAGTGTTATGCCTGGAGGAGAAGCAGCACCAACACGCAGACTCAGCGGAAGAGGTGTCCTGTGGGGAAAAAGGCTGCTTCCCTGTCCCCCCTCCAGCACAGCCAAAGGACGGGCAAGCCCTGAGCAAGGGCAGGGGAAGCAGGAAGCAGCAGGAGATCTTAGGGAGCTGGGTGAACTTGGAAGACACCTCCTGAATCTGTATCATAGAGCTAATCCAGGATTTCGATATTCAGATACTGGCAGCAGTAGCCACAGGTACACAAGTAGGAAGCCTGAAGCGAAAACTCCCGTGGACCCCAGCCAGCCTGTGCCCCATGCCGTGGTGCTGTGGCCTCTTTGGCTGCCTGGTGCCCAACCTAAGCTCCCACATGGCCCTCATGGTCCCATCTAGAACTCCCTATTGGCATCTTAAACAAAGCCCTGACCTTCCACCCTCGTGCCCAGCCTGGCTTGCAGGGGAAGCCCAATTACCAAGCGACCCGCCCACCCAGGAACGGAGCGAGCTGTGACAGCAGAGTGGCGTGGCCAGGGTGGGAGGCGGCCCCGGCTCGGCAGGAGGAGCCCCTGGCTCCTGTGGCCCCCGAGGCCGCTGCCCGCGGCCTGCTTGGGCCTGCTGCCGTGCCCGCAGGCCGGGCTGCCGGCTCCCTGAAAGGGCTCATTGAGGGCAGGGCCGGAGCAGGGACACTGGCGGCATTGAGGGGCTGGGTGTCCCTGCTCCTGGCTCGGAGGGCTCCCAGCCTGCCCCGTGCCGGGCCGCTGGCAGCCCCGGCCTCGCGGAGCTCCTTGAGAAGGCTGGATTGTGACGCTGCCCACAGCCAGGAGCTGCAGGAGGATGGGGCGCCTGGCATGCGCTTCTGCAGCTCCCAAATGAGAGCAGCCTCGGCTCTGCTCCTCCTGCCCCGTGCCCTGCCGGCCTCACCACCCTGGCACAGCATCGCGTCTCTTTGAGCTCTCCAGACCTGACTTTGTTGCCCGTCCCCAGCCCCTCCATGAAGGGCTGCAGCTCTGCTCAGCCAGGCCACCAGCACTCCAGCGCTCCCCAAAGCAGCTGAGGGGCTCTCCCCGTGCTCTCTGCTCCCCCTCTCCTCAGGACACAGCTGGGTGGATCCAGCCTGGCTGGGGAGGGAACAGTGGCAGGATGCCAGCTCTTCCTGGCCCTTGGAGCTCCTGCAGCCACCAGTACACACAAATCAGAGGAAGGAAGGACGCCTGCTTGGGGAAGCTGGCCCCAAGGCTTCCGGCACCTGCAGCCAAGGGAGGCCAGGCTGGGACGTACCTCTCAAGGGGTGGCAGGGTGCCAGAGGCAAAGCCCCCAGCCTCTCCCACCCTACTCTCATGAGAGGTGTGTCAAAGGAAAAATTACTTCCACAGTGACCTGGCTGCATGACCTGTCAGATGTTAAAAAGCATTTTCTCTCAAGCCCTGGAGCCACATCCTGTGCCAGGACACATGGGCAGAGTGTCAGAGATTGGGGTTTCAGGACAGGGTGAAGCAGCAGCTCCCCACCTTTGCCAGCACAGACCCAGGGGAAAGCAGGTTCACCCCCTTCTCTTCCAGGGCAGCCCTGCACACTAGCAAGGAGCAATGCATGGCTGCCAGTGAGGAAGCCCTTTTGGCTTGTGGATGCCATGGTGTTTTGGGAGGGGGCATGGGGCTGCTACCCAACACTACATAGGGATTCAGAGCACAGCCTTCTGCACCCTCTGACCAGCAGCTGGAGGAGGCAGGGTCTCCTTGGGGACCCATCTGTCCTTAGAGAGACAGGCAGGTGCTTGGGCTAGGCTTGCAGTGGTAATGTCACCAACTCATGTTGGTGCAGCTCTCTGCGAGAGCCTTTGTGAATTTCAGGCAGTTTAGGATGAAATGAGAGACTCTACTGAGGCCAAGCTAATTTAAGGTTCTGCAGAAGTGTGACAACCACATCAAAAGGGCTGGGGAGGCGGAGCAGATGCTGTGCATGCCGGTGATGTGGGTCACACCCAGCCCTCCAGCAGTGACACAGCTCTGGGATGCTCGGAGTACCACTGCCCTGGACACTCTGCCAGAGACAGTCCTTGCCTCTCAGGGCTGGGGGCACAGCGGGTCACATCACCGCCTGCTGCTGCGTGGCCAGGCCAGCAGCCCCTTCCTGGGCAAGCACCCTGATCCCTTATGGCAGATATACCCTCACCAGTGCAATCCCTGAGCTGGAACAGAGGCAAAACTATCTCTGGACAGAACTATAGCCCTCCAGTTAGACTTTTCTCTAGTCTCAAGTACTGCAGACAGGATTCAGCAGCCTCCACACTTTCCCTGGGGACTGGCCAGCTCCTCTCAGTGTGTCTCTGCTCTGTGGGGATCCCTATCAAATGTGGTGGCCATGGTCATGCCAACCTCACAGCAACTTAAAAACCCCCAAGTGTTGCGAGTAACAAACAGCACCACATACAATCTAAGACCTTGCATCTTTTTTTTCCAAAATGGGAAACTAATCTGACCCCAAATGCCTGAATGCTGAGACAGACCTGCTCTAAGATCCAGCAGAGCCTAAACCTTCCCCTCTGGCCAGCATCCCAGCCTTGGCAGTGTGCAAGGAAGGGCTCTCATTTCCCCTACACACAGGACACATGGCATCCAGGCCTAGCAGGTGGCAGGCTGTTCCTTGTCTTATTCCTTGCAGAGTCCTTTAAAGGAAATACTGAGGCTGGTATGGATGCTAGACAAATGCAAGCTCGTGTGCATGAGCTGGGGGAAAAGCAGAATGGGGGCTATAAGAAGGGCTGTATTCATAAGCAAGGATGCATTTCCAGATAGTCAAGCAGAGCATCACCAGTCCCAGGTCTGATAAGCCTCAGGACAAACGCTGTGTTAGCAGAAGACAGCAGCTTGTTATTACTTCCTGTTAACCCAGTAGGAACATAGTTGCAAAAGACAACTCTGAACAGACAGACAATATCAGTCCAAAAAACTAGTTCAGGATTTCCCAGCAAGAGGAACGCAGGAATCATAGGGATGACCCAGCAACCAGCATCCCCTGTCCTCTGGCTCACAGAGATCCTGGAGGACCCTTGGGGACACACATCTTGGTGTTTGTACATAAGAGAACATGAATGGGGAAACACATTAGAGATTTTGTATAATAAAGTCACCTTCCCTTCTGTAAGACCTTGCTGTCTTGCACCATGATTGAATGACCCCGCTCTTCAATCCCTGACAGGAATTTTCAGGACATGGGAGTGTGTGTACGTGGAGCACCTTACCCTGGCATGGCAGGAAGGCAGCACTCGTGGCTGGCTTTGACAGCCCTGTCTTTAGTTCTGGGATCAAAGCAACCCATGTGCCTGATGCCACCAAGGATTACTGAGAGATAGTTTCTGGGGGTTTTTCTGCCTGTGTGAGGCAGCTGGGAAGGCTCTGTGGGGCTGGCAGGGAGGCAGCAGCCCAGGACTGGTTAGGAAGGGTTAGGATTGTCAGAAAGACAAACTGCTTTTTAACCAGGCTTTCAATCACCAGTCTTCACTGACACTTCCACGAATCCCCCTTTTTCAGTCCAGTGAAATATGGAGTGTCTTAGTAAATTCACACCCAACCCCTCTGCAGATTCATAGTATTTGAATGATATTTATTAAAAACACCAGAAGCAGTGTTAAAGTTACTACTGTATTTCTAACTCCCAAGGAAATGGGACTACAAAAGATACAGGCTGAGTAAAAGCGTTGACTTGGATACAGCATGATTTATGGGGCATATTTAACATCATGAAGGCTGAAGCACACCTTTAAAGAGAAGAAAACAAAAATACAAAGATATGTGTAAGTCCAATATGGCTTTTGATACTGGCTTGGGGGGTCTGCTTCTGTAGATGACTTTCCTCTTGACCTCACCTCAGGAGAGGTGGGAACAGGCCTGGGAGGGATGACCTGAGGGCTGGGCAAAGCTGGGGGAGAACTGCACTGTGTCCCATTTATGTTATTTTATGTGCTAGGAGTAAGGCAGACCCCAGGAGTTTATAAGATTTGACCTTTTCCAGGTAGGTTTCTCAGGAGTAAGATGGGATGCTAGGGGGATGACCAGCCCAGGCTGTCATGGGTCACAGTGTGCTAAGCAGGTGTGCTGAGCCAAGGCAGGACCCTTAGCTGAGTTAGCACAGCTGCTCTCATGGTCAGTCCTGAGCTGCTCTCTGTGCTTGTGGGCTGTGTGCTTTCAAACAGAAACCAGGCAGGCTGGAGAGACCAGCAAGAATCATTAAAAACCCAGAAAACTCTGCTTCAGTATGAGAGATAAAGAAGTTTAGTCTATTTAACTTCTCAGAGAGAAGGTTAAGAGGTGCCTTGATCATGATCTATTAATATCTACACAGGAGAAATAGTTCAGATAGTAGATAGCTCTTTAATCTAATAGGCAAAGGCATAATGTGATCCAGTGGCTGGAAGCCAAAACTCAGTGTCTCCAGCCTAGAAATAAGGGGAATGTTTCACCATCAGGCACATCAAGCTCTGGAACTAGTCACTCACAGCAGCAAAGGCATCTCTCCTGAGACAAAGGTGTGCCCATGCTGACAGCTCTGGTGCAGGAATTATTGGGTACAAGTCTGTAGCATGTCACCCACAGGGCAAGGCTGAGCAGCTGCAATGATTATTTGGCACCAAAAATCTGGGATTTTACAAATGGGTGGCTGATTGAGTTTATTTTTGTATAGAAGACAAGAATGTCTCCTGCCACACCTGCCCAGCAATTTAAAACTGATCTGTAGCCACGATTCTGTGAGTATGTCAAAGTGACTGCATAGCATTGGGGCAGTTACTTTTGTCCTCATCCATTTCCTTTACCTTGTGTGTTATATTGACTTCTTGTGGCTCCTGGGAGGGCAAACCGAAGAGGAAGGGGGAGTGAAAGGCAGGGGTAAATAAACACATCCTTGGGACATTGACACTCCTGCACACACAAAATTTATAAGCTACTCAAGAGAAGGGATTACGACATGAGCTGTTTATCTCCCCTTCTGAACTACAGAAGCATGATAAGTGTCAAGTATTTTGTTAAAGCTTCTACATGAAGGCCAACGAGAAAGAACATTTTTTGAAAGTCAGATGTCCCCAAAATATTCCAGTCTTTGTCCCTTAAGATCAAGGTATCAAAAAGTCACTCTGCGAGAAATCTCGGCTGGCGCTCCTGCGGGGTTTAGGAACGATTTCAGTAACCCCATCGGGCTCTGGCAGACTTTCCAAACTCCTCGGAGGGAGGCTTGCGCCCTCCAGCCCTTCAAAGGGAGCCACAGGGCGGGGAGAAGGCAGCGGCAGCCCCGCTTCGTGGCAGCCCTCCGGCGGCTCGCAGCCTGCTGCAATGCCCCAGCCGCGGCCGCGCTGCTGCCGAGCGGCCGCCAGCGAGCCAACAGCAGCTCTTCCTGTGCGACACACCTCCCCATCCTCCGGGGACGGCAGCAAAGTTTTTACCTTCTCGGCCCTTCCAGAGCGGCGCTTCCTTCCAGCAGGGAGAGCCTGAGCCAGGCGGGAGGGTTCCTGCACTGCTGCCGGAGCGGCTGCCGGCGCTGCAGCCCAGGGAGAGCCTCCCCTCCTCCGGCAGAAAAAACACGTAGCACGCAGGTGGGCTAACAAACACTACACTGCCATCGCGCACAGACTTGCAAAATGCCGTGCTTAAGCACACAAATAGTGTTTTCTATTAGATTGCACTTAAATTTACGTGCCCTAATGAATTGCTCTTTATGTTACCGACGTTTTGCAGGATATACGGGGTATGTAACGTGGCCAGGTTACTGACGGAATCATAACTTTGCTCCCGACTGCATTTGGAGTGATTAGAACAGTAACCTTCATATCACCTTAACAGCCACGTTGATATTTTATTACATATATTCCCAAACATGTTGTTAAGGTAGGTTTTTTGGACCTTTAGAGAAGAAAATACAAACCCTTTGCAGAAATCTGTTGCTGAAGAGCGTGGAAATTGAATATTTTCAAACTGCATTTTGGCTCAGATGAAAATTTACAAGGTGCGTTTACTTGACTCATCAAGTCACCAGCAGTCTCTCTGCTCTCCTGCCTGGAGCCACACAGGGGAAAAATGATGCCTTTTAAACAGAACCAAATTTTCTTGATGAGGGTGAGGTACAGCCACAGCAGTCCTTCCCTCTGAAAACAAACTGACCACAAACACACACCACAGAGCCTAATTAATATTTTAATACTCAACAGTCAGAGAAAGAGAGCTGTAATCTGTACTAACAAACAGCACCTCTCTAGATTAACACTAAAATACCAGGGCAGCATCAGAAAACATGATCATGCCCAGCTGAAATCATCAGAAGCATCCGTTTCTCCTTCAACCCTGGTTTTATTCGTCTTTTTATTTTTTTGCACCATTCTCTCAAATTACTTTCTTTTGTATGAGACAGCCTCTACAGCACCTGTGGGTACGAGTCCAAGTATCTCTGGGACTGTTCCAAGTTGTGGGACACCCTGGATTTCTGCAGATGAACTTTAGAGCAGCCTCAGTGATGTGTAAGAGAGGAGCAAACCCTGACTCCTTGGAAAGACTGGGAAGCACGCAGGTCTCGTATTCTTCCTGCGAGCCCCTTGATTTCTTCCTGGCACTGGTCCCTGGATTGGTTTATGCCCCCTTTGGCCAAACTCCTTGAAATCCTGCCATTCCTGCACTTCCATTGCCTTGGCCCCCAGTGGGAGTGGAGCACAGCCATGGCTGTGGGCCAGCTGGATGCCTGCTGGCAGCTGCTCCCCACCACTCGCTGGAGGTGCCAGCTAAGTGGGAGCACAGGCCAGGTGCATGCCATGGGCACCTGGAGCTGCTGAAGGCCTGTAAGCCACACAGGGGTGGCACTCAGGGCCGTTGCACGGGTACAAGGTGGGCTACACCATGGCAAGGGAATCAGCTGGAAGGGGATGGCCTGAGCCAGCACATCACCTGAGAAGCACCAGCAACAGAAACCCCAGGGCCACTGGCTTGTTTCCAGCAGCAGCTGGTGGCATGGCTCTTTCCCAGCTCCAGGAAGAGTCAGACAGGCAGGAGCCTCAGTCCTTGTCCTTTGCAAGGTGTAGGAAAACAAGCAAGAGAGCGAGTGGCTTCAGGGCTTTCTCATTCAAAACAGGGATACACCAATGCATCAGCACTGTATAGCGAATGCTACAATGGGGAGCTGTTGCTATGGTGAGGGAAATAATATTTAAGCACCAACTGTTTATAAATAAAAAATCCCTACAAAGTTTTCTAAAATTAGATTAAGAGGGCTAGGGCTGTCAGGATATTGTAAAAGACTTGAGAAATACCAGTATTTTTGGACACACAAGATCTGAGTACTCCTAAAACAGAAAATGTAAGTCCAAAATGCTAAACAACAAACGTGACAATCTGCTGTTGTGCTTCCCGAGTTTTAAAGGCAATCTCATAGCCCTGAACTCACTGTTGCAGCCTGGCAGGCCTCTGAGAGTGGAAGGCAAGACCAGCAATTCCCAAGGATTTATTCTTCTCTTGACACAAGTGCAGTGCAGAGACCTGGGCCCCACTGCTACTCATAGCCTGCTCCCTGCCAAGTGTAGCTCCAAGCTGCTGCTGAACATGCTGCTATACTGTGATCCCACAAATCCTAGAGTCAGAGGTAAAGATTTGGAAATCCCTGAGCTGGGGAGCCAGCTCCTTGCAGAGCTCAGGGCTTTTCAGGAGATGGATTTTGCTCACATGGATGTAAGAAGAAAACTGCTGTGCCCAGTGCCCAGGCAGCTCCAAACATGCCCCAAATAAAACAGTGATATAAAAAATGAATATCCATTGTAGCATCTCCAGAATCATAACCTATCTCTTGCTGGCAGCTGCCATTTCAGCAGAGCTGCAGTTAAACTACTAAAAATGCAGTTTAGTTGGCAAGCGCTGGATAAGAGGGAAACATTCAAAAGTTGCCAAAAGTAAATGTCTGACCTGTTTCTAGGGGTCGAACAGAAGCAGAAGGAGGAATGTGACTGTCATAGCACAGCCACTTCGGCTGCTCTGACGCTTCTTTTCCTCTGTCCTATCCCACCTTCCAAGGTGGGATGGATGGTGGGAAGGTGCCATCACCTGCCAGTATTTTTGCACTGGCACCCTTAAGGATGGTTTTGGACTCTGCTCGTGGCGGTGAGCCCTGATTTAGGCAGCACATGGAGGATTCCTGGCGCTGGAGAACCAGTCCCCATGACAATATTGTTTTTGATGAGCAAAGGCCACTGGAAAACGAGGGGATGAATGTGCACCATCATCGCTACCAAGTCCGGCAGGGCCCGAGGGGCCGCTGGTGCCCCAGCAGTGTGGCGAGAGGAGGGTGTGAGGGACCCGCTGCCCTGCGTCCAGCCGGTGCGCAGGGATCCCCTGTCCCTGTCAGCCCCCAGCCGGGGGGACACACCGCACGGGGGGAGCCTCGCCGGGCCCCCTCCGCCCCCGCGACGGGAGGGGCTCTGGCCGCTCCGGCCGGGCGCCTCGGGGAGGTAAATCGGGAAAGGGGAGTTTCCTGCTCGGCAAAGCCGGGGAGCGCGGCGGCCGGGCTGGGGTGAGCGGGCGGCGCGGAGCGGAGCCGGTGCCTGGCGCTGTGCTGCGTGCGCCCGTGCGCGCTGCCGGGCGGAGGGAGGAAGAGAGGGAGGGAGGGA
>VZRH01006604.1:435120-476477 GCA_013397555.1 Urocynchramus pylzowi
CCGCGAAACTTGGGCTGCTGTTGGGCGAGGAGCTGCGCCTGGAGCAAGTGAGTAAGTCCCCGGTGGCACAGGGAGGCCAGATGCCCTGCTCGGCCGCGTAGCCGCGCCGGCCGGCGGAACAAATGCCCCGGCGTTTGCTGTCAGACCTCCAGGCGGTCTGAGAGACCTGCCGTGAGGGCGCAGGCTGGCGAGGAGACCTCGCAGAGAGGGGTGCAAGCACGCCATAGCGTGGAGCAATCCTTCGGGAAAGCTGTGCCGTTCGAGATTTGGGCTCTTGACGTGGCCGTAGGTTAGGGACGTTGCAAAAAGAGTGTTTTGAGGTGGTGAATGAGCGCGTTCATCCCAAAAGAGCCTTCCCAGCTCCTGCCAGGGAGTGCTCTGGGAGTGAGCAGGCTGGTGGATGGCTCAGGGGAAGGTGGAGAGCACAAAACCTCTTGTATTTGGTTTACCGAGGCGTTCATCCTCGGGAAGAGGCAGATGCAGTTCAGAGGATGAGGGATAAACAGGCACAGGTGGATGTTGCGATAAGAAAACTCTGGGACCGGCTGGGGTTGGCATTACTTGATAGTGATTAATTAACTGAAAATGTGTGTGCTGTGTGCCAGTAGGAAGGAGACTGATTCCCTGTTGAAAGTCCTGCGATTGTTTAAGTGCTGGTCCAAGTGGGCAGCAATCTTCTGGTGTTAAGGGATCTGTCGGTGCCTCTGAAATGCAGAGGGAAAGAACAGAGATAGGGGAACAGGGGACATGCCAGGGTGGCTTTGAGCACAGGAGTCCTGTGTCTTATCATAAGAAAAATGCTCCAGGAGGTGATGAATGCAAGAGCAGAATGAGTCTGGGGGCACAAAGCACCTCCGCTTGGCACACGGTGAGGCACCCGAGGAAGGTGGCGGGCACGAGTCCCAGCTGGCATTTGGGGCTGTGACTGTAGGAAAGCTCTAATCCTGTACGGCTGAAGAGGAGGCAAGGCTGAAAATTCATTCCCACCACGTCAGGATCTCAAGTTGGTGGGGCTTGCTGAGGGGGAGGCTTGGGGGCAGAGACCAGCCCTGCTCACATGTCTGTGGTGGTGCCCAGAGTGAAATAGGGGACTGGGGACGGCTTGGTGCTGCTTTATCTCAGTGGTCTCTCTTTCCCCTGGGGAGTGGTGGGGTGCAGCCAGCCAGTGCCCAGGCTGGGTGGCCCAGGGGTGTGTTTGGTGTCTGCCAGCCTTTGCAGAGCCAACAGCATGACTAAGCCACTGCTTAGACCAAGTGGGTGCTTGCACCCCACAGCAGCCTGCCTTCCCTGCCTCAGTGGCCACAGCCAACTGTTGTTGTACAGGATAAACTCTTTGCTCAGTGGGACAACGCTGGGATGTATTAGGGCCTTTGCCAGTGGGTCACTGGCTGAGAGTTGTTTTGCAAACCTGCAATTTAACTTATGTGCCTGGTGGTGAGGTGGGGAGGAGTGGGGCTGCAGGAGGGAGCTGCTGGCTGGGCAGGGAGGCACCGCAGGGTGCTGGCTGCCACTTGTCCCCTCCAGCAGCCCTCAACAAGCCGTACTGCTCTGGGCACGGCATGCAGGGCGTTACATGCTGGGCAGGGGACAGAGGCGCAGGTGCAGGGCTGAGCAGGCACTGAAGTTGGTGCTGTGAATTCTCTGGGTGACTACGCATGCATGAGTCTCTGGGTGGGGGAAGGGAAGGGAAGGGGGGAAGAGGGGTTGTCTTCCATGAGTCACATTTTGGGATGCGTCCCCTGGTGAGCTGCTGCAGTCTCTCTCACTTGTGTCAGGAGAGGGGTTTTGCCTTACAACTCACGGCCTTGTGCAGCATGTGCCGTGTGCTCCTCTGTGCCGCTGTGCCTGTGCCCGGCGTGCGGGCAGGCAGCCCTGCCCACTCCCGCAGCCATCCTCCCCTCTCCCTGGCACTGAGACCCCGGCCCGGCGCTTCTCAGGCGATCACTGCTCACAGTTGTGTTTTCCAGCTGGTCCCAAAGTCCTGAGTCACTCTGCCGTTTCCATGGAAACAGCCTTGCTGGCGGGAATCGGTTTTGGGGGTAGAGGGTGCCGGTAGCTGGACTGGCACCAGGCATGCCTGCGGGAAGGACTGGCAAGGCTCAGGCACTCCTCCAGTGTGCCGGGGCTTTTAGAAAGGCTGGAGCAGGCACCTCTGTTGCACAGACCCTCACACCTTCTTCAGCTCCCTTTTCCCTTCCTTCCTGCCATTGGGAAGCAGAGAGGTTTCCCTGACAGTGGAAAGGAAGCTCAGGATGAGCCCAGCCAGGCTGAGGGTACAGTTTCTGGGGAGCTGTTGAGAGAGGGGAACAGCCTGGACAGCGACCAAAACGAGCAGGGATTTTTTTTGACTGCCTTGTGAGAGAGCCTCCAGAACAGCAGTAACAGTATCAGTAACTGCAAGGGTGCCTGCCCAAAGCTGCCATCACCCCCGAGTTGCCTGAACACGGCCACCTCTGGGGAGCAAGGGAACCCGCAGGGAAGGCTTGGGGCAGGAGTCAAGGCAGCTGCCCATGTGGAGGTGCTGTGGGAGCCCCCCACGAGGACGAGAGTGCCATGAGGCGCTGCCCCGCACAACACCTAGCTGCTTTTGGAGCTGAGGAGACCTGTGAGTTGTACTGACCCCTGCAACTTCCCCACAGACTCCAGCCTGCCTGGCAGGGCCTGAACTCAGCTACCAGTGCAGCCTTCAGTGCCATGGCCTGGCTGCATGGCTCCAAAAGCAGGTAATTCCCATCCAGCCTAGGAAGACCATGCCCAGGACAGGAGCCCCCGGTCCCTGCTGCACGATGGCCGGCCGCATTCCCTGCTCCCCAGGCCGCACCGGTGACTCACAGATGCCATTCAGCTTAATTCATCACCTCCGATCTCCCCGGCACTCCTGGGCTGTCTTGCTGGCTTCTTGCCTGCTCATCTCCCTCAGAGCAGTGCTGGGAGTCAGTGGAGGAGGAGGAGGAAGAGGAAGGCAGGTGATTACGCATCCGCTGCTGTTGGCAGGTGCACAGGGTGGGGGAGGCTGCGCTGCCTGCGCCCATCCTTTCCCTTCCTCTAGGCTCAAGGCTGCGGGAAGTGAGGCAGGGGAGAGGAAAGGCTCAGCACCTTCCTCTTCGCAGGGACAATGCTCCTGTCCCTGTGCCAGGCGCTGGCTGGCCTCCTGCTGCACTTAGAGCCGCTCGCCGGATGCTGTGTATCCCCTGCGGACAGCCTGGTCCCAGTGCCACTGCAGGCAGCTGCACAGAAATGCAGGCAAGGCAGCAGAGTTCACTCTGTCATGCTGTCACCACAAGGGGGTTAGGGTTGGGAAGGGGGCAGTGGTGCCCCCGGCACAGTCCCAAAAGAGCCCATGTGCCTTCTGGCAGGCCCCTTGCAGTACCAGCAGTGCCAGGGGCTGGAAGGTGTGAGTGAGGTACCCCCACCCCGAGCTCCATCTCATAGTCCCAACTGCCTGGAGGGACACAATGAACTCGGCTCCCACCCTTGGGCTGCATTTGCTCATCATCTTTGGTGGAGCTGAGCTGGAGACAGAGCAGAGGGTGACTTCGACTGAGAGCAATTCCAGCACAGAAACATCTACCAGGCCAGTGTATTGGATGACTCCCATGGTCTGAGGTTGAGGAGCCAAAACCATCCATGCCTCACACAGGACTCTCAGATGCAGCCCCATGTGGGCATGGCCCTCTCTCCAGCTGCTGTCTGAACTGCTGGCCCTGGCTATCAGTGCCTGAAGAGGAACAGGCCAATTTAAGAGCAAGGTTCCTTGGGGCAGGAATGGGAGTGTGAGGGGCTGTCCTGCTGTGCCTGTGTGCAGGACACATCCTCCTGGAACATGTTGGCTGCAGCCACTGCTCAGCCAGCCCACTCCGAGCCATGGGGAGCCCGGAACAGCTCTTCCTTGGCAGGTGGTCACACCAGCCTGGCTCTGTCTGACAGATGAACAAGGGGCAGTGGGAGCAAAAGTGATCCTCAGCTGTCCTGGCAGCTCCCAGGTGCCATGTGCTTTTGCTGCTCCAGGAGCTCCTGCAGAGCACCCAGCTGCCAGTTGCCACTGTCCCTGGAGCCCAGGGCTGGATTGAGCAGGAACTGCAGCCCCTTAGGGACAGGCAGTGATGGGAGGAGACAGGAGAGCCAGCTGGGAGGTGAGAGGAGGCTCTGGCTGGCTTTAAAGGCCACAGATGAGACATCAGGGAGGGAAGCCTTCTCCCAAAACCTTTCCCTCCCTGGTTGCAGCTCAGCAGATGGGCAGGGCACACATCAAGGGGCAGCAAAGGCTGAAGCTGGGCTGTGGTTCAACACTTGCCCAGTCAAGGAGGTAAATCAATGCCCTGTTTTTTCCCCTCTGCCACTTGACACATTGCAAAGGGGAATGGGTCAGTGTGGGTGGGGAACCTGAAATGCTCACAGCCAGTGAGTGATCTGGTGGGAATTGGGACCAAGAAGGCATCTGGTCTCTGGTTTGCCTTTTTTGGGGAGCCGGCAGCAGGTTTCTGCTATAACCAGGACAATCTGAGTCTCATCTGCTCCAGCATCCATCAGCAATGAAGCAAAGAGTAGGAGTTGAGGTTGTGTGTGAGGGATGCAGTGTGGTTGGCCATCACTAGAGAGCAGGAAAGTATTCCCACTGCAGCTTCTACCTAGGCAGCATGCAGAAGACACTTGGGCCAGGAGATGACAACAGGGACTCTCCTGTCCTGTTCTGCCTTAGCAGACCTGGAAAAACACTTTATCCAAGGGATAGAATATCCCATGTGGACACTGGGGCCGAGTTTCCCCTTTGCAGGGTGGGTAACCCCAATCCAGCAGCAGCAATAGCCAAGCATCTCTGACTTCAGTCCTCCAGTCATGTGCCACAATCCTTGGCAGGCAGCAGTCCAGGTGAAAGCAACCTCTGTTCAAAGCACCATTTGGGTCTAAAGCACAGCTCTTAGTGCACAGACACAGGGAGCACTGGTGGGGGGCTGCATGCAACAGCTGTGCCAGCCCACTGTCCTGGGGTCCTGCTCTAAACCCCTGCTCCCAGGGAGAGGTCTCTGGAGTTGGTAGTTCCTGAAGCTTCCTGCCTCCACAAATCAGGTGGGGCAATCAGTAAACAATAAAAATGTTAATTTAAAAAAAGCAAGGCTTTTTTACTCACCTGCAGGTCTGAACTGCCCTCCTGGTGTCACTTGCTGGGTGACAGGGTCTCCCCAGGGCATGGAACACATTGAGGACGTGGGAACAGCACACCGTGGCAGCTGCTATGGGCTCTGCAGGAACATTGCACTGTCCCAAGCCCATCAGGGATTTCAATGTGCTCTGGGTTAGAACAGCCCTCACATGCTGAAATCCATTGCTGGCCCACTGGTCTCCCCCAGAGACCTCGTACAAGCAGCAGCAGCACTGGCTCTGACAGTCCCACCTGGTGCTGGGGCTGAGCACACTGTTCTCCCTGGGGACCCACGGAGAGCAGGGAAAAGGAAGCAATGGCAGTGATGGTACAGTGGGCTCTGCTGGGTGAGGAGCAGAGATACTTGGGTCTAGTTCCCTTGGTTTGCCTGAGGTGGATGGGCAGGTGAATGTACCACACTGTGGGAGGAGAGACACGGAAGGAAGATGGGCAAGAGAAAATGGGTGCAGGGGAGCTTCAAAACCATTGCTCATACTGGTGTGTCTCCCACACACAGGTGTTTTAGCTTGCTTGGAGTTTCTGGGATGCATCCTCTATGTTCCATCTGCCAGCCCCACTGATCCCCCAAGAGCAATATATGTGGATGTGGAATGTCTGTGCTTTGGAGAGCAGCAGGCAGTCCATGAACATTATTTGGTTAGTCAGCAGGGGGAATACTGAAGCACCACCACAGTTACATCCCCTCCCAGCAATGTGGCAGCTCCCCAGGCATGACTCCCCCCCGTCGTGGTCCCTGAGCATCCCATCCAAAGGTCCACCTCAGTTTCCCCTACCCCATGTGTGGGCAGCAGCAAGGCAAGGCAAGGCTAGCACCACTGAAATTGTTCTTTGCAACTACAGCCCCACTCTTCCCTGCACCCATCTCTGGTGCCAAGGGCTACTGCTGTGGTTGGCAATAGAGTATGGAAGAGATGCAGTTCTGCTTCCTCCTTTGTAGTATTGTTTTCCCCTCTGGTACTCAGACTAGGAGAGCCCTGAATCCCAGAGTGGAGCAGGATCTTACCAGCCCCATGGGCTCATTGTTGAGGGCACAGCTCTGGCTGCACTTGTCCCCAGAGGCTGACAGACCGAGCTGGCTGTTGGACCCCTGTGCAAAGAGGTTTGCAGCTCCAGGAGAGACATTGCCACTCTCCCAGGCAGGAGGTTGCTGGCCTGGATGGGCCATGCCTTATCCTGACAGCTGGACAGAATGGATGGCACCATCCCCTGACCTTTCCCTGCCACAGCTCCTGCACTGGGGGTCCAAGTGACAAGTGACTCACAAGGCAGCTGGGGAAGAGAGTTTGCAGCAGCTGGATGGAGACAGACAGTGTCACCTCTGGGTTCTATCATCCCCCTGCCTGGGTTACAGTGCATGGGGTGAGCTATGGGCCACAAGATTTATGTACAGGCTGAAGTCCTGGCTGGACATGTTTCTCCAGGCCTGCCAGCCTCTGTCTGTTATTTTTCCTGTCTGAAATGGGGCTCTGCAGTGTGTGACTGGGATTCACATGGTTATGACTGATGGACGTACATTAGGAGGGCATTTGTTGGTACCTGCATCAGTTGGATACTTGGCAGTCCATGCTCAACGTGTGAATTCTCTGTTGGGTTGCAGACACCAAGACGACCTGCAAAGAAGCTCCATGAAGGTGACCAGCCATGCAATGTTCCTGGAAGGCTGTACTCCTCCTAGCCTTGGCATCCATTGCAATCCAGTACACAGCAATCCGGACCTTCACTGCCAAGTCCTTCCACAGCTGCCCCATCCCTAATCCTGTGAACTGTAGCCTGAGCCAGGACACTGATGTGGCTGACAGGCTGTGCGATGAGAATCCCACTTTCCCGTATAACCTCTCCAGGAAGACTCACGTTCTCATCCTTGCCACCACCCGCAGCGGCTCCTCATTTGTCGGGCAGCTGTTCAACCAGCACTTCGATGTCTTCTATTTATTTGAGCCCCTCTACCACGTCCAGTACACCCTGATCCCAAAGCTGACCCAGAGCAAGAGTACGACAGACAGGCGGGTGATGCTGGGGGCCAGCCGCGACCTGCTGAGGAGCCTGTATGACTGCGACCTCTACTTCCTGGAGAACTACATCAAGCCCCAGCCTGTCAACCACACCACCGACCGCCTCTTCCGAAGGGGAGCCAGCAAGGCCCTGTGCTCGCCACCCGTATGCGAGTCCCTGGGAGCTGCGGATCTCCACCTGGAGGAAGGAGACTGCGTGAAGAAGTGCGGGACCTTGAACCTGACGCTGGCCACTGAGTCCTGCAGAGAGCACGGTCACGTGGCCATCAAAACCGTTCGGGTGCCCGAGGTCAGTGACCTCCGGGCCCTGGTGGAGGACCCGCGGCTGAACTTGAAGGTCATCCAGCTGGTGAGGGACCCCCGGGGGATCCTGGCATCCCGGAGTGAGACCTTCCGAGACACCTACAGGCTGTGGAGGATCTGGGATGGCACTGGCAGGAAGCCATACAATCTGGACGTGACCCAGCTCACCACAGTGTGCGAGGACTTCTGGAACTCTGTGTCCACCGGCCTCAACCGGCCACCATGGCTCAAGGGCAAGTACATGCTGGTGCGGTACGAAGACCTGGCCAGGAACCCCATGAAAAAGACTGAGGAGATCTACGATTTCCTGGGCATCCCCATGGACAGCAACGTCGAGCGCTGGATACAGAACAACACCCGAGGAGACAGGTCCTCCTCCAAACACAAGTACGGGACGGTGCGCAACTCAGCGGCGACAGCGGAGAAGTGGCGCTTCCGTCTGTCCTACGAGATCGTGGCGTTCACCCAGCACGCCTGCCAACAGGTGCTGGCGCAGCTCGGCTACAAAACTGCTGGCTCCGAGGAGGAGCTGAAGAACCTCTCCATCAGCCTGGTGGAGGAGAGAGACTTCCTGCCCTTCTCCTAAGGCAGCCCCAACGGGCCTGGTTTTGATGCGTACTGTTTCTAACTGATGCCTTATTTTATTTTCTTTCCTTTTGTTTCCCCCTCTTTCTCTCTCTTGTCTTTTTCTCTCCAAAGTTTGCACTAAACCTTGAGCGGGAATCTCAAAGGCCGAGTCCAGGGGAAGTGACTGCTGCCCCTCAATACATTTTGGATGCCAGGAGGAGTTGGGTCTCTCCAATCAAGAGCTAGAACTCTGGATGGGTAACAATGTTTACAAAACACACAAAATGTATAAAGCAACCTTCAAGCTTTCCAAACCGAAGGGTATCTGGGGTACTGTACTTTTGCACTGTTTACTTTTACAATGTAAGAGGTAAATATAAATATAATTTATGAATGGTGTCATCCCCTCCAGAATAACTCCCCCTGCCCCCAATGAACAGGTTAGACTGGAAGCTGAAAGTGGAACAACCTCCTCATTTTTGATCTCAGTGTGTCACGTCTGTCTGTTTAAGTCCTGTTATTGGGCTGGGCAGTTGGTCAGCTGCTCCTATGTGGTTGTTTGGTAACACCTGTGATATTTCTTTGTGCCAAAAACCCACCAAAAAAAAAAAAAAGGGAAAAAAGTGATTGGGTCATTTGGTAAAAGCCCAACACATTTAATGCTTTATTTCTGTGTTTTCTGTAAATAAAAGTGCAATAAAACTGACCTGGGGGTGAATTTCAACTGAAAGACCTCAGCAAGTATACTGGGGTGGATGCACCACCAGGCAAACAGCAGCATCTCCTGGTTTGCCCAACTCCTGTGAGGCTGGGAGCAGGACAAGGCTGGGGGAGGAGACACCACAGCCCGCAGGGTGGCAGGGAGCTGCAGCTGCCTCCTCGGGCGTGTGCATGTTTGTATCTGAAGTGTGTCAAAATGCAAGCAGTTAAGCCAAAAGCAAGAACCCGTGGTTATTTACTGACCTGAAAACTTGTTGGTTTGCATGGGGGCATGGGACTTGCTGAAGTGCCTGACTCCAGAGTGCTAGAGGCATCAGCACAGTGAACCCATTCCCATCAGGCTGCCCCCCACCATGTCTGACAGTGCTGATGCCCGTGCTGGCATGGCCTGCCCTGGAGGATGGGGAAGGTGCTCTGGTGCAGGTCATGAAACTGCCAGAATGAAAATGAATGAACAAGATGATCCTGGCAATACACAGATATTCCTTCATGAGCTGCCTGCAAGACACCTGGGCCTGTGGGCTGGGCAGTCATGCAGCTGCCAGATAAATATGGCCATATTTATTTGGCAGCTGCGTGCCAGCTACAACTGTGACAGGCAGTTCAGAAAGCTGCTGAATGGGGGAGCCAGGCATGCAGGGCAGGAACACTGAAAGCCTTACACAAGACATTGCTGGTCTACTTGATCCCTGTCTGATGAAACAGCTGGCCAGCTCCTCTAACCCAGCTGGCAGAGTCCCAACAGTCGAGCCCTTGAGACACGTCCTGCAGACCACAAGCAGCTGCAGATGGGAAGCCACTGGGGCCAGTCCCCAGGGTACAGAGGACAACAGTGGCCCAGCAGTTTTCCAGTTGCTCCTGCAACCAGACAGGGCAGCAACCCACAGAGAGATGAGACCACAACTTGTGACATCTACTCAGCTGCACACTCCCATTCCTGGCCCAGAGGTGTCTGAGCCACCCAGAGCCCACCTACCTGGGCAGGTCTTCTCTCCAAAGGTCTCTTCTGAGCTCTGCTGCTCACCAGATTTTGCCCCACTCTTACTTGGGACTGGGTGCTGCACTTGCACTCAGGGGGACGGGACACACTGCCTGAGTGAGACAGGGCAGGCAAAGCTGTAACCATAGGTGATTTTGCACCATCCTTTCACCTCTTAAAAGACCTCTGGAGGAGCAGCTTGTTAGTGGTGTTTTGCGACTTGGCTTAATGTGGCAAACCAGCTGGGCTGCAGGAAAGGTGAGAAGCTGTGAAGTACCTGAGAGCTTCTCAGGGCTCATGACTCCAGCACCTGTACTTCCTCTGTGCTGTCTGCAAGGCTACAGGGATGGTTCCAGCTCTGGGAGGAGGAATGAGGGGATAGCGTGCACTTGCTGCGGGATGGGCACTTTCCTCATGTCCCTCCCCACAGTGGGCATAGGGGCAGCCCCTGGAAGAGACCATGTCCCCAGGTGTCTTCACCCCCCTGTCATTGCCACACCTGGTTCTGCCACCAGCTTGGTGCCTCCCAAGCCCCACTGCCTGGCTGAGTCTGCAAGCGAGGACGGAGGAACGGGGCAGGTGGCAGAGGTGGCTCCAGGCAGCCTTACTGGTGCACTGTGTGCTGCTCTTCCCAAGCAGCTGGCAGCAAAATGCCAACCAAATAAATGGCTTGATTGCCCTGTTATTAGTTACTAAATTAATCCTTTTGTCAGCACTTAACAAATGCTGAGCTGTTGGCTCCTGGCCTCGACCCAGTAAAAGGGACACCCTGTCTTGTGGCTGATCCAGCAGTGCCCGGCCACTGGCCTGTAATCCCACTGAGGGCTGTGCAATCCCAGCAGCACCACGTGGCTCTGCCCCGGGTTAAGTGCCCGTGGAGCAGATGAGGTGGCTGGAGTTGCTGGCTGTGCCCCCCAGCACAACACTGCCAGCCCGCCAGCAGAGGGTCAGGCTGCTCCCTGGGGGCTCGCTGCAGCCCTGGGGAGGGATGTCAAACCCCCATCTCCTGCAGAAGGAGCAGGCTGCTGGGAGGAGATTTTGCTTCTTCAGCTGGGAAAAGTGGCTATGCAAACCTGCCTGAAGGAACAGCGGCTGTAGAGGCAAAATTTCCCATTTTCAGCTGCTGAGATCCCACTTTCAGGGCTAGGCCAGCTGTCCCCAGCCTGAAAGCCCTCTTATGCACTTGTCTTTAAACCAACACAAAAAATTGAGTTTAGAAGTCTTATCCAAACTGTTCTTACCATTCCAATCAGGAAAGGAGCCTGCAGCAATATGGCTTTTGAACCACGCTTGAAAGCTATGTCCTAGTTTAAGCAGGGATGGAGATCTGCCTTGCTTGGTGCCTCATCTAAAGCCCTGAGGGGAGAGATCTAATTTCCCAAGGAATCTCTAACATCTTCCTTCAATTGTGCTTCCTCTCCTCATTTCCCCCCACTAGGAACAAGAGCCAGCATAATCACGGTTTTTATCCTCAAATTTTACTGTAATTAAAATACAGAGATGCAGAATATTCCCAGAAACACACTGCAAAACAAACCAAGCAAACAAATTCAGTAGGAAACCAATTACAGACAATGAAATGATAAAGAACAAAAGTGTTCTCTGGAGCCCAGCACTGTGCACAGGACCGTGTGGCCACAGTTTTGGGAGGCCAAAGGCCTCCTCAGCTCCTACAGAAGCAGAGTTGGGCCCTGGCTCTGCGGCTCTCTCTAACCATCTCCATATTCCCACTGATGCTGTTGTTTTTACAAGGATGACTTTGCAATGGAGACACGGAAATGACCCACCCACAGGGATAAGAGCCAACAAGGGAACCCAGAGAAAAAGAAGCGGCTTAAGATTTTCCACACGCAAAACACAAGGGGACAGAGAGGGGTGGAAGACATGCACTTCTCTCCCAGGCAGGGGAGCTGCCATCACCCTCTGCCCTCCCAGACACTGCGAGTGTGGATGTTTAATGAAGGTCTCAGCAAAAGCTTTGGGCAAGACCGAAAGCTAAGGGAGGGATGAAAAAGTAAAGGATAATGAGACTAAGGTCAGGGAAAAGGGAGGAGAGGATGTACCTGTGGGTCTCCTTTCAGCCAGGACACGTTCATTGAGCACAGGAAACAGCCAGGCAAGGTGGGACACAGGGCTGTGAACAGGGCCAATCCCACCTCCACCGTGGGGGAGACCCAGCCCCATCATGGGGAGATCATGACAAAAGCCTGGTGGAGATTTGGGAAGGGTGGGTGATAAGAAGGGAGCTGATCTGATGCTTCAACCATCCACTGATCTATCTAAATGGAAATTGCTAGCAATCATCATTAGTATGGAAGCAGGGCACAAACCAGGCATGTATCACCACCACACACCAAAACCCACATTGACCCACTCCCCTTTCTGTGCTCTTCCTAGGACATACTCCATTGCCCTCATCTTCTGATTCAAAGCCTGTCCTAAAAAACAAATTCTTTCCATGGTCCTCGTTTTCTTGTTCCCTCACTCCTCAGCTCTTCTTGTCACACCACTCTCTCCTCATCTTCTGTATACCAACTCCCTTTAATCCTTCCCTCTACCCCAGTGCCACCCCCTCCTATTTTGTACCCATCTGGTAGCCATGGGATTTATGCACAACTGATAAAAACAGTTTTTGCCTTTTGTACCATGAATGGTAAGTGAGAGAAGGGCTGCACTGGTGGCCCAGGTGGCTGGAGGAGGAAAAATAGGGCATCTGACAAGGGCCAACAGCTTCCCCATTCAATCCAGATCCCAGTGGCTCCTGACCAAAAAACCTTTGGTTTTTTTCTGCAACCAAAGCTGTCAGAAGGCATCTTTACTTTTACACTGGGAAGACTGACCCTGTTCCCCCTCTGCTCTGGCACTGTAAATGCCCAGAAAAGCAGGCTGGGGCTGGGTCACCATGGTGAACTGAGCAGGCCTAGCACAGACTTTCTTTCTAAAGCCTTTGAGTCCTGGAGAGTTACTTATTCCTGAATGCCTGTTTAGCAGTGTGAGACCTTGTTTTTGGAGTAGATTTAATCTTCTACCCCTGCCTGCTAATTTGATCTCTTGCTACTCATGGTCCCTGAGCTGTCCTTTAGCTGGGCTGTAAGAACAGTGATTTAGGCTGTGAGTTCTCCTCTCCAGCTCATCTCTTCTTCTCCAGGCCATCCTGCAAGGAAATGCCAGTTCCAGACAAACGATAGGCTTTACTCTATTTCCTGCAAGGATGCACAGAAGAGAAGAAATAAAAAGATGGGAAACCCTCAGGGCCCCAGTGGCCTTCCTTACATCACCTTTATCCCATTTGCCATGCCTGCTCTGTACACACAGTGCCTGCAGACAACAGCTCAGGCAGGATACACTGCCTCCCCCCAGCAAGAGCCTGTGTGAAACACTATTTAGCCAAAAGCACAATCAGCCTCCCACCACCCACCCAGGGCTGGCTGCTGAAGGTTCTTAGATTCTATCTTCTTCTGTCCAAGACCTAGGAGAGACATTTAGGAAGAAGATTCTTCTGTCCCAATTGGCCAGAAGCTATCTTTCTCAGAGGGCTGGTGACAACACAGCTAGTTACACACAAGCAGCTTTCAGCTTTGGGGCTAGAGCTCGCTTCAGAGGCAGGCTGTGATCTGGAATAAGAGATGAGTTGTGCTCAGGGAGAGCAGTGAGCAGAGATCCATGCAATGCAAACTGTCCTCCAGCTTTGCAGGGCGTTTGAGACAAAGGGAGAACAGACAAGACTTCTTCTGGCCTTGACAACTGCCACGAGCATCCCAGCAAAGTACAGGCACACATCAAGGCCTGATCTTTCTGTGAAGCCGCTGCCTTCAGAGACAAAACCGGCATGTCAGGGTCAACTTGGCCTTCACCAGAACAAAGGACACAAAGTGAGGAAATGCACCTACCAAATGCTGCTTCCTCTTCAGAAACAAAAATGTAAGTCAAACCTTTCTCATGCTATCAAGAGTACCAAACTGTGGAGATCAGCAGCTTCTTACCACTGCAAACAGCAGGGGCTACCTAGCAAAGGGTATGGAGAGTGACTAACACCAGCATGATTATCAGGGGGACACAGCAGCATACATCCCAAAATGTGGATTTAATAAAGGTCAGAACGAAAACTGCATCACAAGCTCAAGAACATTCAGCAAAAATGGTGGCGGGGGTGTGTGTGTGTTGTACTTAAATATTCCCTGATGTCTAAGTCCTAAGCACAAGAGAGCAGTCAGGAAGTGCAACGACCTCCAAGGGGAAATGAAGATCAAGAAAGTTGGCTTCAATGTCCAAAAGATAGGGCTGAGAGAAAACAAACAGCACAGACAGGAGAAAGGGGATTTTTCACATTCCTTTGGTTTCAATAAACTATGCTCTTGGGCAACAGAGGGCAAAATATCCTCTAAAACATGATTTTTCTTTTGACTAGGACCCTATATAAAAACTAAATGCTGAAAGTGCCAAAGATGACTGTGTGAACTCCTCTGCAGCAGTGGCACAGGTTTGTTCCCCTGGCTGAAGACATGCCTGTGGACTTACACGTACACATGCACGCTAACACGGATGCATGTTTATAAAATACAGCACAAGCACTGCTTCACTTGCCTATGCATCCAACACCTACAGACCTAGACAAATCACCTCCAAAGCCAGGAGCAGCAGAGTTAATGGTGGAGCCTGTGGCCTTCCTCATACCAAGAATTACAGGGGTCCTTGGAGGGAGCAAGTGAGTGCACGTCTGTGTGTGTGTGTACAATGGCCCCTTGAGCATCACGGGCCAGGCTGAGGATGGCTGTGACTCCCAGATGGATGCAGGTGTCTGGGTTCCTGCAGCACTACGACTATGGGTGGGCTATTTAGTGCAACGTGGTCATTTAGAGGAGCTGGGCTGGGGCCACAGGAGCAGCGTGCAGAAGAGGAGTTGCTGGTGCCCTGTGCAGGCTAACTGCTGTTGGAACCTGCTCAGCCCCTTGGGAAGTGCTCTCCAACATGGTGCACCCCACTCACACCCAGGCCCCCACTCCCAGGGTGCTGAGTCGTGGGGAGAGCAAGACTCTCAGCTTCCCCTCCATCCCTGCAGCAGAATTTGGATGGCATTTGGGAACACACTTGCTCCTGGTTACTAGTGACGTCTGTGGAGTGTGAGTGTGGCCAAGAGACAAAACGCCCTTGTTCCAGAGTGGGATACTGGAAGGACTTCAAGGGTCAAACAAAAGGCATGGTCTCTCTGTGGAACATCACTGCTTGTACTGCAACATCACAGAGGCCTGGCAAGTGCCACTGTCAGCTCCTTCCCCAAATGGGAACATACAGCACCTTTCATATTCCTCCCTCTCACCAAGAAAATCTGTGCAGAAGTTGATGGTCTGGGATGTATCAAGCTCTGGTGTGGCATCACCCCAGAGCTGCTCTGCTGAGCTTGAGGGTTCCCTCTCTGAAGGATTCAATTCAGCTGGGGAGTAAGTGAGTGGGAGCAGCTTGTGGGGATGGGCCCTGCAAAGAAAAGGTAAGAGGTGCAGGGCAGGAGGGAGGCTTCCCCCTCTTCACAGTATCTCTCCTTTGTGTCGATGGGACTTCTGCAGTTCTCTGCCAGGCACACCTCCCAAACACACCGTCCAGAGGAAGGGGTGTTTCAGAGGCTGTCTTCCCAGCTGAAGTTGAATTTGACTACATAACCCACACTTCAAGCCAGGCATAGTTCCCCCCCATCCCCTGTTACCCCCTTCACCTCCAGGCAGATGGAGCCTGATGCTTTCTCCCATCCCTCCATGCTTACAAGAACAAGGGAGGAAGGAAACTACAAGACAGAGACAACGGCGCCGTTAAAGTCCTCAGAGTAAAGATGGTTCCCAGTAGGTGATGGGAGTGAAAGGCATTGACAGTGGCTCTGTGAGCTCTGAGCTAGG
Organism: Urocynchramus pylzowi; assembly: GCA_013397555.1. Lineage (NCBI taxonomy): Eukaryota > Metazoa > Chordata > Aves > Passeriformes > Fringillidae > Urocynchramus > Urocynchramus pylzowi. The sequence goes on from VZRH01006604.1 coordinate 450,748, forward strand.
CAGGCGGTGCTGAGCAGGCTGCAGCCAGAGTCTGCTGGGGTGCTTGACCCTCCCTGAAGCGGCTGGTTCCAACTCAAAGAGGTGCTGGGTAGGGGGACAGTGTGGGCAGGTTGATCTTTCGGAAGGGAGCGGTGACAGGGATTAGTCAGCCTTGTCCTTCTTCTTTGCAGTGAAAGGGACTTTGCTGGCGACCGCGCTGCCCACGGCTCCGACGCCGCCGGTCACCGCGGAGACGCTGCCCTTCACCAGTCCAACGCCTGCAGCGGGGACACTGGTCACAGCTGTTTTGGTGAGCTCCAGACTCTTGCTGCCCACCCAGGCAACTCCTCCCAGTGTGGCCCCCACTGCTCCCCGGGTGATACTGAATAGGCCGCCTGTCACTCTCCAGATGACTCCCGCCTGCTGCTGTGGGTGGTCCTTGCTGGCATCTGTGGGGAGAGAGAGAAAGGGAATGTCAGAAGTGGTCATGCTGGAGACCTCCCTGGGCACCCCTTCCAGCTGAGGATGGTTGTCCTGGCACATGGCACATGCTCTCATATGCATAATGCCTTGCCTTGCAGCCCTAGACCTCTTGGTGCCTGAAGGAAAAACCAAGGCAATCCCAGGCCTATGGCATAGCAGGAAAGGACTTCGAGGGGGTGAAAGCGGGAACAGAATTGCCTGTGTGACAGAGAAGGGAAAAAGGCAGGTCAGTTACAACCCAAACTTGCAAGCCTTTGTGCTGCAGTGCAAAGCAAATCCCACTTTACAAGAGATATAATTCCCCTCCCGTGCGTGTTGGCTAATGCCAGTAAATCACAAAGACTAATGCCAGCACAGGAGGCATGAACTACAGACAGCAACAGCTGACGTTTGTGTGGCCTGCAGGTCCTCAGAAGCATCTGTTTGGAAGCAGGTCTGGGCTCGTGTCAGATGTGGAACTGAGGCACAGCACAGACTTATCTGCGAGAGCGGTAATTGAGTGAGCAGAGATAGCAAACTGCAGTAAAGATACAGTGACAGAAACCTCACCTCGGGTTGTACAAGCCCTCCAGAGATCTCAGCTATGTATTTAATAGTGTTAAGACAGTGCTTAAGTTACTACACTGTGTCACTGCTGGCTTACCTGTGCCAGCTGGATCAAGGCCAGCTTGATATACCCACCCAAGCTGCCATCACACCTGCCCACAACACTGCAGACAACGTTCACAGCTCACCACTTCTTGGGAAAGGGTTGACTCTGAACTGCTTCTCACGGGATTCAAAACTGACAACTCTCCTGCTGGCCTGCACACAACCCTCTCCCTCTGCATCAGCTAACAAAGCGGTGTGCAGACAGCAAAGCAAGAGCAGCTCTTTTCATGGGCCAAGGTATTTTGGATACTCTGACTTCTGATTCACTGCCAGGTCTGTCCATGAGATGAGTTACTAATAACTGAAAAACACAATAAAGCAATCCCAGCAGGAACAAAAAGGAGTGTGTTCACCCTGAAGTCCACGGGGAGTTGGTGTGGAAGGTTTGCAGGTTCAACTATGAGAATTAATTTTCTGCTTCTATTATTCCACTGTAGCTTGTGCTGTGTTCAAACACAAGTGATAACACCCACAAAAGTAGAGGTGGTGGGCTGGTGATATCAAATCCATTGAAGTTTCCATTCTGGAAGGGTGATTCAGTTCAGAAAGTGGCCAGTCCACCCTACCTGTTAATCTTCCTAATTCTCCTGCATGAAATAATGCCTCTGACCTCACAGTGTAAGAAAATAGCTTCAGCTGGGGTAATGAATATTGTATTTCCAGCTCTGTTACAAAGACAGCAAAGTGGTGAATGTTTGTGCTTCTGCAACTGCAGATGGTGCTAAGTGGGAATAATTTTTAGATGGACAACAAGTTGTGTCAGAGCAACAGAAAACCTAAATGTTTATAGGCTGTGTTTTTCCCCCCTGCAATGAATCACAAAGCGAGCATCAGCAAAAAAATGCAGACAAAAAAGGTAAAAAAAAAAGGCAGAACATGAGTCAGGTCTGTAAAAAGCTAAATAGCAGTTACTTGAGAATGATACTGGCGCATATTTGGTTATCCAACAGTTTTGTTAGATCTTTTCCTGAAGGATTGAAGCTCCCATGGCTTTATTCATTGGAGCATCTTGTTAGGTGGAGAGGAATACAGAAGGATATTGCTGGCTGTTCAATCACTGCAGTTTTGTTGTATTTGCATAAAGTAAAGCGATATCAGACTGCAATTTTTTGTGAAAGCATCCAGACCCTGCTTATCACAGCCCAGCAGAAGGTGCTGAAATATTCCCCATTAGACTAAGAGGAACCCTAATACAACATCAAGGGTCTCCATATCAGAAAAATGTGGGAGTAGCAATGTTGGGGCCCTGCTGAGATCACCATGGCAGTGGTGCCATGCTTTTTCAAGCCCCAGTGTTCCTGGAGCTTTCCTGTTCTTTGACTCTCTCAACCCTAACCCTAAACCAGAATCAGGTGGTGTGACAATCCTTCCCAAGGTATTTTTGTCCTGGATTTCTCTAAAATTCTGCAGAGTTTGGAATTTTCTTGGATTCATACATTTTCCCCTAAGCATCTCCCAGTCTGAACAGAGGTCTCCCTTGGGCAGGGAGTTTGATGTTCACTAGCTCGGATGACTTGGAATAAGCCTCAAATTGCACATCTATCTGATAAGGAGGACTGAAATATGGAGTTGGAGAAGGGCCAGTACAGAGTTTCCAGTGTACAGTTCTACCCAGTATACAACCTATTCTTTACCTATTCCTCAACAATTTCTCAAGAGGTTTTCCTTTTCTCCTCTCTCTCAATGTTACTGAGACTCATTGGCTCCATGTCCAGTTTAGCTGCTAGTCCTCAACTGCTCCACAATGCTTATCCAGTACAGCCATTTCTGTGTTTTGTCTGCAGTCCAAGGGCAGGAAGAACTGAGGGGTCCAGAAATCCATGGGACTGTAAAGCAGGACTAGGTAAAAGCCAGAGTGGTCCTCCAAACAACCGCTATTCTTCAAGGATGGCAGCTCTTGTGTTCCTGCTCCTCTGTGAGAGGAAACGGATCCTTCGTGTCCCAGAGGACTGCAATGCAGAAGCTTTGGGCATTAAACACCTACTGGCATGCTCAGCTGCAGAACCAAGACCTATATCAAAGTAGCAATAATCTTTCTGGCTCTCCCCCAGTAAAACTGCATCTTAGGCTACCTGGAACCTATCTGTAGGAAGATTTATGCCTCTGGAGCTGCCCAGCTATCTGAACTACACTAGTGTAAGAATCTCTTACATGGTATGTGAATGCCTGGAGACCAGAGAGAAGGTGGCAACCATGGATGAGATTGAGGGAGGATGTTACTCTGCCAGCAGAGAGTAGAACATATTGGACAAAGTGTCAGGAAATACTAATGAAGACAAGGCAAGGACAAAGGTTCTTTCTGCTTAAGCTAGGCAGAGACAACAAAGCTGCATTACACTGGTGCACCAGTGCTTGCACGCTGCCTGCACCTGGTCTGCAGCCACTCTCACAGTCCTTAAAACTCCTCAGGCAGAAAGGATGGAAGATCTGGCCCTGGGAGGGTGGGAGGCTGTTGCAGAAGCACTCTAACAGCTCCAACACAAAGCAGAAGATGTACCACACCAAAAGAACCCCAAATCTATCAACCAAATGCACAAAAAACCAAACCAAAACCCAAAGATGTTCAGGTTTGAATAGATTTGAACAGAAAAAGATAAATCCCTGGTAACCCCAACCACAAGGGACCACATCCTAACCTGGCGGCAAGCTGAAATGGGTCATATTTGTTTTATATTCCAGATGATGTGATGAAAGCTTTCAAGCCATCCCTGGTTAGTTTGTCTTCAGGATTGCAATAAACCCCACAGTAAGCTGTCATGTAAGATAAGCATCAGATTTACAGTGCAAATTAGTCTCTCAGACAATGGAGCGAGCTAAGCATTTTGTTGGCACAGAGGAGTCCAGATTAAGAGCAAGACAGACAGCAGAAATGAAATACACAAAATAATCAGAGAGACAGACACATTGCCTAAGCAGGGGAACAGTGCTGTTCCCTGGAGCTGCTGCAGCCCATGCTGCTCATGAAAGCTCTTCACAATTGCAGTGCCCTTTTTCCTCTCCGTCAATGACCTGGCCTCTTCAAGGGTCCCTTCAGCTTCACTTCACCCCGTGGCAGCTTAGAACAGAAGAATAAATAACAGAAAAGAGTTGATTAAAAGGCTCTCCTGTATCAATGCCTGCATCCTGGGCTGAGGCTGGCACCCCACACAACAGAGGTGTCTCCCCACACTCTCCTCCTTGGCCACTGCCACCTGCACTCCCTGCTGGCTTCTCTTCCAGAGCAGGGGTCCTGCCCACTGGGGCAGTTCTTCCCACCTGATCCTAACAGCATCTGTGAATTGGGCAGAAGTGAGATTGTTAATAACAGATACAACTTTCTGTGCTGCCATGACACTTTTCAGGGCTTTGCACTGCAGTCATTTGGAGATACAAAACACGAGCCTGTGCTGGTGCCCAGTACAAATTGCACAGGCACAACTCTTGCCCTCAGCCCCTGCCAGCAGGTGATATGACAGGCAGGGTGAACTCTTTACTTTAAGAAGGACTTGTGCAAGTTGCTCTTTCCTACTAACTTATAAAAACAGCCCCAAGCCAGGAAAGCAGTGTCAGAGAGCAGCAAACTAGTTTTGCATCTTTCCATTCCTGCTGGGCCCCAGACAAAGCAGCCACGCTGCTCAGAGGCCTAATGAAAACAGTCAATGTCATCAGTCTGTCCCTCAGCAGATGTGAGAGGAAGGGGTGAGGTCACTAGTTCAAACCTGAATTACTCCTCTGACAGCTATTAAGTGGCCACTGGTTGATTTAGGCAGGTTCCCTCACCTAGAAAAATGTTTCGTCTGGAGGAACAAGCAGGGGGCGGAGGGTCAACTACTCACACAGTTTAGTTCCATCTTTTCCAAGCTCTTTTTTAAGCAACTCTGAGGAAGTTGTTCTGACCTTTACTGCCTCTGCCCCACTGTGACTGAAAATGTGTGATTTTCTGAAAGCCTTGGTTGTTGAGTCACAAACAAGCATATATGGGAGAGAAGTTTCCAGTCCTGATGTTTCTTGGAGAAAAAACTGAAAGTTTGATTCAAGCGGACTCTTAATGCTCTGAGAACCCCAAGTGGATTATTGTTATTTTTAACCTTGTGACTTTTTCAAGCCCACCTCAATTTGAAATGCATGGGACTGGCACTGATGTTTCTCTTCCCTTTCTGTAAAGCAAAACTAAAGTTAATGATCCCTATTTCCTTGTATTGCTGTGCTCTCATGAAGGTTAATTAGGTACAGTTGGTGCAGTGCTTTAAATAAGGAAATTGTACTTGTATCATCATGACTGGCACTGATATGATTCTTGTTCCCATTCTCAGTGAACACACCAATGACAACTTCCAGTTTATCTCTGGAGAGGTTTCCAATTTCCAGACAAATCACAAAGATGAGAAGAAAACTTGCCCCATCCCCATGCACGCCAGCCTGCTGTTGTGGGGCTGCACAAGTTTATCCTGCAGCCGAGACCTTCCTTTTGGGTGGTGTGCTCCTCGGCTGGCACAAGCAGCTGAAGCAGGCAGAGACCACTCTGACTGCTGGACACAAATGAAGTCTCACTGTCCATCACCTAGCAGGACCCTTCTCCAGAGAATGACCAACACTGCCTTCTTCCAAGCCCTGTCTGCTGCTGGAGAAAGCTTAGCTGAATCTTGCAGGGCACATCTGTAACAGGCATTTATGTCTGAGAGGAAGGAACTGCTGTTCGTGTCCTTGTTGTCATTTTTGGATCAGAGATCTAGATCCTGCTGTGTAACAGGCAAAGTGTTAAAGGGAGTGCTACAAAGTGTTTGTTCTTCTAACAGTCGTGCTTCTCTCCTGCCATCGGTCCCATGCTGCAGCTGTTGGAAAAGGCTTTGCAGGCTCAGCAGCTGGGCTCTACCAGCCCTGCTCTGCCCAGGCACCAAAGGCTACACACCACGATGGCTGCCACCAGCAAAAAGCCTAGAAATGCCACATTGAGTTTAGCCCTGGAGTTTTAAACTTTAACTCTGCAATCAGCAAGACATACTCGTCTCTCTGCAACAGGACTGTTCAGGAAGCTGCTGCACACAGCAAAATGGGGCAGCTGTCTCTGCAGCCCAGCTCACCCCAGGGCTCTTCACTGGCACAATGAGCTTTAATTGTTCCTTGCACATGCCCCAGGAGCAGTATTAACTGCTGAAGCATCTACCTTGAAGCACTGAGAGACAGGGTTCAGGAGGGTAAATGAACAGTGATATGGAGTGGCTTGTTTTCCTCAGCTGAGCCCTGGGGGAGAAGCAGCCAAAGCTCCGACTCTGGAAGTGTGAGGCTCATTTGGCTGGGAGCTTCCTCTCTTTGCTGGGAAGTTTTGTGTCACCAAAACAGAAACTCTTTGTGAAAACATGATGATATTCTTCAAACTTTCACTGAAGAAAGAATTCAGGGACATTGGCCTCAGAGCAGGTAATAACATGGTGGTCAAGGGATTTGACCAGTCTTGAGTCAGCCCAAGGACACTGCCAGAAACATGAACACATACAGAGTAAATGGCCCAAGCAGCAGCTATTTGCACTTTTTTTTTTTTTTAAACTGCTTCATTTTTGAAGAAGAGATACTAATTGGGGGAGAAACAAACTTATCCTCTCACTTCCTAAATGCTTTCAAATACCAGAGCCAAGATCTCCTCTGATATGGGTTTCTGTTTCTTGAAAAATAGTTGTTCCTTTGCTTTGCCATTTCTTTGCAGGAGGTGACTGGGTTTTTTGATCCAGAAATACCTCTTTTATATAGCTATAACAGTTTGTCAGGAACAGCCAGAGTCTCCTTCAACCAGGATTTCCTGGAACCCTTTGATTCTTACAAGACTTCAGCTACTCTGGTGTATAGGGATGGTCTCTAATGAAGCTGAAGACAGGATGTCCCACAGTCCAGAGGTAATGCTCCACGTGCTCCAGAAAAACACAAGTGAGTTGCCAGCCAGGTGGTATCATCTACAATAAGGGACATGGATGAGGCAGGAGCCTGGAGACCCAGCTCTGTTCTCAGCACTATTGCTGATAGCTATGTCTCCTCTGTTTCCTCTCCACATTCCTGGCTTGTTTCAGCCATGGATGATGTGACTGCCCAGACAACATGCTGGCAATCCTGCATGACCTGCAGTGGAGTGGGCTGGCAGGCAGGAGTTAATCCCAGCTCTTCGAAGCCCAGCAAGTTGGGAAAGGAAGAAGTCCACCCTTTGCTGAGGGGAAACTAATGAAAACTAACTGGTTGGCCTTGTGGTACTTCTTAGAAACAATCTCCCAGCTCCCACTGACATACCTAGCCTCTCATCTTGGAGAGAAACAGGAACAAGTGCACACCAGGACGAAGTTCTCCAAAGCTTGCCATTCTTCTGATGCAGCTCACAAGGGCTTAAGGATGAGGATTTACCCTTTCTATAGGCAGCTGGTTTAAGACTCTTGTGTCATTTGATGTAAATATCATCTCTTACCATGGTGTATAGGTTGTAAGAAAGATGAGCCCACAGGAGAGAACTAGAGCAAAACTACGAGTGGGGTTGGCCCTTCAGGAAGAAAGAAATCTGGACATTTCCCCTTCTATCTCCATTGCAATATATCTCTCCATGTGGAAAAGATACAGAAACAGGCTTTTGCTGCTGGCCAGACAGGTCACTAAAGAGCCTATAGGATGTCTCAAGGCTGCTGACAGAGTGGAAAGATGATTTCGAAAGGCAAGAGATTCCAGCTTGCCACAAAGAACTGTGCACGGTGACTGCTTCCTCCCTACCCTCACCACCCTCTGGGCTCTGTGCTAGAAAATGCACTGGTGCATTATGGCAAGTATGAACAAGTATGAACAGCAAGGGACAGCTATCAGCTGGGCTCTACCTTTCCTGTACTTGTGCCAAAAGCATCAAAAGCGGCCATCAGACTTTACTTGTTTGAACTTTATGTTCTGCCTGTCTTCGATTTCCACTTTTTGCTCCACCTACAAGCACTTGGAGCAGTTAAGTGGCTTGCTTAAAAGCTTGGAAAGAAGGAACACATAAAGCTTCACCAATGGCTCCTTTTCCTTCTGGAGTCTCATCACTGCTACACTGAGATTTTGGATCACAAGGACAGGAATCACCTCTTGCCATGAATGTGGACTCTTGAGCCCACTTGGGGATCTGTGGGTGGAACAGGAGTAATCCAGCAGACTCATTGATTTTCAGTGGCCTCAAGCTTTAAAGGTATGAGGACCAGAGCTTTCCAACAGAAAAATTTATTCCTTACAAATAACCCTTCCTAGCATTTGTGCCCAGGATGAAGAGACCATCTTTTTAAGCTTGCTCTTTGACCCAAGCTAGCTCAGCTCTTGTCAGGGCACATCACCTCCTCTGTCAATTCTGTAGCAGTGGTTGCACATTCTTCACTGAGCTGCTTTCAGCTGCTTGTGATAGTACCTGGCACAAAAAGACCACAAATGAATCAGAGGATCTTGTTAAACAGTCTTGTTAATTCAGCTCTGATAAAGACACAGGAGAAAAAAAAAAATCAATATTTGTAAAGTGAAAAAGGACAAAATCCATAGAGAAATAAAGGTAATTTTCATGTTGCTATGAGGCCCTTACAAACAATAGAGAGCAAATAACATAATCCAAGCTTATGTAAGAAATAACTTTTCTTCCATGCTCCAGTGCTACCCAGTGGAATTTAAACAAAGGCAGACTCCGTTAAGCCTCCTCTGTCCAGTGAGGCTAAAAGTCCTTCCCATGACAGCATTGCTAATTCACAATTTATCAAAAAAGCACGTGAAGTTAGGTCCCAGCAGCAGTTTGGAGAGCACAGGAGTGGGACTAACTAACAGGAAGGTGCTCTAGGCTGCCAAGATCAGACATCAAAAGTCCCCTCTATTTGTTCACCAACTGCCATGAATATTTTGTGTACTCTGCCATTGTATTATCAAAGGCTTAATCTTGTAATCTCTGGAAGCATGTGATTATAATTTGAGCATTTTACAGCTGAGATATCCAAGAATTTGTCCAAAAATATTTCTAGTAAAGTTGTGAACATATCCTGCCTTGGTAGTAGGGAAGGATCCAGCTCCAGACATTTCCTCTTTCCACTCCTGGAGCAGTTGAGCAATGGATGCTGATGCTTTTCAGTGGAATGGCTGGCACCAGTGAAATATTCAGAAATTCCACATTAATTCTGATTACGTGTTCCCTACTCCTCTCCGAGGCACATGGAGGAATTGAAGAAAAAAATGAATGGCAGCTCAAAAAGCAAAGGCACAAATTTTAAGTGACCTTTGACTCAAAGAAATGACCTGTTCATCCCAGAGGCTATCCAGGGGTCTTTCTGTCTATCCAAAGGATAACAAGGCAGTTAAGCTAAAAGCTGCAGCCTACAGAAGCAGCTGAGTGGGGGATTTACGAGGGAGGTACAGATACGCTTGCCTGCTCATGCTCCAGTCTGCCAGGAACAGGCAGGATAGGCCTTTATTATTCTGCTAGATGAAGGTATTTGATGGCCTAGTCTCAAAAACTCAGTTTCACATCTCAGCTGACAAGGGGAGAGCGCTGCAGCCATGAGTGGGCAGGTATGCTGCCTCTGGGAGCGAACAGGCAGAGCATCCCTCCCCCACAGCCAGGCTGAACAGAGAAGGACAGGACCCATTTGTATCTCAGACTATTAGATCTATTCTTGTGCAAAAATCATCTCCCAGCTCTGCACCCAAACCTCTCAGTGTCCCCTCACCCTGTCACTTCAGAGAGTGCCAGCTGGTCCTACCTGTTGTTTCCTCACTGAGCCCATCACCTGGAAATCTCAGCCCGTAATGCATAAATTAGAGATAGCACTAACACTGCCCAAAGAGACATCAAACCTCCCCTCTGCACTGCACAGACAAAGAGCTGCTGCTTAGGAACAGAACCCACAGGTGTGACAGTTCCCTTTGCTTCCTTCCATATTCATGTCCTTTCTCTTTCCAGAGCAGATTTCAATAGAGCACAGCAGGGATCCTATGCACACTTGGCTTTTGGGTGGTTGCTGAAGGGCTCTCCCTGGTGCTGCAGGTGAATTGGACTCCTTTGCTATTGTGGCAGGACTGCCATGGAGCCAGGGTCCAGTTTGGCTCTCAGAAATGCTAGGATATCTAGATGTCTGTTTAAGATTAGTGCTTCATATAGTTGGAGGAATATCTGGAATAAGAAAGATTCCTGCGTGCTGGCACAAATCAGTCCCTACACTCAGTCTCTCATGGGAGGGCTTGATAAACAGGCTGTGCTTTATCTGAAAGGGAGGAGACCCGATTGCCTCTTGGCTTTCTCCTGAGCCAGTCTTGACTCTAGCTTGGGATATCCCTGTCACTGCCTGGAGAAGACCAGTTGACCATAAGGTAGTAGAATCACAGTGTGTGAAGTGAGAGAGCCCAATTCCCTCTCTATTCCAGTTTTACTTCTCCTGAAGAGTTTCTATTCTGCAGTGCATCTCTGTTGCACTGGGAGGGAAAATATCAAACAATCTCCTATCCATTTCAGCAAGACCTTCCCTAACTCAAAGATGTCCCTTCAGTCTGGTGAACCCAGCTCCCAGCAGGGATTTAATGTATGATTAGTTTCAAAAACATTGCTAATACTTCTGTTGTGAAGCAAAGCCAAGCAAAGCCAACTTGGCTGTCAGAACAAGGGCTCTGTGAAAAAAAAATCAGTGGCACACCCACAGCAGCCTTTCAGGCCTTCAAGTTAAGACATTTATTGTCTTGATTCTGTGATGCAGCCCAGCCTGGCAATGCTGTCATGCTTCTACTATTGGGAAATTAAGAGCAACATTACCCTCCTTACTGATCCCCCTAAATTTTCTTCTGCAGTTCTGTACACACAGGGGAGCAACAGGGCAGAACAATTGATTCCTTTAAAAATGAGGGAGCATCCAAGGATGCTTTCAAGTACCACACTGCAGAGCTGCAGGATCTGTGTGCCAGGCTCTTCCCAGATTTCACATAAGGATTTCCAGCTCAGCTTGTGGTCCACATGCATGCACATGCTACCCTCCTTCTCACAGAATAAAGCTTTTGAAACTCCAGAGCCCACCATGCCACACTCTAGCTTGGCTAGTGCAATCATTACAGAAACTCGTTTGCACCTTTATTTTCTTCCCTTTGTTTCCAATCAGATGCATACAGGGAGTGACGGGAATGGCATGAATCTAATCAGAGGCTGGTGCCACATCAGAAATCCCATCAAGCTATCTTCCAGTCCCAACAAGCCTTCCCCTGAAACAAACCATCTTGTCATGGCTTGGAGAACCCCTGTGTATATTGTGTTCCCAGCAGGGTTTCTTAATGGGCTCAGTAGTGAGAAACTGAGTTTTATTTTACAAACTACAGACAAAAAAACTTCTCTATTTAAATACCTTCCTAGCTCTTACTGGTGTTTTTCTGGAGCTTTTTCCTACCTAAACCAACTCTGTATTGAGGGATTCTAGGCAGAAGAATCTTAATTTTCCAACAACACAGAGCCTAAATGGCCTAGGAGCCCCTGCACTTAGCATTTCATGCCTGCTGTGCACAAGCAGGGCCCAGCAGGTGTTGGCTGGAGGGAGCCAGGCAACCTCTGCAAATTCCCTGCTCTCCTGTGAGGAATACAAGTGGAAATCACCTCCTGACCCGTATCTGAATGATGCCACCAGCAAGAGAAAGGCAGTGCTGGAGGGGCTGGAAGCCTCTGGCCCCAGCGAGCAGCTGGGAGGGGCAGCAGGGTGGGCAAGACTGCCAGTGCCAGAGAACCAGCCAGAGGAAAATGCAGCCTCTCCTCAAGCTGTTGACCAAGAGACACCGACAGAGACCCCAGCACAAGAGGAAAATTCCTCTGCTCCTCAATTTATTGAGCAGGAGTCACAGACCGAGGCTCTGGCACCAGGTGCTGCAGTGAAGCCCTTCTGCATGTGGTCTCTGAGGAGAGGGCTGGGAGGGACAGGGTACTGGGAAGGGCACTGGCCCACAGAGTGGCCACCAGGTGACACATCTCACAGGAGCTCTGGCACATCTAGAGGAGGCAGAGAGCTCCCTGGGCCCAAACCAAATACTGCACCACATTCTGGATGGTGTTAGCACGGACGAGGTGCCACTGTTCTGCTGCCCAGGTTGCAGCAGGGTCTCCACATTCTCCCCGTGAGGTAAAAGGCACCCAAGAGCAGGCCAAGAGGGACCTTCAACTTGGAAAATCCAGTTGTCACCACCAAAACTAGCCCAGGCTGCAAAACTTACTACTCCTAAATGCTGAGTCCTGTTTCTGAAATGTACTAAAAGACACATGGCCTCCAACCCCCAACTTCCAGACTGATGTTTAAGAAGTTTTGTCAAACCTCCTGAGGCTGCATTCAAGCATCTTTCCAGCTTGGGGCCATCCTGTGCACGCACAGCTGCATTCTGCCAAGCACTAAAGGCCTCTCTTCCCCTACAGCAACAACTTGGCTGCCCGTTCCCTAGCTGGCTGATGGCAGCACCTGGATGCCATCCAAAGGCAGTAAGTTTCTTGCAGCTGAATATGTTTAGTCCCTCTCCTAGGGCATGCTCTCCATTACACAGCTATTGTTTATGACCCCAATTATCTCCCAGAAACTGGTCCTTGCCTGCAGTTAATAACCAAGGCTAAATGATCAAGTGTTAGGGCTCAGGCAAACTGGTTGTTAACTTCTCTGTCAACCAAGTTCAGAGTCTTTTACTGCTATTAGAAACTCAGATTAATGATGCATAACAGAAATGAACTCTCCAGTGGCACAGCTAGGTGAGGTTAGGAGAGGGGGGAAAAGAATCACTCCTTTTACCTGGAGGTATCAGCTGAGCAAGGAGGAGATGAGCCATCCTTTAACTCTCTTCTCAGCCCCCCTGATGTCTGGGAGACAAATATCAAAGAATATCTTATTTTGCAGAGTACTTTTAATTTTCTTAACATCTGGATCATGTGGGAAGATCTGGAAGTGAAATGGGCTCACTGACCAGAAACTGCTTTCAGAAATGTATTAGATTTGCATGGCAAGCTTTTGGTAGCAGGGGTGCTATAGGGGTGGCTTCTGTAAGAGGCTGCCAGAAGTATCCCTCATGTCTGAGCCAATGCCATCCCACTACAAAATGGATCCACCACTGGACAAGGCTAAGCCCATCAGCAGTGGTGGTAATGCCTCCATAATAACACACTTAAGAAGGGAAAAAATTATTGCTCAGAAGTACTTGTGGCCAGAGAAGTGAGAATATGTGAGAGAAACAACTGCACAGACACCAAGGTCAGTGCAGAAGGAGCAGCAGGAGGTGCTCCAGGAACCAAAGCTGAGATTCCCTGCAGCCCGTGGTGCAGAGCACGGTGGGGCGGCTGTGTCCCTGCAGCCCATGGAGGTCAACGGGAGTGCAGAGATCCTCCTGCAGCCCCAGAGGACCCCAGGCTGCAGCAGGTGGATGCCCAAAGGAGGCTGTGACCTGCTGGAAGCCCAGGCTGAGACAGGCTCCTGGCAGAACTGGAGGACCCATGGAGTGAGGAGCCCATGCTGGAGCAGGTTTGCTGGTTGGACCCGTGACCCTGTGGCAGATCCAGGCTGGACACTGTTCTTGAAGGACTGCAACTCATGGAAAGGGACCCACACTGGAGCAGTTTGTGAAGAACAGTGGCTTGTGGGAAGGACTTATGTTGAAGAGGTTTGTGGAGGACTGTCTCCTGTGGGTGAGACCTCACACTGGAGCAGGGGAAGGAGTCTTTCCCCTGAGGAGGAAACAGCGGCAGAAACCATGTGATGAACTGACCATAATCCCCATTCCTGTCTCCCTGCATCTCTGAGGGGGAGGAAGTAGAAAATTTGGAATAAAGTTAAGCATAGGAAGGAGGGAGGGGTGGGGGAAAGGGTGTTTTAAAGATTTGTTTTACTTCTCATTATACTACTTTGATTTTGCTTTGTAATAAATTAAACAATCTCATCATGTTGAGTCTGTTTTGCTTGTGATGGTAATCAATCAGTGAGTGATCTCTTCCCATCCTTATCTCAACTCATGAGTTTTTATTATATTTTCTCTCCCCTGTCCTGTTGAGAAGGGGAGTGAAAGAGTGGCTTTGGTGGGCACCTGGCATCCAGCAGGGTCAAATCACTACAAGGAACCTCTTCCAAACTGTAATTCCTACCCTAATATTTCAGATTTCCAACAGTTAACAAGAGCTGGTGAATTCTGCAAGCCCCTGAAGGGCAGGAAAGCAAGACCTCACTTCAAAAAGAAAGGCTATATAGAATGAACATGCATAGAAATGAATCTCAGGTTTCAAAGGGAGATCTACACCCAATAACAGACGTACTTTTAGCCTTTCCCAGCCTACTCCTCACTGGTTCATCTGTAAAGCAGCCCTCCAACAATTCCTCAGAAAACAGTAGTTTCAGTCCAGAAAATGCTGATGCTGAATCCCTTTCACAGATCTTTCTGAACACTAATGGGAGACCATCACCCTTGTGCTTACAGGGGCCACTAAGTGTCTTACAGGACATAATTTTCTCAAGAGATTCACCAACTTCTACCCATAAAGTACAGAAGCCTGACTTTGGGGAATTACCACTATGGCCCTGGTAGTTGGTTTGACCCAATCCATACAGAGACTCCAAGAGTACCAGAAAATAAACCCAGGCAGTGCAGCTGTGCAACCCTGGGGTCTGGGACAAATGGACAATGACATAGGAAGAGGAAGAGTAGCTAGAACAAGCATAAGGATTTTTGTCTGTATATACATAACAGTAGGAGTTGGTGTCTACAAATGACTTTGGCTGTGATGAGCTCACTGCCTGAATCTTGGAGTATGGCTATCTCCTCCTGCCACCACAGATATGCAGGGAATGGGAAAAGAAAGGTGTTGAAAGGTCTTCTGCAGCCAACCTTTCCTGCTCAGATACCTGTCCCTTCAGCTCTCTTCTGGGACAGATGATACTCTAGACTCCTTCTTTTCAAAATCTGCCAGATACTGTCCAAAAGACATTTACAAAAGGCATTTATTCTCCTACCACTCCATGCATAAGCTCAGAAAAGGCAAACAAGGAAGGAAGATTGGGCACTTTTCCCTGTCTGATCAACTGCTGGATGATGGAAGGCCACAGATGTGTGTCACCATGTGTGCCAGCCAGGTAAAGATGGATGCCTCTTCTATCAGTAGATGGTGAAGGAAACACAGTGATATAGGAAGAAACAGATTTTCTGATGGGGTGAAGAGGATGCAAGGATCATCCTGCACTTAAAGAGCAGCACTCAAAGCATGCAACTTTTCTTGCAAAAGTCTGCTACTACTTTTTCTGTCCTGCCCAATCTGTTCCCAGCCACAACCTTCATACCTGTGTGAACACAGTGACACTTGCTAATGAAAATGGAGTGCTATTTATTGTGTTTGGGCTGCCACCAAGGGAGAGGCTCTGTCAGTAGACACACCAGCACTCAGCTGCCCCACAGAGGCATGTGAAGCGCAACTGGAAGAAGCACAAAGAAATGCTTTGGTGTGAGGCCATGCCTGTAAGACAACAGCCATCAGCTAGGGAGCCTGTGGGCTGGCATGGTCCTGAGGGGAGCTGAGTCATCAGCTGCCATCCTCCACCAGGGCCTGGCAAAAGCAACCTGGCCACCACTCCTTGAGACTGCTCAGGCAGCTTTAAAAACACACTCTTTTATCCTTATGCATGGATTTACTTATTCATGTATTCTCAACAGAAGCACCAACAGCCATAATTGGATCCATTACTGGGTTATTAGAGCTCTCAGTCACTGCCTCTGCAGCTTCACACGGTGCTGGGGGAATGCACAGGAGGAGCAAACAGGGCAGAGGCACGGCCAGTGGCAGGGGCTTTAAAAATCCATTAAGTTGTTGCTGTGGCAACTAAAACAAAATTTCTGGCAGGAGCTACTATATGTGGAGAACTGTAAATTTCTCCATTTGTGGAAAACATTGGTCATGTCTCTGAAAGGGAGGTGGAGGAAAGACAGAAAGAATGGCTCTTTTCAGAGACTGTTTAAGCAAGCGCCAAAACCCGTCTGCTTACAAATTTACTCTTATGGCAAGCCCTGAGGATGGTTGGATTCTACATACCAGAGCTTCCCAGGAGGCAGTGCACCAAGACAGAGCTGGCATGTTTAAAGGAGCATTTCTAGGTATTCAGTCCAGCTCGTCTTGAATGCCAGGAAAAATGCTGAGCTGCGGCACAGACACAGCACTGCGGTCCACTCACTTCTACCTCCACCTGCCTCCTCTGCCCCACAACCTGTCCAGGCTCTCCATGGAAAACTGAAGCTTGTCTGGGAATTAGCTTTCACTAAGATGATAGATTCTGGAACACCAAAGTTTCCATCCATAAACAGTAGGAAATGAAAAGGCAGTTGTTAGGTCTGGAAAAATTAAAATCTGTCTAGAAAGGCTGTTCCTGGTCTCAGAAAACACCACAACTTTTCAAGAGTGGTCAGTAACCACCTGGATGAAATGTCATGTATCCCAGCTTCAGAAGGTGTCCACTCTAGCATCACAACAGGGGTTACAAACCTTCAGGCATCTCAAGTTCACATTTAATTATAATGTAAGACCTGCATACGCAGAATCAGTGTTGATTTAATGTTGATTGATTTATGCTAAACAAGCTGTGCTGTGCCACCTGTTTAATTTCTCCCAGATCATGTCTAACCCTCCTTAGCTAACAGACCAACAGCCCCACACCCAACCTTTCCTGTTCAGGATCATGGTTCATCAGTTTGTTACTTATGAAGTAACTCACTCAGTTAGGAAATTCAGAACAGCACAGATTCCTGATGTGTAACTCTGAATTCTCTCAAGTTTAGTGTATAGGTTGGAGCTACCTAATGGGCACTTTGCAAAAAGATTCAAGAATGACAGTGGATGCTGCCAGCAGAAAATTTGCCTACTGAGAGCTATTGTATAGGCAAAATGACTGATGACAATATCCAGCTTTTCTCTGGAGTCAGCAACTTAAGTACAAAGAGTTTATTGCAAGTTAGACTCACTTGTGGGATTGATTTCCACTGTGAAAGGAGGAGCAGAGGGAACGGGAGGACAAAGATATAGGGCCTGGTGTTGGGTCAGCCCAGGGGAGTGGCATCCAAGCCAGCCCATTATAATGCTACCAGTCTTCTCTCCTCTGTCCCCTGGTGACACAGAGGCTCACAGCTTCCTGACCCTGGCTCTCATGGCTCACATGACTTCACTGCATTAATGATCTCAGTGAGAATTTTTTAAGCTGATTGACAGAAACCTGGAAAAAAACCACCTAGGAGCTATGAAATTGCACCACTACCAAAGGGGAGCTTAATACAGGGCAGAAAAGAGGCACTGGCTAAAGGCACTGGAGGTCTTTAAATAGACACCCTGGGTCTGGTCTGTACAGCATTAAGGATTGTGCTGAGTCTCTGAGGTCAAGGTAAGAAATTAATACTTACAAAGCTCAGTGAGGCTTATGCTTACAATAGAGCATTAATTATCCTGTTAATCAAAGTAAAAATCCTTCAGTTTTGCAAACTCAGCCAGCAAAAGGCTGCATATCCACAGCTCAGACATTTAAACCCCAACTACCCTATACGCTAGAAAGCGAATGAATAGGAAGGTTTGAAAGGCTTTGAAATTTTACTCCACTCTACCTCCTTAAAACCTCCTGCCTCCATTTCAACCTTACACCACTTGGATAAGAAATTGTTAACAAAGAGGTTTAGAGAAAAATTATAGGTTGCTACCTGCCTGTAGCTTTTAAAATCTTAAATCTGTAGTATATCAATGTTGTTTGTCTAGACAAAAATCTTTTGTTGGCATAAACATCCCCCTCAATCCATACTTCTGTCATGCACTGAAGTGTATGTCATATATCAAAACCTTACATATTTTATTCTGGTCAATGCAGTTCACTGTGTGGTTACTTCTAGTGAACAACAGAATTTTCTTCACTGTAAACTACTTCTTTTAAAGTAGATTGCTGCTTTGAGACACACAGACTTTGGTTTAAAAGCTACAGTAAGGAAGGAAAAAAATCAGTCTATCAAACAAGAGAAAGGTAGACCACACACAGATCACTTCTCAATTTTCAGAGTCACTGATGCGGTGAGGATATATGTTGCTTGAGAACAGGCTTGTCAGTGGCTTTGGGTGGTGAAAGATCAGCAGCAGTTAAGGTTGGCTGGGAAATTTTCACTGTGCACAAATGACAATTTGAGTCTTGACATTATAGCTGTTAACACCTGCATCTAAGCATTTCCCAACTTAGAAGCAGTCCTAGGCCTTGAAAAAAAGAGCCTAGTCTCACAAATTAGGACCCTATCATAGCTAATTAGGTAAGTACAAGTTTTACTTTAAATTTTGAGGGCAGACCCTCATTTGTTTAGAACTTCTTTTTAATTATGACAAATTAAATAGCAGAAATTATAGTGAAGCACACAAGCTATATATATAATGTCTCTGATTTTGGAAATATCAAATAGGGAGAGTACTTTTTTCAGGATGATCTTCCCATATGCTAATATAAAACCACAGGATAATAATTTTTAGTCTGCCAGTATCAGGTATGGTAGTGGAGGTGCCACAGCTAAACACATTTTTTTGTTATTATAAAAGTAACCAGATCCTATTTTAGAAACAGTTAGGTTATTTATCCTAGTATTTGTACTTGGATATCTAAATATCATACTGTTTTTTTGCTTAGAAACTTAATTTGCAGCCTAAATTTATTCATGGGCCATTTATACCCATTTCCTCTTGTGGCAACGTTGTCTTTTCAGTTTAAATTGCAGTTCTCCCTCCCTGGTGTTTACTCCTCTGACGTGTTTATAGACAGCATTCATATCTCCTCTCAGCCTCTGTTTAGCTGGATTAAACAAGCCAAACACTTCTAGTTCTCATGTATACAATGGATTCTCCACTGTCCCCCTAGAGCCTTTCCCTCTATCTATATGGCAGTCTAATGTTGATTTCCTTGCACGTGGTGGTTGGTAGTGTTCAGAGAACTGAGATGGCCATGATACCCTCAAGGGGTATCCTGCCTTCTCCCTCAAGGGACAGCTTGCCATGTACAATCTAGAATTGCATTTGGTTTTCAGTATACTGATAGGGTATGGGAATTTCTTTCACTAACTAACATACTCTAACTTCTAACACTTCTCTTCCCTCAACCCCCTAATGAGCTCTCAGTTTATACCACACTTCTTGTTACCAGTAGTTAGGTTACAGTCTTTTTTTTTTCCTGGCACTGTTAACAAATGTTACATTTCTATTCTATTTGCCATTAGTCATCAGTTTTTGCTGTATGACTGAGAGTAATCCAAGCATTACTCTCAGTCATGGCAATATTCTAATTGCTTTGTGTCAGGCTTTTTCATATATCCACATCCAATGAAAAATCTGTCCTGGAATCTAGAAATGGTGCAAGTCATCCCAGGCAAGTACCTGCTCCAGACCAGGAGGAGGACTGGTTTTCCTCCAGCTCCAGCCTCCACTAACTGAGGAAACCACCATTTCATCAGCATGTGATCTCCTCCTGGTATGGGCACAAGCTGCATTTTGCTACTCCCTGAGACTCCAAAACCTCTTACAAACATACTGAATCCTGGCTGTGTGACTGGAGACTTTGGGAAGAAGCCCAGGAGATGTTTTGCATCAGTCTGGTTGCAAAGACAGAAGAGAGAGCTGTCCTGTCCCGACAGTGCTTTCTGAGTACCAGCCTACCTTCCTGTTCCAACTCCATGGGTAGAGAGAACCACTCAAAGAAGATCAAGCATAGCTTTCTTAGTCCTCCAAGCTCTTGCAGCTTGAACCTATTAAGCTCTAGGCCTTTCATTTTTTGAACCTATTAAGCTCTAGGCCTTTCACAATTTTCTCCTTACAGTATCTGTGGTTTGATTTTGGATGGTGGGAAGAGAAGCTGCATTCTTCTGCAGCTAGCATATCTGAGGCATTTGCAGCCCTTGTGCTACAAAATTCTTTCCTCCCCTAATTACCTCTCATTTCTCCACTTCTACTTTCTGTTTTGTTGAGTTGAAATTTCTGAGGGCAGCATGGCATTGTGACTACAGCACTCATCAGAGACTGCAGGATGCAACTCTAAAATACAGCAATGGTAGTAATACTTTTCTCAGATCACTCACAGCCTTGCTACCATAACAAAAGGCATGTGGAAATGCTTATCAATAACATTGATTACAACCCAGATGCTTAGGGTGGCTGAGTATTCTCTAGTGCTCAAGAAAGCTGCATGAGAGTGACAGTGTAGCTCTAGCAGGATTCAAGTTGTTTTAGATGACTTTGGCCCAAAAGCAAATTGGTTTAATTAATACCCTATCCATATGGGCCTGTAAGCTGAAGAGCAGATGAAGCTCTTGTGAGAAAGGAAGAAAACAGAAAAGCCTGGTCCTGAGACGGCTGCTTCCAAACCTGTTTACTTAACTATTAGCGAGGGTGGCTTCTCTTTAATTTATTTACACAGAATGTTTCTGTAACCATCTGCTCTTAAGCTAAACTAAAAATTATCATCTTTCTCCTGCTGCTGTGGAGACTCCCTTGGATGTTCTTAATAATACAAAAAATCTATCATTTTAATGCAGACAGCTTGGCTAATAAAAATGATCTGTACCATTAGTAATTTCCAACAAATACAATGCAAACAAGCAGCCCTTCCCTGAACAGGCCAAGCATAAAACACCTCTCTCACCACCAGGGGCCAGAGATGATGGCGCAGGCACAGGACTTGGCTTCTCAATTCTCTACCACCAAAGAGCAGAGGGCAGTTTATTGAAGCTACCATTACTGACTTTAACAAGCTTTAGCTGCTTCAGTCAAACCTGCCCAAGCCCCATTTTCCTAGGGAGTTTTTCTGTTAATACAGAGCCACATTCCTGAAGAGGGCTATCTTGGTGTCCCAGCTTCTACAGTCCTCACAGCATCAGAACCCTTTATGGCTCTGCTGCATCCACAGTGAAGCAAGCTGATGCAGCTGGCCCCAGTTAACAGATGGGAAACTGAGGCAGGAGGCAACTTAAAGGACCAGCAAAGATGATGAAAGAAAGCGGTTAAGCAAGAAAGTCAGTTCAAGCCATGAAACCATTAACGAGCAATTGAAAGCATCACTCTAAGTGGGGCCTTCTTAAAAAAGCCCCCCCAGGGGCAGTTTACTAATAAATGGAAGGACAGCACTATTGGCCCATCTGTTGCCTGATACCACTTCAGTGTGGCCAGTGCCAGAGTAGCCGGCGTGATACCCCAATGCTGTTTCTCACTGACTGCTGCTTGCTTCTACAAATGGCAGCAAATCACTTAACCTCCACAAGTCAGTTTTCTCCCCCAAAAGAAGAATTAAAATGTTTAGAGATTCAGGGATGAATGAAAGAAAAACAAACCAAAGCAACAGAAGATGAAATACTGTTTTCTTTAAACAAGTGCTAAGGGAAAAGGAGTAAGATTACGCTTCAAATTATATAAATAAAATAAGAACATACCTCTTTACTAAATAATTCAATTGATAAAGAAATGTGTTTGAAGAACTATAATCAATGTCTTGGGGATTCCAGACACTTCTGCAGAGAGATGAACATTCTAAGAAATAAAACGTGAACTAATTGGAAGGCCAGTACATGCCCTGAATTCTTGTAGCCCAGAGGTCTGGCAACTCCCATGTGCTGCATGAAGAAATGGGAGTGGCACTGCAGCTGGGCAGGGGGCCACTGAAGGGTCGCTCATGGGAGCATACTCAAAGCAAAAGGTTTAGTCATAACTGCCTATTGATCCTAATTTCCTTTGCTTCTGTGTCTCAGTCCATAACATGGGGCTAAGGGAAGGTCTGCCATGGGATTCTGGGATGGGTCACATCTGCAGTTCATTCCAAAAGCTAAAGATGCACAAAGAAGGGCACTTCTTTGCTAGGCAGGCATGAAAAGTGAGCTACAATGCCTACCTACCAGCAGGCATTAATTGATTCCTCTGTGAAAGTACTGCAGAAAAGCATCAAAGCTGGTGCATCACAGGACAGATCATGCAAAAACATAACCAGCAATTTCCTGAGCTACAGCTGAGGAAGCAATCCATGCAGAGGGAGACAGAGCCATGGCTGTGAGCCAGTCCAAGAAATGCAGGGAAATATAGCAGCTTTACCCACCAATGTTTTATACTGAGGTTAGAGATGCAGAGAGATCATTGACATGGATGGTATCTCGCCCATGAAGGGGATTATAAAGAATAAACCAAGCTACTTTTAAAAACAATGGTTTTGGGTAGATAAAGAACAGACCTTGGATTGGTTAGGGCTGCTAGGGAAGATTGACAACTGGTGCATAGGGATCAACTACTTGAGTTGCACTCATGCTTTCACAGAGGCTGCAAGCTGCAGAGCTGAAATGGGTTCAGGGAAGCTATCAAATTCCCAAGCCCCATCCCCAAATCTGTCAGGGTTTGTGAGTGACGAGCTGCAAGCAGAAGCAAGGTGAAAGGGAGGCTGTTGTGCTACACCAGATAGCAGCTGCTCAACCCCCACCTCATCACCATTTTTGCCTTGTATTGTTTCAATGCCTATTAATATTCATAAGAGCAGTTTTATTCTGTTTTCACTTTTCTATCATGCTCACAGGCCTGATCCCTTCTTGCCTTAATAGGATGCAAACCTCATGAAATCAGATCTTATTAGCCAAACTCCATCAGACGCCCTCAGCAGCACAGTACCTCAGTCCCCTCTCCTGCTAAAGTGAAAGGGGAACCTTTCATGGTGTTGACATGTGTAGAACTCTTAATCTAATACGACATTTCAATCTTAAGAGCAGAAATGAATAGGAGTAAAACACAGTGCAGGGAAAGCCACTGAATGCTGCTGAGTCAAGCCCCACAGCATTGCAGCCAAAAGATGCAGAAGTCCTTAGAAAAAATCTTTCTAATCCTGGCTTGCAATAAACTTGATCGAACAAAGGTGCTGGTTCATTAACATCTTTATCTCACTGACAGAAGACTGCTGACTTACCCCCAGATGAATTCCTCCAGACTTTTTATACCACAAATTTCTTGGCTTTCTCCCTCATGATAGTGACTCTCATGGTGTACAACCTCACTTCTGGGGGCTTTGCACCAAGAAAACTGAAGGGAATGAGCAAGAAAGGCAGCGCTGAGCACAGATGGTGGTCTCATCCACCATCTCTACTCCCTGCCCCTCCTAAGCTTTAAACCTACTGACTTGACCAATATGCATAAATTTTCAACTCCTGGTCTTGCAGAGCTGAGAGAGGAGGAGGAGATTGGAACCTGCAGTGCAGCACCAATGAGGATGCTCTGCACTTCTAGGACATGTGCCTTGAGTCCTGCCTTATGTCTGCTCCACACCAGTGACGACAATGCCATAGATTGATTTTTCCAGATCCCAGGTGAAGTCTGTGCGTCTGGCAGGAAGAAAAATCATTGCTGGAGATGGAAAGTGAACAGATTTTGTAAGTCAGTGAGTAAAAACAAACACAAAATGTAGATGTCACACTGCTCCTCAGTCATTTTCCTAAGTAGAACAGTACATTAACAGAATAATTTCACAAGTATTTCCAGCTGCAGTAGCTAACAAGGACCTTAATAGGAAGCTCTCACTCACTGAATAAGAGCTGCTCAGATCTTGACCCCGAGCTGCCCAAATCCTTTCTGCTTAATTCATGACCTTCACACTGGATCAACAATAACTGATAGCAATATGATGGAAAATTGCTGACCTAATACTCTGGACACTTTGCCAGTCAGATTTGATACAGAATGGTTCTGTGGTGCATATCTCCCACTCCCAATACAAGCAAGCATGAGCTCTTGGCCAAGATCACATCTTATTCAATAGATGGTTAAGCAAATGAGACTAGGATCCAAATTGCTGACAGCAGAGCTGGGATTCAGTCATAGCCTTTCTTGCTGTGGAGGGGTAAAAAGCTCTCTCAAATAACCCACATTATCAAAAGGTCCCAAGTGCAAGAGCTCAGGAGTATCTTATCTTTAGTAATTTCTAGTTACAGGCTTTAAAACATCATTTAAAAAATCTGTTATGTGAACATCAAAGGAAGGGAGAAATCTCTTCCTATTATTATCTAATCAAACTTACAGCAAGGAAATTCAGCCATACTGTACGATCATTATCTCTAACTACAAGGATTCTTCTGAGTGAGAGGATTAAGGGGAACTGGTACTATGACCAAAGGACAGCTGTGAAGTTTAAAAAAAAAACCTCAGATATTTAGATTTTCAACTTATTGTAACAGGCATGTACTGTAATTTATAGCCAGTTGAAACTGCAAAAGTTAGCTGGACAAGAGTAGATTATTGTATTAACTAAGGCTTTGTACAAGGGTACCACCCCAATTCAGCATCCCAATGTATAAGGTTGGCAGGGACTGGAAATTCTGATACATAAGACAGTTTTAGGAACACTGTTCATCTCAGCTTAATTGCCACTTTCTCTGAATCAAGATATCTTTGATTAATTTACAGACCTCACAAAAGGTTCCTCCAAAACATGGGAATAGATTCTCCACAGGAATAGATTCTTGGAGCAGACTTACAGGGTACTGCAGCAGCTGCTACCTCAAGGTTGTATGTGCAGCACACTGAACTCATCCCAGCAGAGTATGATAAAGAATGCCCTCTGGATCCCAGGTATCTTAAACAAATGCAAGCTTTCCCAAGCCTTTCAATCAGCGTCACAGATACACAAAAACCACCCCTCAATACCACGTGGCTGTCGTTTCTTGTGTAGTGCCTGGAGAAAAAGATGTGTTGTGCTTTCCCCATTGCATTCAACTAAAACTTCAAGAAACCTGTTCCTCAAGCTGTGCCAACATCATTTAGGTTGTTGGTGTGCAAACAAGGAGGTAAACAACAACAACCACAAAAAAATCGTGTTAATTTCAAGCTCCATTAGAAATGCAGGGTTTTGCAGCAAGAAAAATCAATGTTTGTCCACTGGAAAAAAAAAATAAACCACCAGCACTGATAGGAACAAAGGGCTGTTTCTAAGAGGATGTAAAAATCTTGGTACTCAATATCCTCTGAGCTGGGGAAAAATTATTTTCTTATCACAGAGACTACTTGATTCTGACACAGGGAGTATTTTCACGTGAATTATCCAGTCCCAGATACTGTCTGGCAATGTTCTCCTTCTTTATACATCTGATCATCCTCCCTGGCCTCATTTAGGGAAACAGCATTTTAATTTCTGAGAAATAGCAGGTCTCTATTAGACCCACAATTTGTTCATCTTTAGGAAAAATCACAGTCATTTGCTGCCATGACTATGTTAATTTGTTTAAATGCAGCAAAACCCTAAAGCTCTGGGCCCTCCCAAAGCACCAGTGTGCATTAGGCTAAACTGCAGTCTACCTCATGTACGAATTCACCAAACATCAGGGCTGCTGCCTGATGGGAAAACCCCAAGACCTGCACTCCCCAGCAGCCTCCTTGTGTGCTTGGGGCCAGACTCTGCCCTCGGCTATGCAAACCCAGGAGGCTCCTCTCCCTTTTAATGGGCTCTGCAGGACCTGCCCCTATCAGAACTCAGCTCTACCAAGTTGCTTGGAGCATGGTGACCAATCCACCCACTGCAGTGCCATCTTGAGCACTTATTTTTCCTTACAGAAGCACTAAAATAACCTTCTGGGGAAAAAAAAAAAAAAAAAAAAAAAAAAAAAAAAAAAAAAAAAAAAAA
>VZRH01006604.1:476559-594727 GCA_013397555.1 Urocynchramus pylzowi
AAAAAAAAATTCGTGGGAAAAAAAAAAAAAAAAAAAAAAAAAAAAAAAAAAAAAAAAAAAAAAAAAAAGGCAAGCCAGAAAGCCCAAACTACTCTGCTCAAAATAAAATAAAACAGATATCATCATTTTTCTACCCTTTGCTGGACATTATTAGTTCCCTGCTGACACAGTCCAGCATGGACAAAGTGACAACTATGTACTATTACATGAGGAGGCTGCAGCTAGAGAAAGTATATGATATCAGCTGTGTTCTCCTGTCACTGGCTGGAAGTTAAACACTCCTTGGCTGCAGGTATTCCTACAGGAGTGTGAAGACTAAAGTTCATCCAGAGATGAAATCTAGCTGTTCTGCTCAGCAGTCCTAAACCAAAGAGAGACCTCACTGCCAAAAACCAAAAAATAATTCCCCTTTGCTTTCAACAGATTGTCTGTCCTCACTGTCAAGAATGAAAAATATCCCAGAGAAAATGCATTTAGCAGAGACAACACATTAAACGACCCATACCAGGGAGGGCTGATATTGTCCTCTGGCAAGTGCACCTTCATTTTCTATGAGAAGCACCACATTGTGTGTCAGTTTTCAACAACCCAAGAATCTCAGAGTAAAGTGGAACTTGTGGAAATCAGAGAACCAAGATCAAAATAAAATGCACCAAACACTTTGAGTTAAAGCCTGTCTCTTAAGTGTTGGAGGGTTTCTCACCTTGTATCTCAGTTATGAGGAGGAATCCTGCTACTACTGAAAAGACCAACACCTGACAGTGAAATACATAACCAAACCAGAACCAGATTTAACACACAGCACTGGCATGTGTAAGCTTGCCCCTCCACTTGCAAAGTTAACTAGTTGCTTTGCAGCTTGACTTCCTTCATGTTTTTAAATGAGCTACAGCAAAAGTGAAGATGCTCAGTCTCCAATGTAGAAAAATCCTACTGGGATATCAAGGAGAAAGCATATGCTAACACGTGCCAGGGATCCACTAAAGCCTCAGATTGTATCAATAAGTAAAGAGACAGCTTTGCAACTTTTACCAGCAGATAAGAATGATGTACACTTCAACAGCAATACAGCATCTGTTATGCACTATCAACTAAAGAAAAGACTAGGCAGTTCTGGTGAGGGAGGGTAAGGTCAGTAGCTGAAGAGATTCAACAGCTCTTGCTTCAGAGAACAAGCACAGCCATGTGTCAATTCATTCACGAATTCAGACACCAATTTAGGCTAAGTCTGTCTTTAATTTATAACTTTCTGCATTTTGACAGCCCTCTGGGACTGTTAATTCATTTGGTGTCTGTAGAGTATGTATCAAAGGATGGAAAAAAACCAGCCCAAATACATTATCCAGGCAGCAAGGCGGAGAGAAGACACCTTTGGTAGGAAGGCTTTTTTTTTTCCCAATGAAAGGACTTACTTTTCTTTAACCTGAAATACTTAGATGTAAGGTTCAAAGGTGATTTTTCATTATAAAGCTCTATTTCCAACCCAACAATTCCTCAAAAGATTAACCTCTCATATTCAAATTTCACAGTCCTGCACCCTCTTCAAAGACACTCGTTTCTTGGGACACTTGATCAAATTGCTTCTGACCTTTTCCAGTAGGCTGAGAAGCAGCAAGGAAAGCAACAGGGAGAAGGATGGTAGGGGAGGGGTATGGAGAACAGGAAAAATTCTCATAGAAGAAGAATTCTTGTTAGCCTGTTCTTGAACAGCTTCACAATCAAAAGGTTTTGAAGTAGACATTGGCATGGAAATATTTCTGCCTGAAGGATTTCAAAGAATAATCCTGGAAGGGTTCCTTGGGCATGGCTGGACTCCAGTGGGAATTAGTTTTCATTTGACCCAATTATACATGTTTAAAAAGCACATGCTGAGTATGCCTGTGGGGTTTTCTGTTAAGCTCATTAAAGAGTTGATTTTGTCCTGCACCAAGTGTTCTACCTCAGTCCTGAAAAATGCTTCCTAAAACCATGAGACTCATAAAAGTCCACAGGACACTGCATATTCCTTAAAATTAAGCAGGTGTCTTTGTGCCTTGGATTAGACTTGACCTATGGTTTTACATGAATTCAACCTTTGGTCCCAGAATGACTTTCTAACAGAGATCCTGATCTCTCTGAAATTTTGCAAATGTTGCATTTTGCAAATGTTTGCAATTATTAAGTTATCTTAACAAACTTTGCAGACCCATTCAAAATAGCCCAGAGCTGGTCCCAAGCTATATACTAATAATGATGATGATGATGATGACAACGATAATAATAACAATAATACCACCCCGAGTATGTTGAAACAGACATATTATGAAAAAGAATATTAATTGAGAGAAAGATCTGCTTCAACTCAAATTCAGTATAAAATCCTTCAAGCACAGAGAAGACGGAACCAGAAACCATTGCCTTGCTTAACAGGAAACACTCTAGTTTACCCAGAAAATAACATGCCCTTTATAGTGCTTTTTAGAAGGAAAAAAAATTATGAAAATGAATGGCTGGATTCACAAAACTGGCAGTGCATTAAATTTTATGTAACAACTCAGAGGTGAGAGCATTCACCAAGGATAGACGAAAACTATGCTTAATGACCCTAAAGATTCAAATTTTTATCTCCAAACTGCTTGTGGAGTACTATATACTTAGGTTACTCTTTTTTTTTGAATGGACTTCTTTTAGCATTTTTTTCTATGCAAAAATAGTTAAACATGCAATGGAGGAATAAGTGGAATTAAAGCATCCTCCCTGTCAACACAGGATTCTCACCATCAGTACCTTCACAGCACTGCAAGAAGCATGACTAAGGGCATTGGCCTCAAAACACTCTCTAACTTGTTAGGAAAGGAACTTTCTTGAAGAATGGAACGCCCTCTGACCCGATAGGATGGACTTGCATCTGCCTCTCCTATTTTCTGCATGAGACTTAAACTGGAAGTCTTCCACAGGATAGGAATCAAACAGTAATTTCTTGTAATATCTCCTTGCCTCCCCCTGGCTGTTTCCTCATTGAACATTACTAGAAAATAGAGGTTTACATGAGAAAATGGTTAAGTAACTACCTCCCATCCCTTTCCTCAAACATACTTACATTATAAAAAATGCTACCAAGCTCAACTAAATATGAAAAATAATTGCAGTTAAAAGAACGTAATTTAAATTTTAGTATAAGCAGACTGACCCTAACAGACCAGAGATGGACTTTATTTCCCTGGGGGAAAAAGGAAGTTGAATAACATGTAGGGTTAATGCAAGACTGCAGATAATTTAGATCCCTATTTATTTACCTTATTCCCTAAATTACAGCTAAGGAGTACTGCATTCAGCATATGGATGAATAGTCAAATCAGGTACATCATTAGCTGCCTCAGCTTCAGGAAAGAACATGTCTAATAAGGTTACTTGCAAAATTATTACTGCAAATTATTTACTGAGAATGTCTGTAAGAAGTCCAATTCAGACACCTCATGACAATGAAAACAGGGAAACATAGCACAAGAAAATTAAAATCCTACAAATGTTTCTAAACTTGCATACAAATTACCATATTCCATTATAATGTTTTATTTGAGAACTATTGTCATAGTATTATTAGACATTATATTGTAATGCAAATGCAGCAAAAAGCAGAGATAGGATTTCTCTGCAAAAACTGATGATACATAATTTCAGAATTTTGCATAGTTTCTCTTGCCTCCTCAGTGTTCTCCTGCTTTCTCTTTGACTCTCTAGAGTCCTGTACTCTCTACTGAGCCATGGTATGGCACAGACTATGAAGCTCAGGCTCAGTATGGAACCCTACAACCCTTGGAAAGCACAATGAATACAGAAACTGCTATTGGATGCCAGACTGCTGCAACAGTAATAGTTCACAAGCCATCTACTGAAGGTAGTTTGTAATGTATTTTCACATTTTCATCTGGGGGTGAGGGAGGCAGGGGGAGAAAGCCATGGCTGCATGAATGAAGCGCTAGTGGCCACACAAACTGCTCCTCTGCTGGCAACAGCTGCCACTAAAGGAGAAGCTGGAGGAAGAACAGACCAATTGGGTAAATCCTCTTACTGCAAGTACCAAAAGGTCCAAATCTTCTGTGAACCATGAAACAGACAAACAAATGTTTGATAAAAATATAATTCGAGAAAATAAAAGCCCCGCTCAGCTTAGCAATGAAATATACTGGTTATTTGACCTGTTGGGGGAATAAATATGCAGCATGCACCAATTACATCCAGACTGTGATGTGAAAAATCTCCCAAAACGGTTCCTGAGGAAACAACATAACCTTTAACATGAAAAAATTTACCATATGCTGGGACATTGCATTTCAAGGGTCACTGTTGTTGCAGTTTAATTGCTTGCCCCGTAAGTACTGCCCAGACATTGTCTTACACTGATGTACTATTCTACTCCATGAACTGAAGTCCTGCCAAGCTTAGAGCAATCTTTTAGAAGTCAGCTATTAGATTTCTTCGTCAGGATGCCTTTGAAAGGAATGATGTAAGACCAAACACAAAAACTGGGCATTAAGGAGTGGGAGCACTCTGGAAAATGCACTACAACATGAATCCACTCACACAGAATTTTAGATAGACTTTTGTAAAAAATGGAATTTTGTCTGGTTATTTCTTTGTAAAGGAGTAGAAGAAAGTGCGTGAAATGTGAAAGAAAAATGAAGGTTCTTTAATGACATTTGGAAATCAGTGGACAGCAGGCAAACATTCTACCTCTCACATCAGTTCAATGGGCCATCAAGGTCTGCATAGTCCTGCCATTATTCTCTAGTTGTGTGAGCTCAGGAAAGCCATGGAGATCTGGTAAGCAAGAGCTAGATAAACAAACAAAACCACATACTGAAGCCTTGCTAATGCCATTATTATCTTCAGCATTTTTCTAGTGGTCACTCTGAAGATTTTCTCTCTCTTTGCTCTACCTCCTGCTTCATTTCACTTGTTCCCACTCCAGGAAGACCTGCTTCCATGGGTACCATGAGCAAATCCTTCCTAATACCTCAGCTAAAGGTAGGCAAACAAGAAGCCCTCTAGCCAGAGCAACCATGCAATGCATCACCTTGCACAGTATCTCTCTTCCTCTGGACTTGCGTAAACTTTCTGGAGAAGAGATCTTAATTTATTTGTCATGCCCAATAGTGAAAGAGAGAATGATAAGATCTGAAGAGGCAACTTCCACCTAGCTTCCTGACAGTCACTGAAATAATGAACAGTAGTAAAGCTGATTCATGGCAGGAGATGCAGAGGAGAGGCTCATACAATTATTTTGTAAGCCTAGGTCTGAAGACAAGAATGCAGAACTGTGTCTGCAAAGCACAGGAGGAACCCTGAGATGAAACCTGTTCACTATTTTGAAACATATCCACAGAGGTATTGTTTTGCTCTCAGAAGTTTCAAAGGAGAAGGAAGCAGGGAAGAAACAGACACCACATAAAGAAAATTCCCCATAGATGTTTCCTCAGGATTTTTGCAGCTACCGTCTGGTTTGAAATGAAGGGTTTAATTCCGTAAGTTCACAAGTACAACACATTTTATAAGTAGGAGCAGGAAGGGGAGGTAGTTTGGCATCAGGGTAAGAATTTAGGCAAGTATGCTGTTAATCTGTGATCCAGACACAGAATTAACATCTCATAAATGAATCATGCCATACACACTGACAATCTGACAAAGCTAACCTGAGCTACACCAAGAAACGTCTAGAACTACCCAGTCCTTTGTCTTAATCTGTGCCTGCGTCTGTCACCTTTTCATCCCTGACTCAGTTTGTTTATGCAGTTATGGTCTCCAGGCTCACACTGGTGAAGCACAGGTGACAGTCATTTTGAAACAAGCAAAAATCCTGCAGCATGGGCTGTCTGAACACATTTGGCTGGTGTTTGTGTCAGAGATGGTTGTGCTCTGATAGGAAAGATCTAAAAAGGCACTGGAGAGTGAAGTATCTGAGTAAGAGAAAGCCAGACAGATGAGCAGAGTCCTTACATTACTGTTTGTACCTGAATTAAGCCTAGCCTGAGAAGAGGAGTTGTGTACTAGGGATTAGATTCACTAGAAATAAGAACCATTACAGTTTGTGCATTAAAGGGATCAGGCAGCACCTGTGACCAACACTCGGAGCATATCAATTCTGCATTTCCACGCCTGTGGCACCAGAGGAAAAACAACGTTATGGCTACAACTGAATCATACTCTTTTGATGATTCATTCACAACAACCTTAGGGCACAATAAAATATTGTGGCTTCCACAGTCTGCTGTCTCTCACAAGGGCTGAAATTTCAGACAGCCATGACTTGAGTTCAGATGCATTGCTAATGCATCACTTGTGCACTGCTGTCAGCATGGGGAGCGGAAGAAAGAAAGAAAGAAAGAAAGGAAGTGAAAAAGGTTTCACATTTGGGCTTTGTGAGGTGAAGGCAGAGGAGATATTCTAACATGCAACACAGAGCTACACTAAATGACAGCACATACAGGTCCTTGAGAAAAAACACTTCCCCAAATACCTGGAAAAAATGATGCTCTAAGAACCTTAGCAGAGATGAAGGCTCAGAGGGGAAGAGAAGAGCTAGGATAAGCAGTGTTCAAGGTGACAAAAAGTTCAGGTGTCTCTTTACACAGCAAGAGAGGTTTTCTTTCATCACTGCAAGTGACATTACAACACTGGGGACAAAGTCACCCTGCAGACTCACTGTTGTGATCCCCGGTCAGGCATCATGCTTTTGCACTGGACAATAGTAAATCTCAAACACACCTATGCAAGGAACTTTCATAATTTGATACATCAGGTTTTCCTTCTTATTTCTCCAAGCACAACTTGTCAGGAGGCTGGCGGCAAAAATCTTGATCTGCTTTAAAGTAGTTGCAAATGCTTTCCACAGCCTGTTGTTCTATATGCAAGCACTGTGCCAGTGTGGTGGGTTTCAAACTATATCCTGTAGAGGGGCGGGTCATTTGTATTGTGACTGTCCATCTTCAGAGTCACTGGCAGAAAAAGGGGGATACTGAAGAGAAAAAGGAACTTGTAGCTTCCAAGAGTAGTAGAGCTAGGCCACAACTTCCTGCAGGAGTTCCAGGACAAGACTCAGTCATAATAATAATTGTCTAAGATACAGCACCTTGCTTTTACTCTTCTGGAAAGCTTTACTTTCTTTTTGCTGAGTTCACCTTTCTGTTAGCTGGAGTTTTCTTAGGCAGGTGCAACTGCATAGCCCATGGCACAGCCACTCCCTCCCAAGCACATCTCTCCCATTGCATTTCTACAGCAGGTTCCCAACAACATCTTCTTGAGAAGATATTCCCCAATATCATGTTTTCCTAAGTTCAGAACAGTGGCAAAAGAGATTTTCAAACAGTTTAGTAGGATGTGGAGTTTGGAGTTGGGGAGTGAAGTGACAGATTAAAGAAAAGGTTTGGGATGTGGATGAAATTTCCAGTATGAAAACAAATAACATTCTGAACTTAGCAATTCAATTCAGTCTTCAAGGCTCATGCTCCTTTGAACATTCAACTCAAAAATTACTTTTTGTGGGTAGGAGGGTTGGCAAAGCTTAAGCACAGTGAAACCCACCAAATGCCAATGGGAATGACAAAATCACTCTTTAATTAATATCTACACTCATGCAATGTGGCTCATTCACAAAATAACTGAGGAATATAATTGTTCTCATACCCCCTGATTGGTACCACTTAAAATAGGAGGAAAGTGGTCTTTGCTGAAGAGATGGGGGTTGCACTAAGTTCATACAATAAAACAAATTTTAGGCACTCAGCCTCCTATGCTAGAGCAACTTGCTATTATTAAGCAATAACTAGAGCACCTTGTTATTATTAAGCAATAACTCCTTGAAAATACAGCATCCAAAGTGAAAACAAATAGCTCAGAAATGCAAGGCATCCAGGAGTTAATTTTTCTAAGTAACAGAGAAGCAGAATCCACCTACATTTCTGACATCTTCCATTAGTAATTTTTCTAGATGAGCAATTCATGACACTGAAAAAACGAGATCATTAGAATGTGAAATGAAGGGTGATGGATGGAGACCGTAGCAAAGAAAATGATAAATCATGATCTGAGCTACAGATGTGCAATTCTGGAGAATACGGCTTCTTCTGACTCGACCAGATTGTGTTAGACCACAGCTTTGCAATTACATCCCTCTGCATTCTTCTGCTGTGAAATTAAACCAGGGGTGTAGCCCTCATGAAAGAACTATAACCAAGAAGAAACTAAGAAGTTCTAAATATGCTACTGTATAAATCAACGTGGAGTACACATCCACAATACTACGCACAATTATGATTTTTTTTCCACCTTGAAAAGAACATAATAGAACTAGATAAAATAATGTTGCAATTCTGTTGGTTGAGAGTTACAAAGCAGCTTCCAGATGAGAATGAAATAAATAGTTTAGATCTCTG
Source organism: Urocynchramus pylzowi (assembly GCA_013397555.1). NCBI lineage: Eukaryota > Metazoa > Chordata > Aves > Passeriformes > Fringillidae > Urocynchramus > Urocynchramus pylzowi. The sequence goes on from VZRH01006604.1 coordinate 484,971, forward strand.
AAGCTTGGAAAAGATATGACTGAGGAGGAATATGATAGAAAGCTTTTGAACCATGAATGGTATACAGAAATTGAATAGGGGATGATTATTCATTATTTTTTATGCTACCCAAACTAGGAGGCAGACAGCAAAATGATCAAGCAGCAGGTTTAAAACAAATTAAAAAGGATTTTTAAAAAATAACACACATTTGAATTGGGGAATTGGACCATGGATTTCTCTGGATGTATAAATGTATAAATGGCTCCAAAAGTAATCAGATAAATTCATTGATGATAGGTTTATCAGTGACTATCAGACATGATGGCTGAGATGGAGTATTTGGCTCAGAAAACGCCTAAAATGCAGATTGCTATAAATTAGAAGGATACACTGGGGACTATTCACCCCAAACCTCCTCTAGCAGTGGAGTGGAAAACACACAATAATACTTAAAAGTCTCAAAAGCATCTCACTTTGAAAGCAAGTCTGATCACTGACCCAGGCAGATTCACTCTGCCTCTGGAATGGCATGTATCACATGTATCACAAATCACCTTGGGAGTGCCAGCTGGAAAGAGATTTAAGAATAGGATGAATCAATTTCACTGGATTACAGAACAAATGCAATTATTTGGATTATGCAATTGAGAGGAAAACCAGGTACAATAATTCTGAAGGAGCTCTGCCATAGACTTTCATTGCCTCCTTGGATCTTGGGAAGTGTCTGTTTTGTGCAGTCTGCTGGGGAAAGGAGGAAAACAACAAAGTGCATTAATATCTGCTTGAAACTTCATTCTGATTTTCTGCTCTGGATTCTGTCCAGTGCTTCCTCCCACATCAAGGTGTAGAGGACAAACCCAGCAACACTTCACTACTGAATATTATTTCAGAAAACTAAGCTGGAGATGCTTCCTAAGCACTGGCACAGAGGGCTTGAATTCACAATGCAATATGGTGTCTTGTATTCAAATCTGACTTAGAAGTATAGTCTCACTAAACATCTAAAATTTTTGTTCCTTAGGGCATTTTTTCTTAAGGCATCTGATACTGCCTTTCTTAATCCCTCACCTACTCTTTAATACAGCTAAGTACACTATCCTACAGCTATAGGATTATATATTAATGACATATGGGAGGATTTCAAAGGAAACAACCCTAAATGCATCTGGGGGGCAAGTTCACTTGTGGTTGTTGAGGGAGACTTTTCAGATGCAGTGATTTCTTATGATTTACTACATGCTTGGATTATCACAGATTATTAGGCAGCTTCCCTAGACAACAAAATCCTCTTTCTGATCTCACAGTGTCATGTGAACCACCAAGCATAAAACGTATTCATGCTATAATGATTTTCTGATAATCTCATGACCTCTAACAGAGTGCACGATGCAGCCAGATATGGTGCACATCACATTAATATTGCAGACAACTCACTTCACAACAGGGCTTACACATCATCACCTTTTTCCTGCAATACAAGCAAAACATCCCATGCTCATCTGGAAGTTTTTCTTAGCTGTTCAAAGCATTTTGGGGTTAACTACATTACACTTAAGTGTTTCAACACTACTATCACAGAATTAGAGAAAAATTCATATACCATTGGACTCGTGTTTTTCAACTTGTCTTTGGCAGCACACAGAGACCAAAGTTCACACACACACCAGACAGGTGTCTGTTCCATGCAGAGCCCTGCTTGCCCAGTGGAGGGACAACCCTGTAAAAAGTCATCTGTGTAAAGCATCAGAGTAACAGCTCAACTATTTGATCAATATGAGGAACCTATACTGTTACTTAATACACATGTGCATCGTTTTCCTGATGCAACTTGCCATTGAGCTATCTTTGTTTTTCTCATTTCACTTCCTACATTCAAAATGTCACCAGCCATCACTTCCCAATAGGCATGTCACACTGAAAAAGGCCAGTGACTCCCAGACACTGATTTTTTTTTTTTCCAGCACATTAGGTGTGTATGAAATCCTTTCAGGCCCAGTGTCTCTGAAGACAATGTTGCTCAGGTCTCCATGGCCTCCCTGAAAGGTCCCTAGGACTGTCTGTGACATATAATGGTTCTCAGTCTCTGCAAGATAATGTTGTTGCCATCTAGAACTTCATCTCCTCAAGGCCAGTATCTCTTTCCTACCCTTCATTCTTCAGCACTTTGACTTCTTAAGGTGTTTCTGAATTCTTGACTAAACCTCCATCCCCAGCTCTGAAGTGACAGGGGTCCAGCACAGTCTCACTAGGGGTCAGGCAGTTCAGCAGCCCAAAGAGCCAGTGCCAGGAGCTCTTAATATTGGTATGGCCTCAGAATTCATTTGATGCTTTGCCTTCTGTTTCATCCTAAACTTGGATAAACAATAACTGGGGTGCCAACCTGGGATCTTTGTTCTCTCATGCACTTTCTTACTGCATTCTCACTGGATTTGCTTAGGCTGCAAGCTCTAGTGGGACAGAAACAACATCTCATATTCTGGGGAAAATCCAATTCATATTGCCAACAACAATAGGTTTCAGTGAAAATTCTGCACATTCAAGAATTATGGAATTAGGTACAACCTGACAACATTTGGTCACAATATCTGTGACATTTTTCAGAATGATCTGGTTTGGAAGAGTTACCAGCAAAGCAAAGAGACAGCATCCACACAGTGTGATTCCACAGACTCACATCTGCCTTCACTCACAAGCTTCTTGCAGTCATTGTGAAAATGCTGAAACACATCTTTTCATGCCAAGATCTCTCACCAGGGAACTGATACTGTGAATGGCATGGACAATGCTGGGTGTGAGTTAACTAGAGTACAAGCTCAGGAGAGCTGGGCTGCAGCACCATGAAGGAGATAACTACCAGGGCAAACACGAATCTGAAGCAAAGTGACAGTTCTTTTCCTCCCAGAACTGCTCAGCTTTGTGTTTTGCCAGTCAGGAAGTCAGAGTGCATACAGAAAAGCAAACATCTAGTGCTCATAAAAAATGTTACATTTCAGACACATCAATTTGTAAGCATCCTCCCTGTGAACAACTTCTGCTACTTACATTTTTCTTTTAAACGTAATGAAAATAAAACTGTTGCACATTAAACCAGAAGAAGATGCTGTGTTATCTTATTTCCTTCATTGTTGTCCCTGAAGTATCAGTCTCATCATAAACAATCCTTTTGTCCTCCAGGTACACCACAAACAAATATCTGGAAAGAAAACCATTTCCAGCTCTTTTTTCATGAGTTCTTTGCACCCTGTAGTGCATTATCTCTAAAACGTCTTCCAAAGATCAAATCCATCCCACGGTTCCTATAAAAGGTCACGTTTTGCAATGTAGCCTACAGAACAATGACATTTCAAGGATCAAAGAAAAGGTTAAAATATTCCTATAAATCTATTCTTGGGACTTTTAAGTATTTTCTACGCAGAGGGAAATGTCATTTTTCTTCAGGAGCAACTGAGGGCTCTGTGATGGGTAATGGGTCTGTTACGTTTCATATGGTGAAAGAAAGATGCACTTCGCTCTCCAACTCATGCAAATGAAACCTAATTTAATTTTAAACTTCATTTATTTATTTAGATTTAATCTAAAACTCCCACATCAAAGCAAACAGAAAAACAACAAATACTACTGGGGCCTTAATAAAAAGAAATTGCGGCAAGCCAAAATAAAACTCAGAGGAGCAGCTTCTGCATAACGTTATAAATTATGGCCTTGTAGAGCACCCCAGCCCGTGAAATCCTTTACTCAGTCAGGCTGACGCCAAGTGAATGCTGAGGATTTAATTCAGTCGCTTAATGCGCCGTAAATCTGAGTTGGCATTGAATTTTGAGATCTGGAGCTTGGTGGTTAGAATAACGGCAGCGGGGTGGAGAAGCTTTTGTGGCGAGAAAGCAGACGGTACCCTCTCCGGGCTCCCAGGAGGCCATTTCCAGGTTCTAAATGAAATGAGCTTATGGCTCCCACTCACTTCTTAATTAGCACTAAATTACACTCACACAGACGGCAGATACTGTACACAGGGGAAAGAAAGTGGCAGGCTAGAAAAGACTGGGAGATAGTGAGAAGCCACACTTTCCATTCCCCCTGTTCACAGTAGCATGACTGTCTCACCCCTGCTGCTCGGGTCCCTCTGGCTCACGTTACATTCCCAACTTCACACGTTCTTTACTTGAAAATACTTGTAAAAGGGAAATGGAATGGCTCAGGAATCAGAAGGAAGATATAAAACTTCATTGTTTTAGCTGGAATTGGATTTATTCACACCAGTTCCTAGTTAGGCAAAACTCTCCACAACAAAAATCTAAATACTGCAGAATCTAATGGGCTGCCTCACTCTTGGCAGTCTCACCAGCGCCACACGGAGGACCAAACAATCAACCCAGTCTTCAATTCCCGCACACCAAGGATAAAATCCATTGGCAAGAGAAGCACTGTGCATTTCAGCCTGTTTTGATGTTCACAGTTACAAAGCAGAACAGTTACAAAGCAGAACTATTTAACTTTATAGTGCTGGCATGAAAATCTTTAGGAGTAAGGTATTGAGGACCTGATAATGGCCAGAAGAGAAGCTTATCTCATACCTGACCAAAAAGAATTCTTCAGAAAGGAAAACAATGTTCCCCCAGTGTCCCTTATGAGTCTGAGATCCCTCTCTTTCATATTTCTGGCTACAGCTTAGGTAACTGGCCTCTGCTTGTTCTTGTAAACATCAATGTTGGGCTGGCATCGGTGCCAATAGTGGCTTTATGGGGCACCTTAGCAGAGTCAGGCTAAAACCAGGACACCGGGAACCAAGTTTGACAACATTTTGATCACCCACAGAACCTTGCAGACCTGTTTGCAGGCATCCAGCACACAGACCACAAATACTCCTGCTCAGCCTAGACACAACCTCCAAATGTATCTGCAGATGCCTTCGTGTTACACAGACTGTTTTTGTGAATTCCAGATGCTGCATAAGGGCATACTCAGAATAGCTGAGACCACTGTGACCATGTTCTAATTGTAGTTCTAATCATCCATGTTCTAATCAATCTACTGAACTCATTCACTGTTGTTTGCTGTTGCTTTTTGTTCGGTTGGGTTTTTTTGTTATTTTTTTCATATTTCCCTTCTTTTCCTGGATCTTCCTTGCTCATTAATCATGCCAGAAGACTTTCCAGACTGAACTGCTGAAAGGTTTATTTTTTGTACTTCCTCCTCTTTTCTCATGTCCATATATCCTCACCACACTAATTGCATAAAATCTGGACATGCTTGAAATTGCACCAGACTTCCTATTTGTGTCTTTTTCAATGTTGAAGCATTCAATTCTGCTCTGTGTTCTCCTTACACAGATAGTTTACATCCACTTTATAATCTAGACAGAACCCCTGCAATTCTTAAAACTCTTGGTCCCATGTCAGATCTTAGTAATCATAATCTATAGACAGGACTTAACTGAGCTGTGACTAGGAGACAAAGGATTTTTAGCCCTAAGAGCCTCTTTGCATACAGAAATAGTTGTACAATAGAGAATGTGCTTGTGCAAAAGAAGTCATTGGACTTATAAGGACCTGTAAGACCAGGGCTCACTTGTCTTTTGTGCTGTCTAGTGCTTACAAAACATGAGGACATGAACAAAAGATTCCTACCTTCAGCACAGTCCTAATAAAGAGTTTCAGCTATTACAAAAACAAACAAAAAGCAAACCAAAACAAAAAAACCCCACACCTTCCCCCTCAAGAAACCCCAAACCAAACCAAAAAATCTCCTGAAGTTAAGAAAACTATGTTATTTCAGAATTTCCTTCATTACTTCTGCTAGATGACTTTGCTCTGTAATGCAACAATGTATTCTGTTCCACTTTCTTAAAATAAACAATCGGTTTGTAGCTTGTCAACAAAGCTGCATTTTCAATCACCCAGACAGACAAGGCAAAGCACATCTTGCAGCACTCCTATCGTTATAAGAAGGGTTTGGGGGCACTTCAAGCTGAGAATTTCTTTTGCTTTGCCTTAGAGTGATTTTCTGCCTAAGATGACAGATTTGTGTTGACAACTGGACCTTACGAGTTTGAGGAAATCCTAAAGCAAGAAGGGAATATTTATTGACAAGCTTATGTCTTGCTCTGGATCCAAAATTCTCCTCCTTTTAAATCAGAGCACCTATTAAAACAATGAAAACTGGAGATGATAACACATAGCTAACTGGAGAGTGGATGGTGTAAAGGCATATCACCTTGCACAGCTTGATTCAGAATACTACACATCTGTCACAGAAAGAGTAATGATAGTTTTCTGCTTTCAACAGGACTTGTGGCATTTACTTTTTGTATTGAATGTTATACCTTCACCTTCTGCAGAGTCAGGCTGAGCAGAGAAAAAAAGCACCAACTAGGATTTCAGCAAAGAAAAAACTACCAGGATGCAACGAAAAAAAAAAAAAAAATCAATCTTTCCCTTCTACTAACGAATAAACCATAATCCTACCCGCACATAATGTAGAACATCTTTGAACTTTACAGTGCTGCCAGGATTAAAGGAGATTAATTTTTAAAAAATGGGAAAGATATTAAGATTCTTCAACATGTATAAGGCACAGCCAGCAGCTGAGCTATATAGTTTGAGCTGAGAAGCAATTTGCATTATGCGTGTGAGGGAAGTAGGCAGTTGCTCACCTGTGCTGCCTCACGATCTTTACAATCAACAGACATAGAAAAGACACACTGACAAAGGCAAAAATTTGCAGGGGAATTTGGAAGACAGGCTGCCCTGTCCCCTTCTTTTAGAAAACTCCAAGAATAAATCAAAGAAAGGATGAAGAGAGAACAAGCACAGGGAGCTGTCAGCACACTGCAGTTTTCGGCTGTTCAGTTTCCACACCAGGGAATCAGGGATCCACTTCATGTGCTGACCTGCCCAAGGAAAATGACAGTGAAGGACAGGGACACGTAGGAGGGTTGCTAGCTTAGAGATAGTAGTACCAAAGGTCTTGGAACTGGTCTGAATAGATCAGCACAACTAGACCCCACTTACAGTCTTTATGTGCTACCACAATATCAATATTTAATAAGAAGCATGATGACTACAAGATCATTATTAATCTGCAGCTAAGCAGTATTGGTGAAAGCAGAGCTTTTGGACAAGACAAGCCATTCTGAGAAGTTACACAGGACCATACTTTTAGAACAAAGACACCTGGAAAATTTGGCACTATAACTGCACATGCTCTGAAGGTAGAGGTTCCAGGGAAGAGGCAGAAGAAACTCAGACAAAGTGGAAAACAATGCTCTCCCCCCAGCTGAGAGCATCTTCTCCTTTTTGCTCAGATGTCAAAGAGATCATGGCATGGGGTGCACAGCAAGAGCTCCCTAAAGAGCCTGGGTGAGAGAGGAAGGTCCAGACCTACAGGTAGGAGTGAAGGAGCTGGGAAGGTCCTCAGAAACGAGACCAAGTTGGAATCTGGAAACTCTTCAAATGCTTTTCATTCCAAGAGTTACAGAGATGATGTAGACTTCAGCAAGATGAGTACTTTTGGTTCAAATGTGAAATACAGCCCTTATAAGAGACACTATAAGAAATATAAGGATTTAAAAGATTTTTTTAAAGAATTTATTAAAAAAAGCAGATTCCAGCTAAAGCAATGTCCTTAAAGTGGCTAATGAAATTCTTTAAAATTCTGAGACATGAGATAAAAGACACAGGAGGACGTTGGAAACGAGAAGTTAAATTACAGAACTTCCTCAAAGCAGAGGAAATTGTTCTCTGTAGTTCAAAAGATAAAAAGCATATGGAAACTAAAACAGAGGCTTAAAAAAAGCCTTTTAAGTTGCAATCGGTATGCTTTCAGCAAGGTACATCTTTCTCACATTTTTACTTTAAGTTTGTATATAAATAAGATTCCCTAATAAAAAAAAGTCTATTAGAACACATAAACTTACTAGATTAATTTATTAGAAGAAGAGTTTATAAGAAATTTTGGGCCATTAGAAGTGTTAGTAGCATGGCAAAAGACCAGACCCAACAGCCAGATGAGGATGGCCATATTCTCCCCTGCCAGGTAACATTCCAGTCTGATAAGAAGAGAGTCAAGACAGAAGGCATCTTGCATGACAGGACAGCAGCAATTCAACAAAGCACCGAGCACAGAAGCCAGCATGAGCTGCTGAACACAAGCATGGTGCTGCCTGCCTTCAGGCCAGGCAGATGAGGGAGCATCGGGGGACACAACACACTCGTAGGGTGCACAGATGGTACACGCAGTAATGTCTGTTAAAGGGCTTCCAAATGTACAGGCAAATGCCAGTGAAGGCGCCCTTTGCTTTTACTTACAAAGCAGGGAGGTGGGCTGGGAGGTGCTGTGTAGTACCTTGCCATATTGAACCTGTGTTTGTAGGACTGCACCTCAGCCCTAGGCAGGATGGTGCAGGAAATGTACTGCTCTTTCAGGGAAGCAGGAGAGGAGACAGCACAGGTTTCCACCCTCGACCAGCTCACTGTCTTACACTGACAGGTTCCTGAAGACACACAAATATTCAAGGAAATGTATAGGTTGTCTGGAGATTAAAGAAAAATTGTCATAAAGCTTTAAAGAAGTTCACTCACTCCTTCCTTCCCTCCTAATTTTGTTAGTCTCTTCAATGTGGTGGAGACGAGGCACTGTATCCTGGGCTGGGAACTTTCCAGTTAGACAGAGAAGCACAGCTACACTATCCTTCTTCACCACAGCTCTGGCTGCCAAGCTGACAACCAGGGAAGCCAGACTGAAAAGCTGCTTGCAGAGACAGTAGACACCTGACAAAAAGTCACCCTGGCTTGGCTGATAAGGCACTTTGCAGTACACAGCATTCTTCTCAGTGTCAGAAGAGGTCCTCCCTGAAAAGCTTCTCACATAAGGGAAGGCATGCAGACTCTCTTTGTTTGAAGGGGACAGAGAAAGCAAAAAGCTGGAAAAATGCATTATGCAAAACCAAGGAATTTTATTATTATGACAACACCTATAGATTTACAGAATTTTAGAATGGTTTGGGTTGGAAGGGACCTTGAAGAGCATCCAGATGTGAATCCCCTGACATGGGGAGGAACACCTTCCACTAGACCAGACTGCTCAAAGCCCCATTCAGTCCTGCCTTGAACACTTCCAGTGATGGGGCATCCACAGCCTCACTTGGTGACCTGTTCCAGTACTTCATCACCCTCACAGTAAAGAACTTCTTTTTAATACCTAATCTAAACCTACTCTCTTTCAGTTTGAACCCATTCCCCACTATGTTGTCACTACTAGAAGGTTGCAACAAAATCTTCCTGCAGCCTTCTCTTCTCCAGGCTGAACAGCTCCACCTCTTTCATCCTGTCTACAGAGGAGAAGCGCTCCACCCCTCTGATCATCTTCCTCACTTTCCCCTGAACTTGATCCAGCAAGTTCATGTTCTTGTATTGGAGACTGCAGAGCTGGACTCAGTACTTCAGGTTGGGGTATCATTAAAATGGAGTAGAGGGGCAGAATCATCTCCCTCAATCTGCTGTTCACATTGGTTTTGGTGCAGCCCAGCACATGGTTGGCTTTCCGGGCTGCAGGAGCATGGGTTGGGTCATGTTGAGCTTCTCATCCATGAACACCCCACAGTCCTTCTCCTCATTGGCTGTTCTCAATCCATTCTTTGCCCAACCTGTGTTTGCACTTGGGATTGCCCCAAGACAGGTGCAGAACCTTGCACTTGGCTGTGTCGAACTTCATGAGGTTCACACAGACCCATCTCTCAAGCCTGCCAAGGTCCCTCTGGATGTCCCTGCCCTTCCCTCTGGAGTGTCAATCACAGCACACAGCCTGGTGCTGTCAGAGCCTTGCTGAGGCTGTGCTCAGTCCCACTGTCCATGTCACCAACAAAGGTGTTCAACAGCGCCGGTCCCAGTACCAACCCCTGGGGAACAGCACTCGTCACTGGTCTCCACCTGGACATTGAGCCATGGGCCACAACTCTTTGAGTGTGACCATCAATTCCCTATCCACCAAGTGATCCAAGTAAGTTGTATCTCCATGCATACTACTGACTGAACTTCTGTTTTGGCACTTCCACAACACAAGCACTTCTAGAGAAATGCCAAGTCTCCCGGAGTTAGCATTCTTCTTTCCAGAAGCAGGCTGGGCTGTTTTGAAGTACTCTGCAGAACTTTTCATATACCTCTCTATATGATGAACTAGAAAAGCCATGACCCAAAGTGGATTAAGTTGGAAAAAGATATTATCTATGACTCCACGAACACAGATCTCTTGGCAGTCATATTACAGTACTGGGGAGACACCAGGATGTGGTATGGGACCCTGTCAAAGTTGTGTAACCTGCCTCTAATAGCTCAAGTTACACACATGTAGGACTGGATACAAAGTATGGATTGTTAAAATCAGACACTAAAGATGAATGGAACTTTTCTAAAGGAAGATATTATACAACAGGATGAGAATTTGTTCACTGAGTAAACTTGTCCTGAAACTGAAGTAAGGATGCCTGACCCATCCTAGGAGTTAAGGGTCAATAACAAATTAATGGGATCAGTGGCCTATCATTAGTCTTCCCATAATGAACACCAGCCCAAATCAAACCTTCTTCCTGAAATACTTGAAGACATTTTATATTGGCAACAAATTTACATTATTGAATCTAAAATCATATAAAAGTGATTTAAATGTACTGAACTCAAGACACTCCCTGAAATGCAGAAGGCACTTTGAAACAGTACCACAGTAGAAGGTAGACTGATACCATAAATTAGTGCATTAACCTTCAACTCTTGGATGGCTGAGTGAGGTCACCAGGGTAATAAATTTTGGTGTTGCCCCCACAGGCTTCGGTGGATATTTGCCTGTTGCAGAAGTTACACAGTATGGCAGCATGCTGCAAATGGCATCATCTGCTCAGAAATAGCACACAGCTGGGACAGATGGGATAGCACAAGCAAAGCTATTCTGAGTTTGCAGCCTTGGAGAAAAGGATGGATAAACAGAAATAGCATATGAAGTTTACAACAATGGAGGATTAAGAAGTGCTGGCAAATCATGGGACATGGCATGCCCATTTCCTGCTCTGACTTCCTTTCCTTTTCTGGTTTGCAGTTACAATTCCAGCTTTTATCTGATCTCTTTCACACAAAAGTCTGTGCAAGCAGTAATGAAAACAGGCTTAACTGTTCATATTACCAAACAGAAATGGCACTTTCATTAAGTCCAGCGAGCTAAAAAGACTGGCTAGCACAAATTACCAGCTGCATTCCTACCTTTCCTGATCTCAGTGATTTCTGCAGTTAAGACACAAAATAAGGTACCTGAACAGCAGCTTGGGAATTATATGTTGAGCCTGCTCATCAAGCACAGACTGGAGGTAGATTTTGAAAATATTTTATTTCCCATGGAGGCACTTAAAAGAAATAGCCAGCTTCTCAGTGGGAGCTGGATGTTGCCCTCATGTTAACAACTTTTGAAAAAAACTGGAGAAAAAACCAGACTTTAGGGCAAATGTAATACTTCTGGAAGTCAGGTTGCCATTACCAAGATGTGACTATTGTCCAGTGTGACAAAACATCTTAAGCACACTTAAGAGCAATGAGTATATATTTTCAATCTCAGAAAGACTCATCTCTGTGAAGATCTAGGGCTTCCTTTGTCTTGGTAAGAAAAGGAAGCATGAATTACAGCCAGATTGTTGCTTAGGGACTGCTTTAAACTAAACCTATGTTCTCCAGAAACCAAGCACTGAGGGAATTAAACAATAAACCCAAGCAGTATTTTCTCACTTATTATTGATTTATTCCCTTGTGTTGCAGGTAAGGAAAGGAAAAAAAGGAAAAGAGGGAAAGCAAGAAATCCTGCAAATATTCCTCTACAGCTCCCATGCACTCCTCATATCAGCACCTAGGACAATACCAGCAGTCAGCACCTTGCCACAGCTGTGGCTTTAAGAACAAAAGGAAAACATGCAGATCACCTGGAGGTTTGAGACCATGTGAGAAAAGTGTCTCTGTACCACTCAGCCTCCTGCCAGAGCACATTCCTCCAATGGGACCCTGCCACATTTTACAGCAGAAGGGACAATCTATTTCATTGCACATGTGCTCATATCTGTACTGCTGTCAGGACTTCAACATGTTGTCCCCAGAGTGCACTTGGTTCTGAACACACCTTGAATCTGGCAAAGCCACAGAAAGCAGTGCAACTGGTCCTCCCTCTCCACCAAAAATGACACCAACTGTGGCAATGTTGAGTTGGCTTTATGGAAAAAATAACTTTTAAGCTACTCACAACACAATACCTTGCTCATTAGCTCTGGCTAGCAGCTGAAGCTCACTTCAGCTGTGTTTGCCTAGACATTCTCAATTCTGTGTATTTTACACTGTGAATTTACTTCAATTATTAAATAGGGAACTCGGGTGCCGAATGTAAAACTAAACTCATTATTCTTCCACAAAGCAATGTGGAGGAGACTGTTGAAGAATGCTGCTACAGAAGGACCTAGGATTACACACAGACTCATGTCCCACAGAGACCTATATGCTAATTCAAATGAGATCTTCAGAATTTTTTACTGAGAATTTCCATTTTCCATTTAAATACATTGTGACTCTATGTTCTTTGCCAATGAAATTGCTAAAAATGGCATGAAATTGAATGCCCTTCCAGCATACGCCACCTCACAAGACTGATAAAGCAAATGCTGATATTGAGACTAGACAAGATTAAATTCTATTATTTAGAGTGTAACCATTTGCAATTAGGGTAGCACTGGTCTTTGTTGGAAAGGTGAAATGTTTTTGTATCAAATGCACTAGAAGGATCATCAAATTCTACCACTTTTTCGTAGCTTTGAATAAAGATTTTATCATATACTAGGGAACTTTCTTTAATAAATACTTAAACTAAACCTATTAATATTGAATAACTCCCTACTAATCTGCAGATGTCATACAACAGCAAACTCAAGATGCTGAAAAGCACAGAATGGTTCACTCAAAGTTTCTGCTCAAATACAACTCTTTGTTGCAAAGAAATTACACTGGAGACACTGGACACCAGGGCAGCTTCCTAAGTGGCTACCAAAGCCACTGCTCGTGCATTTGCTGTGTGCACCACACACAGCACACAAACAAACGAGACTATAGTGCTATTTGCTTTGTGATTTGCATTGCACAGTGGCAACAGGACAGGCCAAACAAAGCATTTCCTGAATAACAATTATTTACTCCCAGACAATTAAATCACTTTGGCTTAGCTTGTATTTATATCAGGACGGGAAGCAATATGCTGTAACTGTTCAAGAACATGGATCCTTACATGGTTGTTTCTGTTTTGTAATAAACTAGAAACCTATTTAACTAATACCTGTTCAAGTAATTAACCTATTATCAAGAAAAAGTAAGTCAATGCACCAAGGTTATGCATCTAAAAGAACTTTACTTTGTTTCTTTCATTTAAATTTCAAAGTCGATGTCAATGTTGTTTCATATCTACAAAGACAATTATTTCATGCACTGTCAGGTTACTTGCAAATCATCACAAATACACCAGGGTCTACCAGGATACTGATTTCAAAGTGCATTGATATTCCACAGTCTTCTCCCTCTGTAGTATCTGGATGGTTTGGATTCCCTAGTCTAGCTTTCAGTTATTAAACTTTTCCTTCTTCCAGATGAAGAGAATGAATACACAATGCAGATACATTATGTGATGCTTGGCTTTTCAAGGTTTGATCCCTATAACTACAGACTGTCTCTGAACTGTGTTGCTCATTTTTATACGGACCGACTTTTGCAGTCTCACAGCTCTCCGTGAAGAGATGCTCCTGTGCAGGACTGACACACTACAGTAAAAAGCTGATGGTCTGAAGAATAGCACTTTCTTGTGCACTATTACTCTTCTCCTCTTTTCATACTGTGTTGCTTCACAGGTGTTGCTTCAGGTAACTGAAGATAAGCTGTCCCAGTTTTACATCAACCTTCATGCTGGTACAAACAAAACTGCTTAAAATTTTCCAAGTTGAGTACTGTGTTTCTGTAATAGCTTGTTGTTTGGCTCCTTCTGATTATTTTGAAAATAATTAGCCACAATAAGAACCCTTATAGTGCTCAAGAGCTGTCCTTTGTAGCTTGGAGCTCTAGAATATGAAGCTGCTTCCTAACATAATTTCAAAACCAGTATTTATTTTAAAATGCTTAAATGCATCTCTTGAGTTATGCAGTATTATTCCATAGATTAAGATTACTTTGTCCTCTGTACAGAGAAAGTGACAGAGGTTCTTTTTATTCAGAGTGAAGAATTTATAATGAATAATTCTGATACTTGATCCTTTGCTTAAATTGAATCTCCATTAGATCACCCTAAACAATTGTCCATATTCCTGTTACTTTCAAACTCCAAATACAGCTACAGCATGTGTTATAAATTGCCTTGTAGTCAAGTTACACCTATGTAAGCTTTTCAATGTCTGTTCTCCTAAGTCACTCCCACACCCTCTTTAGTCATCACTGCTGCTTCTCTGCATGGGGTTTTCACTATGAATGTATAAGCAGATACAGATAACAAAGACATTTTGTGTTGTCTTGTAAAGTGCAACAATTGAGCTCACTTATGAGGACGCAGAACTGAAAAAGACCTAGCAAAATTATTTATTTACAAGCCATGACTGCACCACTATGGATAGCTCTGGTATACAAGAATAAACATCTGAGGCTGGTGAGCAGAAGGGGAGTGCACTGACAGCCAAGCTCTGAAATAAGGGCTTGCAGCAAAGTCAAAAGCCTGATGGTTTTTGTAAGGAGTTATGATTCTGACCATTTTTCTATTCCCTAGGCAACAGTGTGCACCTGCTATCTTCAAAAAGCAACGTACTTGTTGCATAAGCAGTTGCTGTATTGGTTCCCTACTTTCTTAGTGACCAGCCTTAGAGATAAGCTTTCCATTTCACATACCACAGTGAGGCTGTTACAGGCAAGATCTTGACACACACACAAAACCTGCTGCAAAAATCACGTCACACTTTCCTGAACCAACAGCTCAGCACATGCTTTTTCTTTCTGATGCACACATTTCATTCACAAAGATACCTCATGGACCCAATGACATTAAGAAAATGACTTTGGTTTATGGTTGCCACAGATCAGACCCTATCAGGCAACCTTTAGAAATGTAAGCAGGAGAGCTCTTCCTGAAGCCCTGCATCCAATTCCACACGCCAGCAGCTGCCCCTTGCCGCAAGCGGATGAAGTGGGAACATGCACATCACAATGAGCTACAGAGCAAATCCTGCTATCTGATGAGCCTTTCCCGTGCAATTCTTCCCCCTCCCAGAAAGCCAGAAAAGTAGTGCAGACATTTCTTAGGGATCCCCTTTTCAGTCTAAAGAGAGCCCTTCCTCAAGCACTGCTTCTTAACAGGTGGACAACTCCCAAAAATCAACAGTAGGAAACACTTTACCTTTAACAAGCTCCAGCCACTCTAACCAGATTGTCAATAAACAGAGCATATTGCACAGATGGACTAATAACGCAACCCTAATTCAATTGCCTACAACCATCTTCTGTGCACACTCTATTAAAAGCAGCCATTCGGCTTGCAGCAGCTCAGAAACGAGGACAGGGTCCCCTTCTGAAGGAGAGCAGGGAGGAGTGCTGACTTTGATCAGCTGGCAGCTGTGAGGCAACTCCCTCAGCACCACTGACATGTTGCCTGCAAACCTCACCCCAGTGTGTGGTGGCCTGCAGCCACCTCAGTGGGGAAAGCAGCTTGCTCTTTATCCTTGGTTTACTTTTCAGCTGTGTGGCTTTTAGGTGACTCAGCTACCTGAGTGAGAAGTCTGACAGCCTCACCCACCATCCTGCATCAATACCTGTATCTGAAGAGATAATTCAACAGCAAGCAGTCAAGCCCTGTTAACCTGCGTTCTCCTCCTTGCCCTGTTGTCCAAGTAGCCCACACAGAATGAAGGCTCCCAAAGAAGTTGATGTCCCAGAATTATGGCCAGGTCGTGGTGTGACTCACTGGTCTTTATCTTATATTCAACTTCTGCATTGATTTCCATATGCTTGCTTTCTCTCAACACTAACTAGGAAGGAGTATCAGCAGTGGAAAGAGTGACAGGAACTAAAACCCACTGGTATTCTTTTCAAAGTTTGTTCTACCTCTTTTAAAGTCAGACTGCCAGAAGCCACAGGCTGATGCATAACATTCATCATTATCTTTTGCAGACAGTACCTTTGAAGTGCACAAGATTCAAATCAGTTGCAAATAGGGGACCTGAGGCCCATTGACAGCCGTGCTGCTTGGGGCCAGGAAAGTCCGAAGAGCCAGCTCATTCTTCCATCTGCACTCCAGACTGAAGGGATGCAACACAGGCCACGAAGAGTCTGGCTCTCTTTCCAAATGCCATTTCCCTGTCTGCCCTGGATTCAAAGTCGGAGGTACACAGTACCTGACACAAAGTACACCACCACAGCACACAAGCACAGTGAGGACTGATTAGAAGAAGAGTTTGAGAAGAGCTTTTCATGTCATTTGCTGTCTGTGCTTCCTGCTTTGCTTTGAGAGTGTCCCAGCGCCTCCATGCTTCTTCAGAGAGGAATGTATCTATACAGAGCCATGGCAATTTTTACTTCTCCCTTAATCTCCTTTCAGGAATTGTCATGTGGCCTTTGCAGTCTGCCCCCTTTGAGCATCCTCTCCTCCCCCCTCTGTTCCTGGATGGTGTTAGTATCCCTAGGAGAAGCCATAGCTGCTGAGCACCCCTTTGAAGTTAATGTGACCGGATGGTCTGTTGTGGCCAGCTGGGACCTATCCACTCCATGCTCATGGCCAAAAGCTCTCTCTAGCCCATGGCTTAGTGGGATTAGCTACTTCTTTGCTACTTTCCCTACCTAATTTTTAATATGTAATTTACTTTAGCATTACCCTGGGGCAAAAATTACTGAATGTTGCCATGGATGTCATCCAGGGTAAGGGCTTGGATTTTTGCTGCAGCTGTCTTCTCCTCTGACATCTTGACAAGCTGTTGGACAGAACTGGTTGAGAACTAGCAGCACTGTTTGCACTTCTAAGAGCTCTTTTACAACAGCCACCCACAAAAGAAAAGGCCAGTGGATGAGTAACTGAGCAAGAAGAGATTTTTATGTTAATGCAGCCATGTCCATGAGTTTTTTAAGCAGTATGTTCAGGGAAAAAAAAAAAAGAGGCTGTGCATTTACAACTGGTTCTTTTGAAAAAGCAGCTGCAATAGCAATGGAAAACAATTTAGTCAAAGAATTCACTGTGATAATAAAAAAATTAGTTGAATCCTGTGCCGATGATAGCCTCAATAAACAGAGCTAGAACTAAGCATAATGTACATTGAGAGCTCTCTCAGGTCCTGCCAGGTCCTTCCAAAGGGGGGACTGAATACTAAACAACCTGTTTTAAAGGATTAGGGCTGTCCAGATACTACCCCACTGCTGACCTAATCTGAAGCAGTGCTCCCTTTTTTTAGCATAAAAAAACAGGGAAAAGTGTAATTTCAAAACAGGTGGCATGGAAGGAGAAAGCATTTAACCTGTTTTAGGTAGTCTTCCCAGCTAATTTCACCTGTGATCCATGTAAAGTCTGAGATTCAGTGCAGTAATTCACTGCAATACTTATGGACCTCAAACTGGTTAAAAATGAGCAAAGATAGAGATGTCTGACAGACAGGAATTTTGCTGACTGATCTTGTATGCAGATAATGAGCTTAAAAAAAAGTTGTTGCAAAAGGAAAAATGTCTATCAAAGTCCAAGTATGCTAATTATCAAGAATTTAATGGAAACTCACTTCCTGACAAATTGTATGTTAGCAAATGAGATAGACAGCTGAATATCTTAATATCAGGTCTCTCTGGGGGAAAAATAAAATAAAAAAAATAAAAATATTGTTTTCTCCATTAAAAAAAGAAGTCTTATTGGAAAAGTTAGCTGGGGCTAGACGAGCTCTTGGGAAATAAGGCAATGCACTGCTCATTTCAAGAATGGATGACGATGCTTCTAACAGAGACCTGCAGCCAGGTCCATCCTCCCATAATAACCCAATTAAAGAGTTTTCAATCATGCAAGGGAGACAGACTAGTTGAAGAGACACAACAGATAACATGACAAGTGAGCTGGGCCAGCTGACAAGTACTCCAGTGAGTCAAGTCTAAAAGAAAAGGGAAGTTCTGAACACTGGTGAAGTGATTAGAGAGAGCCAACCTCTCCTGCTCCACGATGTTGACAGCCCAGGTTACGCTGACTGAACTGATTGCCAGAGAACATGCAAGACTTGCTTTCCTTTTATTAATTTCTTCTATTGCTTTGCAAAATCCTAAGTAAAGGGCATTTGGTTCTGTGCAGACACTTAGGAATGGGTTCTTCAGAAAGCGTGACTGATCGGGCTTCTACACTCGCAGCTATGGATAACCTTGGAATTTTGCAAGAAGAGCAAACAGCTCAATGAAAATCCCATTGTTCAAGAACTAGCTGTATTCATACCAATAGTTCTGAGTACAGTAGACAGCTAAGTCTACAAAGCTTTTCAAAGGTACAGTCAGAAAAGGCTCTCTAAGTTTTAAACAGAGATTAACCTAGAAATAAAGGAAACTTAAAAATCACCCCCATTTGCTAATTTATCATTTGGTCACTGCCAAGTTTCACAATTCATAAACTTATGGTATTAGAGACTCACAAAGTACTGTGGTTTGGGTAGCAATTCAGAAACTATCAAGTTCTGCTTTGTGGGTGGTGGTTATCAGTGGGAAAAGTAAAGCAAGGTAGCACAAATCCAGTAATCCTCTTTCACAGGAAAGTGAAATCAACCAAATTACCTCCAGTTGGATAGGAATACACAGACAAGAAGCTGTTCCAGTTTGGTGGACACAGATGGGCTGGGTCATGAACCAGAGCCCTCAGTTTGAATTCAGTGTTGTTCCCTGAATGCTAGCCTTCACTCGCCTGTACCTGTACCAAGAA
This sequence comes from Urocynchramus pylzowi, assembly GCA_013397555.1. Classification (NCBI taxonomy): domain Eukaryota; kingdom Metazoa; phylum Chordata; class Aves; order Passeriformes; family Fringillidae; genus Urocynchramus; species Urocynchramus pylzowi. The sequence goes on from VZRH01006604.1 coordinate 503,913, forward strand.
GCAGGAAAGATGCTGCAGCAGCAAAAAAAAAAAAGGGCAGATCCCAGAACAGCAATTGCTTCAGAAACTTTCTGGGGACCAGCAAGCTTTGCAAGAAGCATTAGACAACACCTAGAAATTCTGACTAACAAACAACTTCATCCCTGCTACCTCCACACACCAAATATGATTTGCTAGAAGGAACTGTAATCCTCTAACAACCAGCATGAGATTTCTGTTCAGTTGGGCAGTTTTAAACCAATTCTTAACTGTTCACTTTCATATGTAAGGATGAGACCACCCTGTGTTTCATATTTAGACAACTAAATACAGTTTTCCATCTGAGATCAAAGACAGGGGTTGAACAAGGAGGCTGTGAACACAGGGGATTAGAAAGTGCTAACGTCCTCAGAAGCAGCTGTCCTGGATGTAAGGCCCCAGAGAGAGGGAAAACATCACCAGCAACTCAGATTAAGATGAGTACATCTAAAGTCTCCATCACAAACATCTCCAGCTGGCTCACAGAATTAAATGGGGGATTTAATTGGCACTCTAGAAGAAACTGCATTAATTCTTATTTTCAAGGACAGTGATAAAACTTCAATTTCACATATAGCAAGGATATTAACCAGGATATCTCATTGTCTTTAAAAGGGAGCCACGACTGTGATTGCAGAATAAGTGAAATCCCACACATGCCAAGGGAAAAGGGAAAAACTCCTATTCTATAAGTGATCACTCCTTCTTCTGAGCTCAGGAAGATCCATTCTCTGTTTGTCAGTTACTATTAGTCAGTATTCACATGATCCACTCCTCCTCTCCTAATCCAGCCCTGCTATGTTAGCTGCCAGCAACCTCTTTTGCAGGAGGTCAGTGTCAGGGCTGGCCTGGGATCACACCGTGAGGTGCCAACACTTGGCATTGCAGCTGAACTGCTGGGACATGTATGGTGGGATGACACATAATGGAGCTGGTTTACTCTGCCTAATGCTGCAGGAAATCTTTGGGACATCTGTACATTCTGTAACTTATGGTAACAGTACTGAAATTACTAAGAACTAAATACAAAAGCCTCTGAAAAACCAGCACAAATCTAATGGCCTTCTAAGGCACTCAAATAACAGTCAGTATTTCATTTACAAAACAACAAAAGAAGGCAACTTATAGTTTATAAACCCTAAATTCCAGTGGTCTCTGATGTGTGACAGAACAAACATAACACCATTATAAAAATATTTAAGAAGGAAACAAACATGAGAGAATCCAGTTGAAACTGCAGAGAGCTGCACACTGTCATAGCCACATTTGCTGAAATCTAACCAGAGCACCAGGTTTCAACAGTTCAGCTGTTTTTGAAAAGGGACCAGAACATCTAAGGAGACCTCAAGATCCAACCAAATTAAGAATGGTGCTTTGGATGGACAAACATGAGGAATTCTGAATAGTAACACTGGAGTTTTGGCAACCCTTACATCTGAAGTCAGTTACAAATTCCTCCCTAGTACCAATGTTCCTGGTAGCAGACGAGTGCTGAAGAGATAAAACTATCCCTACCACATGCAGGTAATTTGCAGTCCCGTCCATCACAGCCCAGCCTCAATATCTGGATGAGGGGATCAAGGGCACCTCCAGTAAATCCATGGATGACACCAAATTGGGCAGGAGTGTTGATCTGCTGGAGGGTAGGCAGGCTCTGCAGAGGGACCTGTACAGGCTGGATTGGTGGGCTGAGGGCAGCTGGATGATGTTCACAAGGTGAAGTGCTGGGTCCTGCATTTGGATCACAACAACCCCATGCAGCACTATGGGCTGGGGGAAGAGTGGCTGGAAAGCTGCCCAGCAGAAAAGGACCTGAGGGGGCTGGACAGCAGCAGCTGAACATGATCCAGGGTGTGTGTGTCCAGGTGGCCAAGAAGGCCAGTGGCATCCTGGCCTGTGTTAGCAACAGTGTGGCCAACAGGACCACACAAGTGATGATACCCATGCACTCAGCACTGGTGAGGCCACTCCTCAAGTGCTGTGTCCAGCTGTGGGACCCTCACTACAAGAAGGACACGGAAGCTCTGGTGCGGGTCCACAGAAGGGCAATGAGGCTAGTGATGATACCCATGCACTCAGCACTCGTGAGGCCACTCCTCAAGTGCTGTGTCCAGTTGTGGGACCCTCACTACAAGAAGGACACGGAAGCTCTGGTGCGGGTCCACAGAAGGGCAATGAGGCTGGTGAAGGGTCTGGAGCACAAGTCCTTTGAGGAGTGGCTGAAGGAACTGGGGTTGTTTAGTCTGGACAAGAGCAGGCTCAGGGGAGACCTTATTGCTCTCTACAACTCCCTGAAAGGAGGGTGAAGACAGGTGGAGGTCAGCCTCCTCTCTCAGCCAAGCAGCAACAGGATAAGAGAACACAGCCTCCAGCTGTGCCAGGGGAGATTCAGGCCAGATATTGGGAGGGATTTCTTCATGGAAAGGGTTGTTAAACATTGAAATGAACTGCTCTTGAAGGTGGTGGAGTCATCATTCCTGGAGGTGCTTAAGGGACAACATGAGATGGCACTTAGTGCCAATAATTAGACTAATGGTCTAGTTGACAAGGCGGTGATCAGTCAAAGGTTGGACACGATGATCTCAGAGGTCTTTTCCAAGCTAAATGATTCTGTGCTTCTGTGATGTATTTAAACATGAAGGGAAAAGTTTTCCAAACAGTGAATATAAAAAGAAGGTAGAAAACAAACAAACAAACAAAGAAAAAGAGCAAGGGAGCACAGCCAAATTTCAAAGGTCATATTAGAAATTGTATTTCTTAACAAGTTCTTCATCAACACGGTTATTGCTCAGGGTGGCAGGGATGGTGACACACATGAGGGGACACACAAATCCTATTTCAGATGAGAGGTAAAGACAACTCTCCACTCTAAATCTTGCTGATGTGCAAAGCTGCTGGAAAGACCAGCATTTCATGAGACCACAGTTTGCCTTGCAGTTGCCAGCATTACACTCGGGCAGCTAAAGTGCCTGTTGATTTTTCCAGGGACCCTCACACCAAATGCCAACATCAGCCTGCTCCCAAAGCCCCTCCTCCTCTTTGAGTGGTTTTAAAGGAGCCTCTGCCATGGAAAGGAGACTCTGGAAAGAAAGAACTGACTCTAAATGGTGCATGCAGTTAAAATCCAGGGACCAACATGTGTGTGTGCCAGCTTTCCCAGGAAAGACTAGCTAGCAGGCAGGACAGTCTTGTGGTCAGTGGAGATCTGCAGGAGTATAAAACATAGATTTATGTGTTCTTATCTATGGCTGAGGTTGATGTGTTGCCTAGTAATAATGTGATAGACTGGGTCACAGATGCATTCAAGTGGCTGGAGGCTTAGATAAGGAAGATGATAAGTGTTCTTTCAGTAAGTAAACCTCCCAGAGCCCACAAGAAGGTAGACTATATAGCCAGAGAAACAGATGGCTTCTCTCCACCCAAATATTCACCTCTTCATCCCCAGTGTGATCTCTGTGTCTCCATGGGCCATGCACGTGTCAGAATAAACCTTCTGCCTTTTTAGTAGCCAAGAAAGATGGGTTTGCTTTCATCTTTCAGCACAAATTCCAAAGGGAGACAGGCAAAAGGGAGGTGTAGGGAGAGACAACATTTTGACAGTATGCAATAATAAAAAAAATGACAGAAGCCACAGACAGAGGAGCAAAGAGCCTCCCTGCTTCCCATGCACAATCACAGATGAAAGGGAATGGATGACAGATCAGGCAGCAGCAGGCTGCATGCAGAACAGACAGTGCACTGCCTCACTCCACTGGGACCACCAAGTATTGAAGAGCATGCATGCAGTTGCTACCTCAGTTCCAGGCTTTTCCTGAATTCTTAGCTGGCATGGATAAGGACAGTTAGACTTTTTCTGATGTTACTGTAAAGGATAATAATCTAGCTTTAAATTACCTATGCTGTGACCACATTTGGACTAGCCGACACTCTGGAAAAAGCAATCCCCCTGCCTCCATCTCAAAGTGGGTCATTAATTAAGGATCTTCCACTCTCCAGACTGTACCTGCAAAGTGGACAAGTGATTTTGCTGCAGGGCAACATTCAGCACAGTGACCCATTAAACCTACTTAGCCAGAACAGACTAAGTAGCAGTTGGAATTTACAAATGGAGCAAGACCTTCAAGGACTTTGTGGGTGGCAATGGAAAATCCTAGCATCCATCAGCTGAGATCCATTGCTTCATTTACATTTTACAGCTGCCCAGTAATTTCTAGCATGGAAAACATGAAATAGCTGTTGAAAGATCCAGTCCAGTTCTCAGGAGATAACATCTGCACCACATTACTCAGTAGAGAGGCCAAGGATGAAACTTCTACTTAAGGAAATCTTCACTATGCAGGAAACGTAGAAGAAACATGAGGCAGGTACCAGTACATGCAGCTACATTCTACATTTCTACTGGAAAGGCAGAAGAGCGTGGGGCAGGTGCAAGTACATGCACCTGCTAGGTACCCTGCTGCTATCAGTTGTTGTTTGGTATGCTGGTTCCTTCTTTCTCAAAACAGCTTTGGAAAAGGGAGATGGAAAGAAGGTTCTAGGACTGGTAAGGGATGATGTGAGGGTTAGTTATCCCACCAGGAATTGCTCATTCCTTCTTAACCCAGTTAACTGTCCCCGCCTTGAAGCATCTTTCAAGTACCCTAGCTCAAGGGCTGGGGTGTCCCTTGAGTCCTTCCCCTTTTCCTGCCTCCCACTCTACTTCTGTGAGCATTGTCACTGTTCTCCTCTCCAATGCTTGTGACGTCAAAATTCACTAACTTTTCTCATCCTCTTCTTCTACTCCAAATCCAAACTTTTACCAGCCCTTTTCCTCTTCCTCATGGATACAGTATCCTGGCCAGAGGTACTGTCACAAAAAGCTCTGTTTTATGAAGCCCCGTGGGAAAGATGGGATCATTACATGCCAGGACATGTGCTCAGTCCATCATTATGCAAGTCAGTGCTGGAGCCATTTTGTTTCAATTTGTTTCTCTTCAGGGCCCAAGGATCTGCTCACTCATTATACTAAATGAGGTGGTTTCCCAGCTTGAAAGTGCATTTTTTAAAATCCTTCTCTGCTTAATGATTCTTTTTGTTAATTTTAAATAGATTTTTAGAATCATTCTTTCTGCTGGTAAAGGACCCACAGCAGTGGAAACTGTGTGTGTAGCTTCTGGTCCATGTAATGCATCCTTAATGATTCAAATATTTATTTGAAGAAACTTCTCTATATATGTACAGGTGAGATGTATTTCACACTCCTGATTAACATCGAATGTCATCCAGCACAGGAAATGTGGAAACTTTTCATTACAGGAAGAGAAGAATTAGAGATGTTGCATAGAGCACTGCAACACCTGAAATTCAAACTCATGCTGTCACAGCGTTGCAACAGGCATTGCAGCTGACAGGTCTGTTGCTCAGGATCTGGCTGTGAGGGAAACATAACCTCAGAGATCACTTCTTACAGGTTGCCAGCTGCGAGTCTGATCAGTCTGCTGATGTGCACTGACGAAGTACAGGTGTCCAGGGAGAGTCCAGATGTCAATGCAGGGCAAATGGCTCCCCCACACTTGGGTCCTTCCAGAAGAAGGTCATGGATGTGCCAGTCCATGTTTTTCCTTAGAGCTGTCTTCAGTGAGAGCAGGGACTGTTCTGCCCTGGTGAGGGGCTGTTCCAATAGATGCTCCTGCTGTTCAGCCACTCCCCACAAAGGCTATGGGGTCAGGGAGATGTGCTGGCACAACCACAGCTCAGCACAGAAGAGCCCAAATGGCCTTAGAGGTGCTGCTTCCTCAGACCTGCATTTTAGGATGAAGCTAGGTTAAGATGAAAGCTGATAAATTGCAGGAGCAATGGAGCTACTTTCATCTTACCTCAGAAGAGCTTGTCCTGTGCTCTCCATGCTCAAGGGACAAGGCACAGACTGCAGGACATTAACTGCTGTGACGTTAATTATTGCACATAGAGAAGGAGGTATTGGAGAACTCTCCCCTTTGCTAACAGGGTTGAATGCTATTAATAGTTAAGCCATATAAAAAATGGATTTTGAACTAGCAAAAGATGCAGGAAGACAATCCATATAATGAGGTGTTTGTGTCTGTCACAATTTTACTCCTCTGCTTCCCTGTTGCATTCACTTGATGGGTTTCATCTTAGAACACAGACAAGTCCTTTGGACCAGAAACTGTCTTGTCATAAGCATGTAAAGCAAACACCACAACAGTCACCTGAACTTGGTGCCACCAGGTCCTATCTGATACAAGCCATAAAATCTTACAATCTGTACAATACTGAAATAGTATCACATCTAGCATACATCCGAAACAAAAAGACCTGAGAACCAAGCATGTTTAGGCTCCCTGTGGGGGATAAAAAATTGGGAACTCCGTGAGAATCAATACATGACAAATGCTTAAGAGCCCAGAAAATGCTAAAATCGAACTGAAGTAGTGAGAGACAGGGGACTACTAAGTGACATTCAAACTGCATGCAACATTGCATGCTACAGACACAATATTCCATTAGTATGCACTAATATTTAAATAGTCAGTTCAGTGAATATTTGTCACCACTTGAATAACCATACGTTCAAATGTAACAGCAAAAAATACTTGTACCCCTTCAGGTTTCAATGGGAGGTTTGCACAGTGATAATTCTCTCTTGGCCAGAGAATTTAATCCTTGGACTAACAAGTGTTCAGCTCACCTTCCAAGACTTGTATTTCCTACAAGTACTCTGTGCTTTTACACATGAAACTGGAGAAATAGTCCAAATTATTTACTCTACCTTTCAAAGGGATCTGTGTTTTAAAAAGGGTTGAAGTACAGAAGTGCAGTCAGGAGCACTGTGACAAGTTACCTTGTTGAAAGTGCATGGCTCACAATATTCCTGGGCAGCCGTTCTTCACTTCAAAGTGGAGCCTACAGTTTGTACCTCAAAGCTATACCATATAAAGCTAGATTTCCTATTGATTGTTTCTGATAGAAATGGTAAGCACTAGAGCTAGTGCTAAAATTAACCGAGCTGCAGCAGTTGGCTAATTTTATTAAGTTTGGGTACTGAAAAGCCCCGAAGACTTATAGAGTGGACTTCAATATTTCTGTTTAACAATTTGAACCCCTTATTGTCTCTCCTAATGTGTTTGTGCCTGTTTAATCTTCTGTAAACTCTTATCTCTGCCCTTCTGATGTATACAAAGTACATTTGAAGACAGCAGCAAACAGAAATGAAAATTCTTGGTAAACAGAATTCAACACATCCCTCGAAGGAAACGTTTGCTGCCCACAGTCTGCACTGAGTGCAAAACACCACATTGTGCAAATGGGGGTTCACAAACACCAACCAGACTACAGCAAAAGCCCCACATTAAAGCCTGCCTCAGGCAACCATTTATTATTTCAAGATACACCTCTGAAAAACAGTGATGCAAAGATGTTATAAGTTTTGCCACACTTTCAGTTTTTCAAAGTCAATCCCATTGTCTAAGCAAAACTGGGCATGTTTCTGGCCGTTGTCATGCGAATTTTCAATTCATAGAGTGAGGGGAAAGAAAATCATTTTGTTGCTTTGATAAAGACGCCTTGCACGTTTTGACAAACTCAAGTCCCTCCAGGGTGCTTACTGGCCATGAAGCTCTTTCATATCTCATTCATTATCAGAGAGAGACAGGAAAACACTTCCTCATTTCTCTTGCGAATGAGTAAATTAGTGAAAACCACAGAGACTCAGATTCATTAAAAGTGATGGAGTGAGACTGGCTGCAGCCGCTGCACAGTGGGGACTTGCTGAGCTGACTCAGTGCAGTCTGCCTGGCAAATGCAGGTAAAAAGATTAACTGGAAATTTCTCTACTGAAGCACTAACTGCCTACTGCAGCCAAATTCCAAGACAGCTTGATGCTGTAAAACCTGAACTCAGAGCCCTCAACTCAAAAGCTAGTTGAATGTGTCGTGTTCCTCAGCTCCATCACTGCACAGATTTTAGATGCCCATATGCCAGACCTGCATTTCCCTGCTAGTTTCAAGCCAATGCTATTACCATCACCAACTGTTATAGTTTCTACTAAGTGACAGCCGATGGCTAATATTTCTGAAGCATCTTCCCTCTCAAGTTTGCCAGGAGAAGAAAAAGCCCCTTAAACCCTGGGGATTAATTTCAAGACCAGCTGTCTCACATTACAAAGCAAGGAAATGCTTGAGATGCAAGTGAAGTGGGACAAGCCATTTGAATACAAGCTAAGCCAAACCTCTATCATTCCAGTGAAAATTTGCTAAAAACTGCTCTTCCTGAGATTTTCACTGTTGCTGTGTACCTCCATGATGAACAGCATCACAAGAAACAAGAATGAAAATGCTGATGGCAGTTGAAACTCCTGCCTGTGGGGTGCCTGGGCTTGCCTCAACAGAGTGGCAGGAGTGTCACTGCCTGATAAGGTTTTGTGTAGATTATGCGTTGTATCTGCTAGCTTTCACTGGTGATGCTCACAAGAGCAGGATAATGGCTGATAAAACCTTACATTACAATTATATGTGAATACCCTGAAATCCACAAGGAGAAGAATCAGAGTGAACTGTGGGTTACAGCAGCAGCCTTTAATTTCAGAAGCAGGAGAGCAAAGGAGCAGGGGTAATTGGAATCACTCTACTCTACACCATAATGTCTTCACACCAGTGGACAGCATGATGCATACCAGCCTCATAACTACGTTCAGCCCTCAAGTCAGGCTCTAAGCTCTCTGCCAGCAATAACTGATTATCTGGCAGTAGGTTCAAGAGAAGCCTAAACCTGGCAGTAGAGGGACTGCTGCGGTCTGTGACTTAAGCATACCCTGATTTCTAAATGTGGCACGCTATCTATGTTAGTTTGACTCGATCTACTGCTCCAAGTCTTTCAGTTTCATACCTTTTTCTTCATAGCCCCTGCTGACCTCAAAGATGGCAAAATCAAGGCACTGGCAAGTTATTTATTCAAGTGTAAGTTTTGATTCCCATGATGAGTTTAAAAAAATCCACATGGATTAGATTGTGATAAGATCTCCAACCAGGTGGCATAACCCCTGGATGTCAACCATCATAACCCATAACACAACACCAGTTGTGTTAAGTTTGGATGACTTAATACAACTGACTTCTAGATCTACTTAGCTCAAATTTCCAGAAAATCTGTATTCCTACTGAGTGTGATAATATACTGCACATGCTCCTTTTCCAATGCTTTCTCTCAGAGAAAGCTCTGATCCTTTTGTAAGCTGTTCTCTGGGGAAACCTATCACCTCATGAAGCTCACATCTCACAAACTCAGGAGTCATGGGCATTTCACAAATTACTGGATCAGATATGTGAAAATGTGAGATTTTGGAACATCCAGCATACAAGTTAGCCACCTAGGTCCTGTTACTGGAGTTTCCATCATTCTGCTGTGCTAACCTCCATGGAAACCAGGAAATAACATCCATGCTGAGCCATGTGCCAAGTCAATCCTCAGAAAAACACAATGAAATGGCAACACAGTCAGAGGAGAATGAGGTAGAAATATGGTAATCACCTTGTCTTTTTACACAATTCAGCAAAACAGTCAGCCTCTGAGGTGGAAGGGTAAGAAAATATAACCCCAAGGGTCTTGCTACTACTGGGTATCATGAGGGATGAGGCACTACTTTCTTCTGTTTTAGAGGTAATTAGAAACCTTTTTCTCATGGAAAACTAGTGGGCACAATGCTTCTGGTGAAAATAATTCAAACCCCCCCTTCTCCAAGATGACTGATAAGACAACAGTACAGTGAAGCTGACATGCAAGTGGGCTGGGATGTAATGGGGAGGGAAGAGATGAACAGCTGCTCTCTGACAAGATGCCTGATGTATGCTGCCAACAAAACACGCCAACTACAGATAAGTCATCTCAAATAAGCAGATAGCAAAGCCATGAAGGCTAAAAAAGCTTATTTTCAGGTGGGAAGACAGAACACTGCATGATGTAGAAGGTATGATTCTGCCTACAATGTGTCCATGAATATACCTCTGGTGCATGTAATGCTGTGCAACTCCCAGACACACTACATGTCCTCTTACGAAATACGTTACTTTGAGCTGCTCAAACCCAAAACCACCTTTATTTCACAGCCCATTGCTGGTGCTCTCCTGTGCAGAAAGTTAGTCTACACGAGTTATTCTCTCACCAGTACTCAAGAGATATATGGGCTGCACTTCCATTACATGTTTGGAAATAAATACTAATTCTGAATTACATATAATTTCTAAATAAATGCTATACTGAAAAGCAACATTTCACCACAAGTAGAAGTAGTTTTCTCAAAAAAGGTTGTCATTAAACAGCTGCTGTGTTCCTTTTGAGAGGCAGCTATACTTCAGCAGTGGGAAACTTGACTCCCACATTGTCAGCAAAATTGTGGCCTTGCTCCAAAGTGTGGTGGTGTCCTTATGAGGTAGATCTAGGGGAATATGGAGCTGTCCTGCTGATTCAAGACAACGTCCCCAAGGGAAAAATCATGTATTTCTGGCAGAAATGTCAGATGAATGCCCATCTCTTGGAGCTTGCTGACTGACAGAAATGGGTGTGTAGATCTGGGGCCACAGGTTTCCTTTTGTCCAACCAAATCCACCTCAGCTCTACAGAAAGATGCCAATACACATTGGGAGGAAACAATGCATCTGACTGACGCCGTGTCTCCGCACGTCAAATATGATGCAAGAAGTGAAAGACAGGAAAAAGGGTGAAATGAGAGCAATGTTTGAAACTTTCAGGCACGAAAGAGTTGGCAAAAGATGAGTTTTTTCCTCTTTTTGCTCCTGTTACAAAGAAAGCAAAAAAACCCAAACTTGTTTAGAATCAGCTGGATTCAGTGACTGTACCCCACCTCCAGTATAATCCACCAAGATTACAGAGATGGCAGAGGGCCCTGAGCTACTACTGGAAAGCTGCTGTTTAACCTCCTAGCAAGGACTCAGCTCTTGATTTCTTTGCTTTTGCAGGCTCATGTTAGATGCGTGTGTAGCATCATTCTCTGCTTCACAAATAACGTCTGTACTTGAAACTTCTGCTTATTTACTTACTTGAAGTGCTTAGCCTCTGAGAAAGCCCTCATACACCACAGACCAAACATTTCATCTTTCTTTGTTATTGCAGAACATTTAACAGAGAAGCATAGTGTGTGAAAGAGAGAATCTTGTGTTTGCCAATTCATACAATTGACCCATTCAATCTTGTCTGGTTCCAACCCTCCAGCACTTATGCTTGTACATAAAAAAACATAAACAAAAGATAATTTCAAATCCAGCATTAAAAAACCAAATATATACACTGGGACAAATTTACTCAAGATTCACTTCTGAGGGATTCTCACAGACATGGACTGTGCTATTTTATTTTTTTTTTTTAATTCTCTGGTCAATAATGAAAACCAGGACTGCCAAGAAATACATAATTCAGCCTTAACCCAAACTCAGTGACTTCATGCTCAGCTTTTCTAAAGAAATCAGCCAAACAATTACAGAGTAACATTTAAGAACTAAATCTATGTGTAATCTGTCCCTGGCTAGCCACCTTCTTTCAAAAGGGAAAAAATACACCCCAATTAAAACTCCTCTCAGCGCACAACTGTAACCATGGCACTGCTACCACAAGGCATCTGGTTTCAGCAAGTTTCCCAGCTGCTGGCTCGTTCTGCATCAACTAGGATGCAGGGAGTTTCCCCTCAGTCCCTTGCATTGCATCACATGCTGTCAAGGTCAGGGTTACATGAAAAAAAAAATCTGATTCCAGCTATTTGTTTTCACCAAAGCTTCAATTCTTTCACTCTAAGAACTGAAAAATAAATTCAGTTATGGAGAAGCAAAGCACAGAAAATCTGCAATGCAGACTCAGGCAGACATCAGATGGAGGTAGATGAACACAGAGATGCAAAGCCTCCAATTTAACAAGCCAAATCCTTCCACTGTGAGCAGTGAAGGCAGAACAAAGTGGTTACTGTATGACCAAGACTATACAAGATTGCTTTATTCCTGTTTGTGTTGAGATAGTCACTTGTTTAAAACCACTACCTCAAATATTTCAAAAGTCCAGTGACCTCACCTAGCCAGTCAGTCTATGGAAAACTCATTCACAACTCTGCCAAGAGCCCTCCAAAGACAAATCATGCTGGGATGAACAAAGGGAACACTGATCCTTCCTCTCCTTTTTATGCATATGACACTGCTTCTCAATATTTCATATCAATACTTTTTCAATCTCAGTTATTCCTCTGCAAGAACCTCTGTACTGATGCACAAATCATAACCAATGCCAAGTCAGAAGTACACCAGTAAAGCCAGTAACTTCCCATCTGCAGGATACAGACAATATCAGCTACTGTCTACCTGTTTGTTCACTGGCTTCCTTGCAGTGGCTTGTTTACAGTCACTCCTCAAGTGCCAGTAAGCCAAAGAAAACGTCTTTAATGCAGTCTTGCTGCAATATCAGCCCTTTGCCTGTGGCTGACACAAATTATTATGACCACAGTTATTTTTCTGTTATGGCTGAGATGAAGCATGCTGCTGTCATCTGAGCTCAAAGACCCACAAGCTCACCCTGAGAGTCTTTCACATGTGTCTCACCCACTACCTTGGGACCATAAACAAACTTGCACTGAAGTAAAAGCTGTAAGAATTTTAAAACTGGTTACTTCTGTTCAAGCTCACAAAGACATTTTCCAATCAACGTATCTAAAATCCACAGGTACTTGTCAAGTGTGGCCTTACACAATGTTTTTCCAAATAAAACTATTGGATGAAAATCTCTCTACACATTCTAGACATTTAATCATAAAAAATATTTTGTATTTGACCTAAGTATTACATGTGCCTTCATATATGGATAAAAAAGAAGAAAGCTGAGGGATAAAGAATTGACCATGTGCAAGAAGCTGGGGAGAAGATGAAGGGGGACAACCAATTTGGACAACACAGTCAGCATATGAAGATAAATTATATCCCCCACTGTTATACAGGAATGTCCCAGGCTATGCTAGCAACAGCAATGCAGAAATCTGCACATATGTATTTATTCCCCATGGCTGGGAGAGGATGACAGTGGGTTGAGAATGAAGCAGTAAGAAATCCAGAAAGCTCAGTCCTGGCTTGGATGATTTTGTTAAAAGAAAGAGACCAGGACACCAGACGAATGGTCACACCCAGCGGTAAGGATCAATGTCGGCAACTTTGGATGCAGAACAAAGACAGGAACTGAACCAGAAAGCAAAGTTAAAGTCAGAATATAAGATGAGGGAAAGGACAGATACAACACAGAACAACAGCCAGAAGCTCAGCTGTTAGGCTGAGAAGCCACCTTTAATTCAGCTTTCATTAATCACCAAAATCAGAAACTCAACATGCTCATCCACATCTACCACTGTTCAACTGTAAGGCCAGCTTACCTTGAGACTGCTTCACCTCTCAGCTGAGGGGCAACTGGTTTTTAGGCCAAGGGTCACTGGCATTGTTTAAAGATAAAATAATTCACTTGTTGTGAGGGAAATGAAGGTGAGTGGTTTTGACTGGCATAGCATATTACACTTGGCTTTATAAGAAACTAATTGCAGTTGTTTAATCCTGTTTATTTTTTCTGTTTTCTGGTGATAGCTACAGATGGAAATTTTTCAAACCTCTAGAGAGTGGGTGCAGCTAGGAAAGAACAATACATTACTTAATTTACCAGTGTATTCCACATGGGCAATTTATGGGTAAGTCTGAGTTTAGAAAAATATAACAAGGAAGGATATAACATTTTATATATTAATTTTTATAAGAGAGAGGTGGAGGGGGTAGCAATAGATTTGGAAGACACACATGGTCTTCAGGGAAGCAAGAAGACTCAGCTGTCAACAGGCACGAATTCTGGGGGCTGCACGCAGAAAATGGGTGCACCCACAAAGTGTGAGGGAGCACAAAAGGAGGCGGTTGACTCAGCAGCTGTGCAAGTATCTTCCATAACTGCAACAAAAATCCTCATTCCTGGAGGATGACACGTTCTCCTGGTGTGGTAGCTCTCTGAAAACCCAATTACTCTATCCAGTTTGATCCATATTAGGTATGCCTCAGTGACGGACAAGCTTGGCAATAACTCTATCTGCAAGAACTCTCACCGGAAGAGTGAGCCCCCAGCAGCAAAAACAATCAAAAAGCAGGCAGGAGCAAGGCTAATCCATTTAAGCGAGACTAAATCAGCCTTTATTATTAATAATAATAAAAAATAGGCTTAACTAGTGATGCTGGAAATTATCTGTGTCGGTCAAGCAAAGCACAGATCACGCAGCTACTGAGTGTAACCAGATCTGTGGGTAAGGAGGGAAGAAAAAGGGAATGGGAACGGAGGATACTTGGAAAAAGACAATATACTATCAGCTCTCTGAGTCTCTCACAGCATTTCATTGGCTTCACCCCATCAACTCAGAAATCAAAGAGCTTCAAGCATCAGACATTTGCGTCTGCTCCATCTTCATCACAGCCAGACACAGCGCTGCGATTAAAAGAATGGGGAAATAAGGAGCTTACAGATTCACTTTCCTCAGCTGATACGGTGACTCACAGCACCGAGGTATCGATCCACAGCTCTGGCCTCTGCCGATAACTACAAGCCATGGGGGTTAATTTAACTCCCCACCACCTGGCACTGCCTCAGACACTTTGCAGAGAACAGCTATAAATTATATAGCACTCCAAAGGTGCAGAGCAGGAGAGCATTTTTTCAGCACATTTCTTTTGTTACCCATCCTCCTGCAAACAGATCTGCTTTGCTGCTTCCAAGTCTCGTTTGTTTTCTCCCTGAACTTATACTGCAGTCATCTACTCAAGCACAAACTACTCACATGACACTGTAAATTAGAGTCACAGAAAGGAAAAAGGGTAAAAAAAGAGTAGCCTTCCAAAACAGCCAGTCATTTTTATCTAATATACCAGAGTAGAGACATGCATGCACATGCATGCAGACACACCAGGGAAAGCAATTTCTGCAAGGAAGCTTAAGTAAACATACAACTAATCTCCATCTTTCAGATATGCTGGTGATTTTAGAAATAGCAGTACCTTGAAAGAGTGTAACAGTGAAAAGTGAAAGGACACAGACAGAATTTCTTATAATGATAGCTCCTCCACTTCAATATGGCAGTGTTGTACAGCAAAGGGCAATTTGGAAAAAAAAAAAAATATCAAAGCCTCCTTATTTTAAAACTTCCTTCATCCAGTTTTAACTTGTACCTGGTTTACCCATAACAAACCCTTTAAGGTCTGGGATGAAATTTAGTCCAGTTCAATCCTTGCAAACTTTTTGATTGCATGAAATCTGACTGAGTTTTACAGATGCTCACCATGATATCTCTCAGCAAAATTTCTGGTTAATATAATCTCATGGCAGAACTGAACATCTGACTACCTGTTAAACTCTATGCTCCTAAATGTTAACCATCAGATTTATGCTCATGATCTTTCCTAAAATCCCTTCTCTTCCATTCAGCCTATGTACAAGCTACTGCACAAATCCTGCTGACATCACTGTATGTTTCTGAATCTAGATAAACATTTCCCTTGGATATTATATTGTCGAGCAACTATTATCATGTGCTTTCAGTTGTGGCAACCTGTGAAATGTTAAATTGATACATGGACAAAAAAGCTTTCCTCTTGGAGGGTGGATGATATTCCACTTAATTAGAGTCCAAGGAAATAGATGTTTATGTTTGGTTGCCTTTTTTTCTTTCCCTTGTTTGGTAAGGTGGGGGGTTTTTTGTTTTTTAAAAAAATACAACTTAGCCCATATGTTTTCTCTTTACTTGTAGTGATCACC
Organism: Urocynchramus pylzowi; assembly: GCA_013397555.1. Classification (NCBI taxonomy): domain Eukaryota; kingdom Metazoa; phylum Chordata; class Aves; order Passeriformes; family Fringillidae; genus Urocynchramus; species Urocynchramus pylzowi. The sequence continues at coordinate 519,744 of VZRH01006604.1, forward strand.
AGATCCTTTACCAAGTTATTGTATCTTCAGACATTTCTGCAGTTTAAGACATCCTCTTCCTCCCATTTCTCTTGCACTCGGGTATGAGCTCCAGTTTAAAATCTGAGAACTACAATAGAAATTGCCAGATACCAGTATTTTACATTGGCATTTCAGCTTCTGAAGTGCTTGGGTCAGAAGCATTTAAAAATGAAATTCTGTTTTATGCAGTCGGTTAGCCCTGCCTGCAGCCCTGCCACAGAGGCTTAGCTCAGAGTATAAAAATTCCCATGTTCCTGAATCAGTGAGAGACTGTCAAGCCTGCTCCTCTATCTCTGAAGTAGTCAATGCCGGAAAATTTAGATAAGAGTGCAAAACCACACTGGAGCAGACTACTACAGAATATTCTGCACACAGTATAACTTTTCCCTTTCCCCTTACTCCTTTAATTTCAAGTGCTGTGCAGAAATTGCTGTGCAGTTTTCTTAAGGATATAAAATTCTTTCTTTACCATCAGTGATGATTGTTTCATGAGCAGAGGAAACTAACCGTGCCTGCCTGAAAGGGAGAACAGGACTTCTATTTGACAGAGAGTGACTACTGCTCTCCAGACTCTCCTGAGCTAATATGGCTTATTGCACCTAGGGTATGTCTGCAATTAAGGGAAACTTAGGCAAGGTAGGCCAAATTAAGTACAGGTGTAAGTTTAAGGTGCACTAACTAAGGAATGTCCATACAGATGTTTTCAGTCAGAAGTCAAAACGAGTCTGAGCAAGCTAATGAGAACTCAGAGCAATTTATTTCTTGAGAGTGTTGAAGGGGTTTAGTGAGTTCTAATATATCTGAAATTCAACTCTTTTCATTAACTTGGTTTCACTTAACCAAGTACTCCTGGATAGACAGGCCTGTGAAATCTGTATGTGACAGTCTTTGCTGAACCTTTACAAGTCCCTCACACACTCGTGATTCTCCTGAACGTGGCATGTGAACAAATGGAGGAAAAGACTAATTTATCTCTGTATATAATTTCGTCAGATCCTATGTAGGCACTTGCTTGCTCAGGGCTGAGATTTGTTAGTAGCAGACAGAAAAAGGAGATACATACCTCAGCTTGAGATTTTGGCAATCTTCTGCATATAAGCATGTGTAAAATGTAGCATAACAGCCTTTTCATTTCATCTCATTCTTATCTGTGATGCTTTTAGAAACCAACGTACGACATTTGTGCATTTCATGATTATAATTTTATTGACAGAAGAAGATATAATAGTTACATCTAATGTATCCCTAAGGGTTGATAATTGGATGTAGATTGTATTCTGGGATGGGAGATCTGACATAAATGCATCTAAATCTCTGAAATAGACTGGAATGTGATGGGCCGGAAGGTAAAGGCAGGAGAATGATGCATTAGGTATGAATATAATATGCACTTTCATTTCATCATTTCCAGCAAAATTTAATAGTTACATTCACTCACTGTCCCACTACAGTCTCCTCTCAAAAGTATATAGCAAACAAACAAAAGGAGGGAATGAAGACTGTGAAAAAATGAGTAGTGCTGGGGCTCTGTAATTTCTACAAGGAGACAAAAAGTATTAGGTTATGAACGCAGTCTCATTCACAACCACCATTTTCTGAGCGTGGACTACAAATCAGAACATTACCCCTTTGGCTTTGAAGCATTTCATTAGGCAACAGCAGCAACTGGAAATATCACCAGTCAGTCATGCTGCTGCCTCTTCCTGGCCAGTGGAAAGCTGGAGAGGGAACAGGCACAAGGGCAAGAGAGACACATCTCCCACCTGGTGGTTTGATTCTTGGACTAATGCCAAACGGCTTTTGCAAGGACACGCCAAACTCCCGGGAAACCCAGCTCTTGTCTTTTTTAATTGACTGCAGGGTGAAGTTAGGCTATGTAACACTGGGGGTGAAAGGAGCATTGTGAGACATAAAGGGATAGCAAAGTATCACTGGGGACTCAAGGCAACACCCAACCCCTCAGAATAGGAAGCACTACCCTCTCAGCTATACAAGAAGGGTTAATCTAATTTCTCAGTGCTGTAAGTGGTTCTATACAGAGATGACAGCTAAACTAGTTTTAACCAGTTATCCTGAATATTAAAAGCTGTGCAGCTGCATTTAGCACCAAAGTCCTTATGTGGAAATTCACCTATGCACTGCACAGAACAAGTGTATGGCTCACCTGCCAGAATACTGAAGGAAAGCCTACAGAAATCAACAGATGTCCAGATGCAGAACAGGGTGTGTCTACAGGTGAGTGCAATTCATCCCATGCCACTTCAGAATTCCATACGTTCTCCTCAATGAAGACAAGAGGCTTTTCAGATTTTGCTCCAGAGCAAACAAGAAAGCTCCTAAGAGCTGCCAAGTCATTTAGTGGCCAGAGCTCTCACCTAGTCTTGAAAAGCAAAGTCCAAGTCCTGGTTTTAATTCAGGGAAAGGAAGAAAATGAATTGCCTTCTCTTACATTGCAAGTGACAGTATTGAACATAGAAAGGAGTCTCTCGAATTTCATTTGAAATTACTCCCTAGAAACAGGATACCATTCCAATGAAAGTTTCCATAGTGCAAACCATTTTTGTTTGTCAAACCATCATTTCCTAAGTATTTCATTTTCTCAAAATGCCTTCGGGTAGCTTCAGGAATGAGATTTCTGAAATGTCCTGTTGCAATCCCCGTTTCACTGTCTGTGCCACACCACTGCCCACCAGACTGAGAAGCAGCCTGCAGTAAGCACATGAAAGATCAGGTGTGAAGACAAGTGCAAAGTTTTGATCTAGCAAATAAAACTGCAAGTTAATTTAGTTTTCAATTCAAGGGATTTAGGAGAGATGCAGGTTTCTTCTATTTCAGTAGAATGTCTATCACCACATTTGCTGCAACTCTCACAAACCAATATATTACAGCACCGTTAAGAGAAGTGCTTGGGCTTCACTGTCAAAAAATGTTTTTGTCTGTTGCATTAACACTGACAGCTTTAAAGGTGATTTTTAAGCGCAGAGATTTGCTTTTCCTTACAGTATATTACTCAGTATTTTTCAGCGTTTGCAATTTACAGACCCCTGAAGGCATTTTCCAGGATAGGTGCAGAGCCTTATAAGCAAGCCTGAGTCCACAGTCAATTGATTTTTCTTAGTTGCTTTTAACAGACTCCCACTGCTCCCCCTCAATTAGCACATGGGTCCCCAGGGGCCCACTGATGGCAGCAACTTGAAGGCTGCTGCTCTGCCACAGCAAGCCAGTTCAAGGGTTGTTTCCCTAGAATACAGTACCGTCCTGATGCTGCTGTAGGAAGCTGCACACCTCTACCAATTTCAAGAAAACCTGTGGCAGCACAGCAGAGAAGGTAGCCAGAAACCAGGCCAAGTCAGAAATCTCTTTAAACATTGTACTTCTGGAAATACATATTAAGTTACAAATTAGTAAGTATCAAGGATCGTGACAATCAGAGCATATCCTGTTCTGCTGATAAAGAAATCCTTTGAGTAGAAATGACTTGTCGAGCCAGATACCTTTTTTTCCTACAAAAGCTTATGCTAAAAAAGCCTCAGCTAAACAAAGAATGGGAGCTGAGATCCAAGTGAAGCATCATCTCCACTCTAGAGAAACCCAACATGCACATACAACAGCATTAGAAAGCTGCTGCCACCTATAGTTAACCACCAGCTTTATCCAGCCAGATCCCAGTTCCGAGCGGGACGCAGCTGCCTAATTGGCTCACACAATATTCCAAGGTGAGCCAAAACATTTTCCCGGTTGATACACACCCACTTCTTATTATCAAAGCAGCTTGTCAACATGCTTACAAAATAATGCCATGGGAAAAGAGCAGAGGTTAATCTGTAAAAGGGGCACGACAACTGATGAAGACCCACAGCTGTTGCCTCTGGCAGCCAGTCCATGCAAAGCAGTCAGCAGCTCCACTGGGAAGACTATGCTCAGGCTGGCTAAGGGGTCATAAAATAGACTCTCCTGTCTCAAAATCACTGTAATCAACTCTGACTATGGAAAAAGCAACTCTGGAGCTGCTGAGGCACTCAAGAACAACAGGAGCACACCAGTACAAGAAAAAAGTAGAAGCAGGCAGCACACTAAGTATGCCTGGAGTCGCAGCTAAGAGCCTCAATTTGTGCTTCCAAAGACAAGGTAACACAAAATAAAAGTCACTAAAAAGCCCAATCACTTTAATTTGTCCTTAAGGGCTGCAAGTGTCATAAAAAGGAAATTCAGGTAAAGTATGGAAATTACCAAGCTTCAAAACACTGTATTGTATTGAGACAGAGACATTTCAGAGGGAATCTGGTAAAGGAAACACAATTGGAAGAGAATCACTCAGGCAGGAAGTACTGACTCTGCTTCCAAGCAGCTTCTGGCAGAATTCTGCCCTGTCCCAACTCCTTTGGCAATTTTATTGTGAGATACTGAAGAAAAAAAGGCAATTCTTAACTATCAGACATACAGTAAAGGTTATTTTAAAACATGAAAAGACCAAGAACAGGGGAGGCAAGAGGAGTTCAGGAGAGCCCAGAGCTGCTGAACAATCAGCTGCTTGCTCACCCCCTCATCATGCCTCCCCAGATAGACTGTTTGCTGCAGGTACCAGGTACCCAGCACACCACCTACAGACAAAAGCAGAAGGGTGAGGAGCTACATTTGAACAAGAACCAACAATGAGGAAAGCTGTCCAAAAGCTTCAGTAGCACCAGCCTGGTGTTTCCCAGTAGTTTCCACTGCCAAGGGAAGAAAGATGTGGTGATCTTCTGCACGCACCGTTTGCCTACTCAATTGTTACTGCTCGTTCAAGCTTTGTCTTTCACACACTACCCCATATTTCACCTGTCAGAATGGGGGAGGAATCTGATTAGCCTCTAGAAGCAGTTTAAGCAATAAGGGCACGGTAGACTGAATTTCTGGGCAGCAAAAGGCCACCTTGGGTACTATGACAAGGTATTCACTATCTGATTGTGTAGACTAAGGAGGAACCTGGCTCTTTTGTCTCTTCAGAGTGTGTGCAGCTCCCATTAGCATTAATGCAAGCTGCGTACAGGCACTGAGAGCCTGCCAAACAAGTGACAAACATCAGCTTTTCATTCAGCATACATGAGCAAAAAGGGGGCACAAGACACTCAGCCATCTATTGCAAGCACCTGACAACTATTTAAACATTGAGTCAAATCCAGGAGTTTTATGTAAAAAAATGATGTTGAAAACATTCACTGGGAAAGTGAAAGGAATACGATACATACCCTGCCACATGTTTCTGCATGGAGAGGATAGTTCCAAAATGATGTATGATAATATAAATAACAAAACACCAAAACTATGGCTTTTTTTTTTCTTTTCCCAAAGATTACCCAGGGCATAAATCCTCAGACTTAAACTAAGCCAAGTACTCATGAGACTAATATAAATGATCCATTTTATTCTTCAAATAAAATATTCAATTTTTTGGCCTATACATCAGGTGTAAATTTGGAATAAAGGTATAACCACTAAAAAAAAAAAAAACAAAAACCAAAACCAACCAACCAAACACAAAAACCACCCCAAAACCAGCAACCAACCAACCAATAAAAAACAAAGCAAAGATTGAAACTACTCCCCATCTTTGACTTGACACTGAGACACATGTTACAAAAGGAAACAAGAATTTCTCAGTCTCTATGATGTGGAAAAAAAAGTGCCATATTTCCTAGAGCAGCCTTTCCCAGGAAATGCCACTCCTCTACTGGGAAGGTTTGAGCAAGCATCCACAGCACAACTTGACATCAGTAGAAATTTGTCGGGGCTGTCAACCAGACAAATCAGTATCAAGGACTATCATCTAGAACCTGAAAACCAGGAGCAGCCCAACCAGCATTTTGTTCATTTCATGCCTTGCAGGTGGCCTAAGCTGCACTTAATGATTTTATGCACAATTTCCACCCCTGCTCCCCAGCCTGGGGCTGGGAGAGAATATTACAAATTAAAGGAGCAAATATCAATGGTTCTATGCTGTAAAAAGAGACATTACTACTAACATCTGCAGTTTTATGCTGTACAGAAAAATATTTCCTCAAATTATAATAATAGTAGAAATAATAATACAATGCTGTGTAAGTTTATTGAATACAATACATTCTACAAAGCCCCAGATAGGTTGCTAAATATTTAACAAACACAAATATTTAGTATTTAATAAGAACTAGATATTAATGGAAATAAAAAGTAATAGGCATTTCTCTTATGCTTCCAAAAGTAATTCCAGTCAAATGATACCCATCTATAAAATATATCAGGAACACTGCTCAAAACTGGGGCATCCAAGATGTTCAAAACTGTTGTAAGGCAAATGCTGGTAATTTTTTCATCAAATCATAGTTATTTTAACAGTGGCTAAAGTTAATTGAAACAAATTCTTAATAAATAGTAATAGATTTACCTTCCCACCCTCAGGGACTGTTGGAAGGATTAGTCAATATTTGTTCATAGCATTCAAGTTGGAAATACTGTATGAAAGCAATTATAATATTCTTACAGAACCCTTCTTTAGCAGCTTACTCTTGTCTGTAATTAGATGCAGTGATCAGATTATATTTTATATTACAGTAGCATTTTTGTTTATCAACATTCAGCAAGTGGCTCCAGAGGGCACCTATGGCCCTTTAATGACTTAACTGTTTTTCAGTTAGCAACCATCAAATAGAGTAATCACATCCAATGAAAATGAAGTAACCTGCAGGTATACACACAGCAAAAGGCAGAATGCTCCCCTTCTTAAACTGACTGGGCTTTGAGAAATTAGCTAACGATAATGTTTAATAATGAAACAGATGCTCAACATCCTTGGCTGCTTTATCCACAAATAGCCCTGTAGGAAACCTCCCACCCTTGTTCACTCCACAAGTGAAGCTGGTTGCAGACTGCAGAGCAACCTGCCCTTTTATTTTTCACCTCCTGGAAGTTTCAGGCTGTGTTTCACAAGTTCTTGCCATATATTTTCTCTACATGGTCCTCCCTCAAATGGAGTTGAGGAGGCTTATTTCTAATGGAGACTGGCAATCTCCTACCAGTACTGTAGTAACAGGAAGGAAACAAATAGCAAAAAAGACAATCAGACTGATTCTCACTATGTACTGGAGGATACAGTGTCAGAAATCATATTCTCACTGCCTGCTCTATGTCCCTGACTGAAACAATCTAAGCAGGAGAGGAAAGGCTCGAGAGAAATACATCAGCAGCAAAATTACATGAGGTTTGTGTCTTTGGAGAAGATGGGTTCAGTGCTGATTGCTCTTGTGGGATGAAGACAGTACAGCTGCTCTTGTATTAGCTGCTCAGGGTCATACGCTTCCACCTACAGAATCGCTGCTCACAGAGACACATGGCACAGAATCTTTGGCCATGACAGACCAGTGGGAGCCTGAAATGGCATTCCATCACTAGCCTAGACACAACTGATTGTCCTTGCATGGCCTGCATTGCTCAGTGTCCTGCTGTACCTGGCTGTGGAGGCTTTAACCAACCATGCACTAAATATACCAGGGGAAGACAAGAAGGATGCACTTCTCTTGCCTCTTTTTTTTCCCCTCCCCTTTCCTCCCCCACAGGCTCTGAAACATGTACACTCTCTGTGTCACATGACAAGAAAGGCCAATCTGTGACACATAAAAATGGGAAGGAGCTTTATATTCTGCTGTATATAAATCCCTGAAGATCATGTGTGTGGGATACAAATAAAACCTGTGTCATTTTTAGCAAAATCCGACTGCCAATGTTTTAACACAACAACAAAAAATTAAACATTTCTGAGGCAGCTGAAATAATAGCCTTGCAGGCTGAATGTGATAGATCTTCTATTCCAATTCTACACCTCTCTTTCATTCACACTATGAATGCAAGAGGGAGGCTGCAGGGTATTTGTTTCCAGCCATCAATAAATAAGTGAAGTCTGTTTCAATTCCTCTAAACCAATCAGCTAAAAAGATTAAAAACAGCTACCATTTGATGCTACTGTGACAGGCCCAGGAGAGGAAGTGAACATGGCTGAAATATTTATCTTTCTGGAAGAAGGCTTTCACTGATTCAGGGAAGCAACATCACCAAAATATGCAAGCATGGCAGTCCAGGGCGGAACTAGGTTTTAGACCTGCTACAGAGCAGTCCATAACAGCCATGATTCTCTGGTTTTAAGATTAAAGACTCACAGGAAAGCTGGTGCTACTAATTTCCAGATTTCCTTCTAATCCACCAACTAAGACTAGAAGAACACTGAACCATCACTGTTTCAAGCCAAAGCACTGTTTGAAATGTGTCACTTTTGCAGCCATTTTTAGTCCCAAATGGCATGGTCACAATTTACATTCACTCTCACTAATGCAGAGCTTTAAATAGGGGTTTTCCAGCCTTAAATCAGTGTCAGCCCATTACTAAGGGAGCATATAGCAGTCAGGAATTTAATGGATTTAAAGGGTGGATGTATTGATGGCTGTGAAGTGGAAACTATTTATCCTGTAAATACTGTAACAGCTAAGACAGCTCATTATAATTTATTTGTATCAAACGCTAGTCTAGGGAAGGGCTGGCAGCTGCAGGTTCTGTTACTGGAAGAGATGTGGAACAGAGGTGCCACAGGGGCTGCTGCTGTAGGCATGGCTGCTGGGGGTGACCTACAGCTGGGAACCTGGATTTGCACCTTTCACCCCTGCTAACCAGGAGTCCTCCTCTGAGTAAGGCAGACACATAAACATGCCTTCAGGTCGAGTCTCCAAGCTGTGCTACCCGGCTTTCTCCACACACTGTCATGTATGACTTGGAAGTGCTGCATGGGTCAGGCTAAACTATGGGGATTCCCATCCCAGGACAGGACAGAGATCATCAGCAAGCCACTGTTCCATTTGGAAAGCACTACATTGGAAATATGTAGTTTAAATTGAAAGTCACCATAAACATTTTCAGTTCTCTCGGACAGGCTGAGATTTCAGAAAGCTGGGATGCTTGCTTCCCGCTCCTGCCCTTGCCAAACCTCAGAAAATGACCTTGATAAAAAATTTTAAAAGTAGGAAAGATGGATTTTTCAGCCAACTAGTAGCACATCCAATAACTATTGAACTGTACTGGCTGGATAGAAGCCTGAAAACATCTTAAAGCCCCCAGCTTAGTGATTCCCAGTCTTCAAATTGTTCAGTTCTGTATAACCTTTCAACTGAATTATCTGAGAAAAAATTGGGAGATAATCCCAATGATTTCCACATAAAACCCTGCTAGGCCCTGTGAGCATTAGAAGACTGGAGTGGGAATGAGAGGGAGGGAGGAAGGAAGACAGTAAATACTGCACACTTTATTTTCCTTCAAGGAGTACAAAATTTATAGTTCTCTTTTAGTTTTTTTTTTTTGCTAGGATTTGTTTACTCTGCTTTGTTATCAAACCAACTAGGATGTGAACCTACCTCCTGCCTGCACAAAAAGATGTCTGCAGGCAAGAGGCAGTCCTGCTGTTTCTCATTCCATGCAAAGGATGCTGCAAGTCAGCATTCTCTATTAGATGCTCTTTCAGCAATAACCCCAGTGCTGGCTTTCCCTGAAGCTACAATTTTATGCTTTTTGACCACGGAAACACTTTGTTTTTACATGAAAATATTTAATAGTTATCTAGTGATCAATACTTACATGTTTAGGGAAATGCCTCACCACTCAGGAAGAAAGGGATGCTAATTTTGAGAACTCTTGAGTACGTGGGATCCAGAACATGTCTCCAAGGCCTGTCTTGCCTCTCGGTCAGCAGTCTCCCAGAAGCCACTGAATTTGCCACTGAGACTCTCTCCAATTGCAAGACACGTGTCAGGTTAAAATCCAAAATTAGAGGTGTATGTGGACATACTGTGACACTCAGGTCAGTTCAATGCACTTCAAGACACCAAAATTCATCAACACTACCTCTCGTTTTGTTGCTAGCATACAACAAGTTGTTCTAGAAGGAACTTGATACAAAAATACAGGGATGCTTTAAAGCTGCTACAAGAGGTACCAAGACTTCAATTCTCACATGTTAGTAAAAAAAAGAAGCCCTTCCACTTTCCCATTCTTGGCTGTTAACTTTCATTTGTTTAGATGCCAGCACACTGCACTTCATAAAAATTAACACTTTTTTTTTTTTCTTTAAACACTTACAAGCTTATTTTCCTCTTGTCTGTACCAGCTGTTTATCTCCTGACTTGATGATTCTCTTTGGAAATGTGAGTTGACATCTGGGCATGAGCGGATGCTGTAAATTGCCTGCATTTCTGTCTACTTATGCAAGCAAAGATTAGTTCCTCCAACTAGAGTAGCATCTCTCCTAAGAATGCTAACATTATGATACATAAGAACCCTCTTCTTTCACTGCTATTACCCCTTTCTTTTCATTCAAGTACCTTTTTCTTTTGCCGAAGGCAAAGCAATGCATTAAGGCACTAGGCAATACAAATAAACATAGTTTAAAGAGAAAGCTTTCCAGAAGGTTCTTTTTATCACTTTCAACAGGCAGTAAGGAGTAGGTGTGAATGAAGTACAGATCCCTTGTCAGAGGACACAAGGTGAAGTGAATCCATGGGCTCTGCCTAACTGAGCACAGCAGCTGAGGAAGCCTCTGATCTGGATCCAATTCTTTCCCAGGATAAAAAAAATAGGAAAGGGAAAGGCAGCTCCACAAAGCACCAGGTACTTCAATGTGACCCAGGCTTGCTCATTTGACCTGTCAGAGGAAAATACTCCCTATTTGTTTCCCCTTATGCTCACTTTCAGCAGTTTTTTCACAGCTTTTACAATTTTAGGTTTCCCATGCTTGGACAACAGCAGGGGACATCCACATAATGCATATCCTTACACCTCATGCATTCCCACAGAACTTTACAGAGTATAGGACTGCTCCTGTACCTTCCAACACCAACACACAGGAGAATCCACCTTCTCCATCCTCTTAAAGGATGACATATTGACACACTGTCAAGACAACACATGAAAGGTACCACGGTGCCAAAGGCTTCCAGTTAAACTGTTCCTTCTTAAGCCAACTGGCTGTTAGCAGGATGGGAAAATCAACAGATGCACCTGAGCTATACTACACACTACTCATCCTATTTCAAGCTTTAAAGGTTAAAGCCAACACCTTAAATTACATGAGGAATGCAAGGCAGGCAAGGAACTGAAGTGACACAAGCTCCCATGAGAGAAATGTGTCTCAGACAAGGAACAACACTGTCAGAAGCAGTTTTACACATAATCCTTGCAGACAGAAAATCAACACTTTGAGGTTTATTCCATGACTCCTGGATTTGGGAGAATCAATGGGTAACACAGTGGTCTCCCAAATACAAAATAGTAACTGTTTTTCATAAGCTGAGAGGGGATTTTTTTGTGTACTAAATTGTACACACACAAAAAAAATTGTACCAATTTTTGTGTACTGTCTAAACTTTTTTTAAGCTTCCACACCCAAAGCAGGGAAAACTCTGGCATTCTTTGTAGCTGGAAAAGCTTTCTGAGTACTAACTCATAAATAATAACCCTGAAAAAAATCCCACCACAATGAGCAGAAAAGAAAGCACAGAGCGGCATGGAATAAGCTGTGCAATTGTGGTTTCTATTGAAGTTATTATTTATCTACCATTGGATATGGAGTATAGTGAGGAATAGAAATGAAGAAAAGGAGGAGGAAAGCAAGTTGGGTCTCTGCCCAGAGAAGGAGGATGCTATTTAGTTGAACAAGAATCAGCTCCACAGAAATGCTGATGGACGGTTGGGAAATAAAGTGCTGTTACGAAGGGGGAAAAATACCATACATAACTTTTATAGGCTGTTATATATGAATGATCCCTTAGTCTCTGCTTAAAGGCAGCTTATCATTGTGGTGTTAACACTGGTGAGAAAAGGAGCTGATGCAACCAGGCCTTCTACCCACTATGAGTATTCATTGCCATTTTGATCACTTTATAGTGGCAGGAGCTCTAGCTGATCCCTCTGCTACAGAAAGGACTGCTCCAAATGCTCAAAGCTCAGGCTATCGCATTTTAGAGTCTCCTTACAAACTTGTTTCTACACTTCAAGAGGGAAGCCAAGTCCAACACAGACATCAGGAGACACTATGGGAAGCATAAATCATGACCACATAGGATTAAATGTATGTAGGTTACATTACAACGTAATAACATAAAATAGTTTTGACGTAAGGAAAAGGAAAGCAAGAGGCACACTTTGCTATTAAATTACACAAACACTGCTTTGATTGAACTGAGACTCCCCTATCAACAGATCAACTTGCTTGCTCACTTATCTCCTCCTACTTCACACTGTTCCCCCACACATTCTCTCTTCCAAAACAGCCTCCCTTACTCATTTAGCATGTTCAACCATACGGGAAAATGTTTCTGAAAATAAACCAGTTCTGACATTGTTCTGACATCTTAAGTTCTTGCTTTACCCAACAGCCCAAGTTACTGCTCCATCCAAAGCAGAGTATTCAGATATGTTCAGAAGTCTAGGCAGATCTGTTTGTATGATGTGTTATTTGAAGAAGGGCTAAATTATTTGTGATTCCCAAAGCCAGGAGACAGTAATCAAAGGAAGCACCACAGACACAAACTGCTCATGGAGCCTCTTTCACGTATTATGCTTATCCATTGCAAGCTTGCTGGTCACATGGATATTTTTATATTTTGCTTTTGCATTACTTACTTAGAGATGAGTATGGTTCCAAGCAGAGATCAAGAAATGTCTCCAGGAATGCACATAACACAGAAAGAATCAGGAATTTTCGAGCTTTCCCTACTTTTTCAGTGTCCTTCCTACCTTGCTTGTAGTTACACTTTCTGACAGCAGCAGTTTTCCACAGAAGTAGTGTGACATGGGGCTTGATGCAGCATAGACCTGGGATTTGCTAATGCATTTGGAGAAGTGAGAGGCAAAAATCCATTTTGAGCACAAGCAGCTCTGGCTCTCTTGTCACAGGAGACAGAGCAAAATGAAGGATAGTGAAGGAGACTGGGGGAAAACAAAGGAACAAAAGGAATGAAACTGCAATGCCACTGATATTCATCTCACTCTTCTGTTTATGCCAAATAAAGAGAGATGGAAGAACAATCCTGACCCAAGGACTTTATCAGGTGTCTTGAAGTTGATAAAAAACCAGCAAGAGTCCACATACACCTCTGAACAGGGTCCAGCAACTAACTACTTGTCCTCCCACGAGACATGTACACAAACCAGATGGAAACTCCTTGCTGAACACACAAGTGGTGATCTTCTCTAGGTTTTCACTACAGGTGTAGGTATCTCTTCTGTGCCTATGCAGTCCCCCCAGCAATAGGGTATTGATCCTAGGTAGGTGACTCTGCAGACAGACCTTCTATAGGTGGGCTGTACAACAGCCTGCCCTAGAGCAATCTCATCCAGAACAGAGCTTGCAGCCCATGCTGGCTTCCATTGCCAACATGGAAGTAAGCCAGTGAGGTGATCACCAAATGCACAAAGACTGCTCCTCTGCCAAGAAACACCCCCATTCCTTGCAAAGCACTTGGTATGTCACAGAAGTGTAATTAAAAAGTGTAAGCATCACTGCCTCCAGTTTAGTATTATTTGGATTGAGGAGCAATGAAGAAGCTCTCCATTACTAATAAGAAAAATAACTAAAACCTCTGAAAATGCCTGACAGCTCACCAACACAGGGCAAAGCTCTGCAGGAACAACTGTCCCCATGGGAGCTGGCAAGTACAGTGCACAGAAAAATGAGAACTGTTTGAATTAACAGGGAACATTTGCTCTAAATAAAAGCTATTTTGAGGAATTAAAGCAAACAAATGTCAGCTCCATGTAGCGGCATGTTAGGATGTGATGTGCTGTAATGTGTTGTGACACTTCACTTCATAAATTAAAGCTCTTTTTTCTCCCCCAGGGAAAGAGAATTCAAGTGCAGTCAAACACTTGCACTTGGAAGGTCTACAGGCTTGACACTCACCCGTTTGTGACTCCACTGATCCCCCTGGGAGGGGACACCTTCGTGCCTGCCCTGTTGGCTCCTCTGTCCTCCCTTGGCCCCAGGACACAGCCACACAAGAAGCCTGGAGCTCACAAGCAGACAGCAATGCCATCGCCTCACTGTGGCTGCCAAGCTCCAGATAACGCTCATCAATCGACAAGGTGAAACCAGCTGATGTCACAGCCAAAACTCTTGGTCTGAGCTTACAGTTATTTTATATCCGACTTATCTGTCCAAGTACACAGCATTCATTTGAGATATTTACTGTATATGAAGCTACAAGTCTCACAAGACTAACTGTGGAATTAAAGGCCAAAACCCACCCACTTAGAATATCATCCCACTTCAGCTGGCATGATTCAGAGATGAAATGAGTGTGGGCTTAAGCAAGTGTCATCACTCAATTCTCTGGCACTGAAAGTTGAACTGCACAATGATAACCCTATTGCTAAATGAAACCAGATCAACACAAGGGCTGTAATGCTCTGCGAAGAAAGAAGACAATTCTGTTCCTGATGCCCAGCACAGAGGAGCACACAAACCCATCATAGTTCTTTGTCATACCTAGGTCTTTGAGAAGACCTTCAAAAATAAAGCAGAAGGAAACAAAATGAGAAAAAGACGTAAGAAATAAGACAGTCTAGAAAACCTTGTTCATAAATAAAGAAAAAAAAAAAAAAAAAGAAAATAACCAAGCACTACCACTTTCTTCAGAGCATTCAGAATTTTCCAGTCATTGCCTGAAAGGTGCCAATAATGAGCTCAGAGCTGTACAACCTACAGAGATACCAAAGCAGTTCATTAATTAGATATGAAACCCATAAAGCCAAAAGACACCATGAAATTACACCAGTAGTCAACTTTAACTCTTCTATCTCCTCTTATTTTTTGCATACAAAATCCACAGAAAAGTCTTAAATTTGAGTATTAACTCAAAATGGAGCCCAAAGGGTTTTTGTGACTGGGCCCTGCAAAACCAGAGGTATAGGCTACAGTAAGATATAAGAAAGCTGAGTAAGATGAAGTCACAAATCCCTTTCTAAGATCCTTGATGTGCAGTTAGGGTTTTGCAGTGGTGAAAACTGAGGCATGGCTATAACTGCAGCATAGAATGCAACTGCATCTCTTACTAATGTGCTGAACATTTAAGGTAAATGTAACACATCAAAGCTTGCTCCAAGTGTGCTGCTGTGTCCTTCCAGCACAGCCATAGCAAATGATGCTTATGTGAGGAGAGGTAAGGCTGCCTCCTTGTGTGGTGTGCACAGCAGGGACACAGTTACCTGCCAGAAGCTGAGACTTGGTGGGAAAAGATGCTCAGAAAGCAGCCTCTACACCTTCGGATGTCCGCAGTAGAACTTTGCCAGGCAAGGGGATGCAAACGTGTTCTGGCTTGGGCAGACAGTTTTAGAGGCAGCACAGTCCCAACACACCACCCTGGATGAACCTCAGCCCTCACCCCGCCCCAGGTGCTCATCCCACTGCCACAGCTGCAGGCTAGCACTGCCCATGGTGCCAAAGCCCCACAGAAATAAGCTAAGGAATCTAAGCCAATGAGCATGGCAATGACCTCTTACATTTCCTCCTTCCCCTCATCATTCTCAGCCTGTGCAGTGCAATGCCAGATGGACATTCCAGCATAAGTCCCAAAACCAGCACAGCCATGTCACTGAAGGTGTGTTCCTGAGTTCATTAGCCTTGTATCTCACCCGCCCCTGTAGACCAATTGCTTCCAGTTTTGGAGCAAACCCACTCACAACTACCTTACAAGTTTTCATATCATAAGGTGTGGATGTACTCTTTTAAATATTCAGGGGAGCCTCACCCAGTACACCACCTCTGATGGAAAGAAAGAGCCTTTATCTGCAGATCTCCACAACATCACTTCTATTTCTGTAGCTAGGCTGTTCAAACAATGAGAAAAAGCTTTCTGCCGAAGCTACCAGAGGTTTTTCTTATGCTGTGAAATGGTTTGCTAGCTTAAGACAACAAACTCTTTCTAAAAAAGTCAACAGCAGTATTCTGCCTAAGTTTGGCCATAGCAGGACTATTCTTTTCAGTTGGAACTCTGTGACTACCCACCCAGACAGGCTCACTAAAGAAAGATGGCTGCTTAAACCTGAAGTCTTTGATCTATTGCCTAAACTCTCAAGCAATAAAGGACACTTTGCTCCCACTTGTAAGCTCAGACCACTACTAGGCTCAGACAGATGCATCCTCAGAGTTCTCAAGGGAACATTTCAAAGTTTTAATGGCAGTGGCAGCTGCTCTTTATAAGCTGAAGGCAACGATACTTCATTTTTTAAATGGAGACAGATTCTGATTTATAAATATAAAAATTGAATGTATGCAAAAGCACAACCCTTCTTCTCTTAGCGCATACACAATTCAGATAACTGAACTGATCAGTCACCAAACTGAGCTGAAAGTCATTATGCCAAAGAAAAGACCTTGCTTGCCTAACCTCAATCCAGAATGAATCTAAACCTCTACTTTCCAACTCTCTGAATATGAATAGGAACAGCATGAATATGCTGACAGGTCTTTTATTGTAGCTAGAGGGTGTAGCAATAATTAAAAACCAAATCTTGTATGAATGCAGCTAAGACACTTTCCAAAGAAATACACTTGACTTTGTCTTTTTGCAAGATTAGGTTGTCAAAATGGTATTTTTTTAAGTCAGTAAGATAGCGCAACACCTGGGATTTCCACATAAAGGAAGCTTAGAGAAATTGCAAAAGGGACTGGTGACTACTGTTCTCCAAACTTCCCTGTACTAGTCTGTGCATGTAACTGCGTGCAAAACACAAGAGCTCAGTGTTGCAGCTGAAATGTGACAAGCAGAGATAGGCAATTTCCAATTCACTGTTTCTTCAGCAACAATTCACTTCTACAATGCCTGCATCCATGCTTCCTGGAGAAAACAGCCAGCAATACACTGGTATTTTGACCAAGTTTTTGTATGAGCCCTAACACTTGTAGGTTTACTACTTCAATTAGGAGGTGAAACATAACCCTCCACCTACATCATTCTAACTAATTTCTCAGCTGATCTTTTGAGCTCTGCAAAGAGCACATTTCTCACTGAGCACTACAGGTAGCACAAGCAAGTGTGTGAAGTCAAAAGGGATATGAATTATTAAAACGTCTGAACAACGGAGGTTGAAGGGGAAAAAACAGAGAGAAGAAAAGCTTTTTTTTAACTAAGGAATGACAACATAGTTATTTTAAAGCATTCAAAAAGGTCTTTCCAAGGTTGCAACAAATGGTAAAAGAGAAAAAGCCTGCGCATTGAGGGTTCTGGCAGACTTCAGATAAGGGCAAGGGCACATGGAGATCATTAGCTTTGGGAGGGGCTCATCTCCTGTGTCCGGAGAGCCTTTTCCCATGAATTTCACAACTGTGCTGCTGCCTGGTCACAAATCTGGAGAGAGAATATAAAAATAAAGCAAATTTATGTCCGACTATTTCAATTCCAAATGTGAACATCAAGCAGCAGCCATACAGACTTGTGTCTCAGACACAAGTGCTTCAGAAAAATCAGCTATTCCCAAGGTCTCTGTTAGTCAAACTTATCCTCGTTGTGCTTGGGAGCTGTTTTCGCATGTGTCACCCTAGAAGACTTCACAGCTTGGTCTACAAACTGCTTTCACCATATTTCTGACCCATAATAACAACAACTTTTCCTAGCATAATAGCTTGCTTATCAATTTAGAACTGGCAGTGGGCTAATACCTGGTGCTAGAGCAGTTATCTCAGAATGGCTCCTTGGGTGCTATTTGCACAGACACCTGCACTCTGCAGGTCACTCTGCCCTGGCCTAGAAGGTCACAAAGGTTTTGCCACACTGCTACAGAACTCATCATCTACATCTCACTTGCAAACCACAACCTCCTATCTTGCTGCTATTTTTAAGATAATAACTAAATAGCCCATGTTAATATCCAACTCCCCCTTTTGTTAGGCTCCTGAGGGATTCCAGGCACCTGCTTAATGCTTTCCTTCTCTAGGGATTTATATTTTCCCATATGCTACTGAGCTGCAAGTTGAACAGTTGTGTTGTACCACACATGCCTGGCAGAAGAACAAAACGTGATGGAAACTTGAATTATTGGCTCTCAGTCTTTAAGACTTCAGTTTTTCCTCATTTTCAGAAGACCTTTTTTTCCCCCCCCCATCTGTCCTGCTCCTTCTTTTCATAAGAATACTGTTGCCTGAGTCAAGAGAGAAGTGAAGACAACCTATATTAGGTCAAGCAAATTGCAGCAGTGGGCAGCCCGGCTGGGGTCCTCATCATGGACAAGCAGTTGTGTGCTGCAGACAGCTTTACCTGGGATTGCAGAGTGCCCCTGCCAGGCTCCTATCAAGGCACAGAGGACAAAAAAGTATCTCTAATAAGCTCCATTTTCCTGAATTGTTGAGGAGGAGGAGATAGAAAATCATTCCTGTAACACCTCTGGAAAACTTGAAGAGGTTATTGCTATGGAAACTGCTCCAGCAAACCAGGTGCAGAAAAGGGGAGCAGCAGAGAGATGCACGGCACTTGGAACAGAAATTCTTAACACCTGAAATTAAACCCTGCACACCTCTGGCAATGCAATCTATTTTGGATAACATCAACAATCTGCCCTTGGTTTTGTATCAACAAAACCACAGGGAAGTGACAATGAAATGAACACATTAGGCTGTGCAGGAGAGCACTGGCTGCAGAATCATACTAAAAACAATACATACCAGTATATATGGCAGCAGAGAAAAGCTGGTATAGAATAGGACTATGTGTTTTTAACTCCAGCTGAACTAATGCAAACCTTACAGTGGAGCTTGTCAAATACAAGCAGGGAAGCAACAGAGTTGCTTTTCATCAGCCTTTGATGGTAAAATAAAGCTAGGCTGGAGGAAGCCTTTAGCACAAGAATGGAACAGAGGAGCTCTGATTGTGCCCCACCAATGCCTGTGCCACAGAAAGAAAATATCCTACTGAAATGGGGATGGAAAAAGGAATTGTTCAGCAAAGAAAGAAAAATCAGTTAAAAAATGAGGTGACAAACAAGAAGCTCTTTGAAAGTGACTTTATCCTACAAAAAAACCTGTGAATCTACATCAATGGCTTTGTATCAGTTTTAATACTGGATATGAAATCTCTTCCTTTGAGCATACATGCCTATGTGTATACTTATATTTTTTCCTCCACAAGAGTGTGGCCCCAGGTGTCCCCAAGGATACTGTGTGTGACAAACACATGAGTTGATGGGTAAGGAAATGGCTCACAGGTTGAGCACAAAGGGTAATACTGAATGGGTTTACATCAGGCTGGCAACTGGTCACTAGTGGGCTGGATATTAGGAAAAGGTTTTTCACCCAGAGAGTGGTTTGGGCCCTGGGACAGGCTCTCCAATAAAGTGGCCACAGCACCAGCTTGACAGAGTTCAAGAGGTATTTGGACAATATTCTTGGGCACATGGTGTGACTTCTGGGGATGATCCTGTGCAGGGCCAGGAGTTGGACAAAGTGATTCCTGTGAATCCTTTCCAACTGAGCACATTCTGTGATTCTAAATGTAATATTCAATCACTACAGCAGAGTTTTTATATGTGTTTAAATGTTCTGCTAAATTGAGGCTTGTGCCTATACAAACCTCCACAGTAAACTGGAGGTTTTGCATGGAAAGATGGGAGTCTTTTCTGGTGCAATGATGTCATTTTGGTGAACTGAAAATTTTTAGATGAACTCTTTCCTAATAGAGGATATATTACCAAAAAATGGGGGGAGTGAAGAACTACAACACTAAGAAATCTTTTGAGGTCTTCATATCTTCAGGAAAATAAAAGCCAAGCCCCTGGGATAGATTTAACAATGTGCCTTTAACTTGGCTTGTTTCCTTTTTGGCTACATGAACATCTGTAATCCCCAAATTCCTGTCACTATTCCCACCAGCTGGTGAAACTGAAACTGATCCATCAGAGGAAGTCGGAGCCCCGCCAGCACATTGAAAAATATAACCCCATTGGGCATGACACAGCTCCACCACAATATAAAAAACCATGCAGTGCATTTACAAACTTAAACAAATGCAAACCATAAACCAAAACATTTCAGAGACAACTGTAAGGCATGGACAGGATGAATTGTTTGCCTTTTCTTACCAGAAAAATCATGCAAAGGTAACAGTAAAGGTCTGTCTAGGAAGGCATAGGTGATTTACACTACTCTGGGCTGCTAAGGGTTAACCTCAGCACTGGCAGCATGTTTTTAGTCAAGTGTCTAAGCTTCTGCTGGAGGGGAATTTTACAAATAAACTTACAGGCTTTATAGATCAATTTTCTACTTGGTTTTATCACTCTCTTCTCCTGAACAGACCAACTGCTTCTCAGTTTCTTTTTCAGATGCATTTTAAAATTTTAGTGCCATTTTTGAAACAACACAGTCCCCCCAGTACTTGAAACCACATATGAAGCTTTGGAAGTATTTGTATTTCCATCAAGAGTATTTAGTAATAAACAGCTATGAAAAACATTACCCTCGGGCTCCAGCACTGTGGAGAATGCAGTACAGACCTTCACTGACTGAATACTCAGCAAGCATTTAAATGATAATATTACATTAGGGTGGTGGCTGTGTAAATAAGTGTGCATTGTCCCTGCTCATTGATTTATTTCCATATGTGCACACGTACATGTCTGAAAAAGCACTTAAAAAAATTCAAAACCCAGACAGCGATAATCTAATAAACTCCAAAGTGAATCAATAGACTACTTAACAGCAGAGAGATAAACTGCATTTAATAAGAGTTAGAAGGGATGGAGAGAAAGCTGTGCAAGATTCAGACAGCAATACCAGAAGCACTGAGACTCAGAGTGAGAGAGAGAGAGGAGCCTGAGGTAGGTGGAGAAGGAGACCAGGGAGGCAGCACAAGGAGCAGAGCACTTTTGAAAAAAACCTTCCAGTTTTCCAAGTGCTGTTTACAGAGCAATAGGAGTCAGGAGATTTCCTGACAGACAAAAAGTTGTAACATAACCCAGTAAATATTCAGGACAGGATGACCTTCAAAGGAGCTCTCAGTAGCTGATCAATTTAGTTTCCGCTAATGCAGGGGCTCTCATACAGCTGTGCAGCAGTCATCTAAAAACTGGGTCTCGTACAGTTGTGACACAGAGGTTCCCTTGTGAGACAGTACTGAACATTTTTATTCCAAAGTTATTTCTAGGGGCACATGGCATTTAAAGTTATTGAAACTGAGGCACAAAAATTAAGTGATGGGCCAAAAT
This sequence comes from Urocynchramus pylzowi, assembly GCA_013397555.1. Taxonomy (NCBI): domain Eukaryota; kingdom Metazoa; phylum Chordata; class Aves; order Passeriformes; family Fringillidae; genus Urocynchramus; species Urocynchramus pylzowi. Next base: position 541,005 of record VZRH01006604.1, read on the forward strand.
TTACAAAGCATCAGTAGCAGAGTGGAAAATGGGTTTATTTCACTTGATTATCAGTCCTGTGCTTTGCTCACTGGCCATTTTTTCTGTTTGCATTGTGCCCTACAATCTTTAAAATAAAGAACTGATGGCAGAAGATTACAGATTCCTGCATGTAATGCAAGCAGCACACCAAACGAGAAAGTAATGTACGGCAGAACCACCTCTTCAATACATATGAGGACATTGCAGCACAATCTCTTCATAGTGTGTCTTTGACTTACAATTTATGCAGTTTCAGCAACAATTCATAACTACCCTCCTCTTAGCTGTGTCAGCAAAAAAGCCAAAATTGGAACAGACATGGGATCAAACTGTTTCATTCCCTCTTCCCATGTTAAGTACTTCAAGCAAATATGAAGAAGTTGGAGGATGCCAAAAAATTATCTCCTTTGTTTATTTCTTCTTACAAATGGACATCTATGCACATCTAGTATAGAGACAACACTGTAGTATTTCAGGAATTCTGATACATTACATTTCTTTATTAGTACTAAACAAAACCTTGCAAGGCACTGTCATTGTGATTCTGTGTCACAAGCTCTCCATGACAGCAAGAGCCTGAAAGAAACTTTAAAACGTTTAGAGAGCAACTGAGTGGATTAATCTCTGAAACTATTCCTTCTCAGTCAGCAGAAGAAACAGATGAGACACCACCTGAACCACCCTGTTTCTCTCATGTCTGGCACTCATGCTCTGATTTTCCCCTTAGCTATACAGTCTCTATAAAAAGTATTATTGGACAAACATAGTTCAAAGATCTTATCCTGAATCTACAGTCTGAGTCTCAGACAATCTGGTTGCACCCAGAGCCAGGCTAAGTCTTATTTTCAGGCTCACATTTATTAAATTACCTCAGACCAAACAACTGCAATCATGCCAGTTTGACAGGACAAATTTTCAGGGCTAATATCCACAATCGAGGCCCATTATCTATGGCTGTAGCTTAACCAGGGTGCTCTTGTTCTGCAGGGAAGGTATGCAAAACACACAGAGAAGATTTAGCAAAGCCTTCAGTAAAGTCTTAAACATATACAGCCAGCATATCTTAAGAATAAACTTTCTGAGTGTAACACTGCTCACTTTACCATTCTTTTCTTCCAAATCTTATCAGAAGGAAGGAGAAGGGGGAGATATCTTAGCTGTAGTAAGAAAAATGAGGTTTTCCACTGCCTCAAAGACCAACTTCAGGAGTTCTTATAATCTTAGCCTAAAGAAAATTCAGTGAAATAAACCATCTTCTAGTGTTTTATAATGTTTGGGAATTTCCTGGGACTGAGAAAAAAGTATAACATTGCACCAACCACACTGAAATGCTAGATCAACTCTTTTCAGTAAAGGAGTTTCCTTAAGTTCTAGTCAACCTACACAGCTGTGGGCCTCTCCTTTACCTTCCATCTCTCCCTTCCAAATAGCATTTTACATTTTCTTATTCTCTTTCCAGTGATTTTTCTAGTCTGCTCATCAAAGGAGCAGAATGAATGTCATCACCATTGACACAATAAATGTGAAGTATGGATGCACCTCACAACAACGTGGTGATGAGCTGGCAAGCAGGACCAACTTACCATGCCAGGCAGCACAGACTGTGCTCTCACACAAAGTTCTCCCCTCCATCTTCAAGTCACATTTTCTGCTGCAATGGTATCTGGATAATGAGCAGGTGCATTTACACTCAAATCCATGGATGAGCTACAGATCATGCTGCCTTTCAGCAGAGGTTATCCCATCCAGCCTACTTCCAAACACAGCAGCCAGCACTTGTGTCAACAGACCTACCACTCCTTCCAGGTCTCTCTGAGCATTCACAGCTGTTTAACACTACAGATGATGACTTAATCAAAGACAGGCTTTGAAGGAAGTCACAATGGTAGGTCAGGAAGAGTAGGAAGGGGAGGAACAGGGCAGACCACAAATCTGCTGTCATTGGCAGTGTGGTGCTTCCTTTTGCAAAACCTCGGTTTTTCTTCTTTCAGTCCCAGTCTCTGGCAGTGTGCACTAGAAGTGGCATTTTGGAAGTACAGCTAGCTACTGTAAGAGCAAGAAATAAAAGGTTGTGGCATATGAAAACAAAATGCAAAAAAAACAAAAACAAAAAAAGGGAGAGAGAGAAGGAGGAAACAAAGTTTTAGGTTAATTCCTCTGGTTTTACACTGATAAAAAAATGGAAGTAATTTCTGTTTTCTGAGAAAAAAAGAAAGCTGAGAGAAAAAAAAAAACACAAAGCATGAACAAATCAGCATGGATTTGCAATCATACTTTTCCTAGCTGTCTCACTGAGCAATCCAAAGTCTCAGCTACTTCTTTTCTCCCTGAGTCATACATATGAAATAGTCTGCCAAAAAAAGCAAGTGAAGATTCATCTGTCGTAGGGACTACTGGATTAAAATCTCCAAACCCAGCACTACCATCAGATCCTTTCCTTAAGAGTGTATTAAACACATTTAAACAGCATCATTTTATTGTGGGGAAAGTCTATGGCTTCCCTTGCCCTGCCTCCATTCTCTTTTCCTTTCTTTTGGGGAACAGCAGTTGGTAAGAGAACAGAACAGTGCTACTAGCTGCACAGCCCTGCTGCTTTTCACTACACTGAAACTTAAGTGAATGTTGTACATACCAAATGGAAACTGAAAACCAGGATTGCTTCAAAGCAATGGAGAACCCAGCATCTTATCTCGAGGAGTTGATTGCACATATGCCTGCCTTGAGAACATAAAGCAAATAGGCTATCCTACCTGTTGTGCCATGGATTGAAAAAGGAAGGGAGAAAAAAAGCAGGCCCAAATACACAGCTTTTTGGCACAGCAGAAAACAACACTTGAATGCAGTGATTCAGTTGAAAGAGTAGCTCAGATTTACACAGGTAATTACAGCATCCAAGCACGAACACAACCCTATCTCACACTGAATCTCTTCTGTATCCCAACACACCCAGATAGGAGATGAAAAAAACAGAGAAAGGGGAGAGACATTTTATAATCTGTCAGTCAGCAAACTCACAGAAAGGAAATAGAAGTATGCAGTTAATGCAAAGCAAAGGAGCTATGGTGACACTGGTGACTGTACAGTTGGGCACAGAGATCCCCTCTCATAGTTAGCACACAGTCCATCTGTGAGGAATAGTCACAAACTATTTAACAAGATGCTAGCCAAGTCTCTCTAAGCCATGGAAAACTAAGCAACATGCATACTTGTGACTCCAGACAGCACAGGCTAGTAATAAGCAAACTCAAAAGGAAAGCTAAAAAATCAGTAAGCAGAGAAAAGGAGAGGCAGAAGATGCCCAGATGATAGAAGAAATGCATATAAGATGTTATATAGGAAAGAATTAGGGAAGAGGATTGAAAATGACAGGCAAGTAATGATTAAAAAAAAAGCACAGTGACAAGCTAATCACTTGCCACTGGAGCAACCCTCATCCTCCCAAATTCAACTAAAGCAGACAAAGAAAAAGGAAAGATAAGGCAATTAACTATTTTCCTTTTACCAGGTACTAAGAATTTTAAAGGTATAGTCTAGAAAACAGAGAATTAATTGAACCCAAATTACTTTTGTTATGTGCACTGAAATTATAGATTACCTGAATTCCAAATGCTTAAATAGCATCAAGTTCATTAGTTCCATGTATTTTCTCCACAGAATTCTCTCCATTCTAATTAAGTAATTCAATAAAATTAATTGCATTTGTATTTGATTAATGAAAATACACATCTTGTTAAAGCAACCATATAACAAAAGCCTGGATTCAGATTGCTCTCTAGCTGCTTACATTATTTCACTTGAAAATAGGAAAGATGTTAAAAATGGTTCACAGTGAAGAAGAGTAAGGGCAGGTCAGCACAGTCCTCAAGTCAGTCAGGGACACTCATCCATAGATTTTGCTTCAGGCTTCCCTGGTAGCACTGGAATTCCAGTCCACCTTATTTCCTCATCTCAAATGAAGTTGACAGCATGAATAGGGGCTGTGAAGAAAGTGGAGGACATCTGTGGCTGCTACCATTTCCTGCTATATTCACTGGTTTTGGTGATCACATTCATGACCATATTGACACCTCACACTAAATGAAGTTAATTTGGTTTCCTAAGGCTTTCCTCAGCTCAAAAGCAATGAACAAGCAAACTGTGCATGCTCTACTGGTGGGCAGCATTAGAGGGCATCTAGATTAGCTGTGGAAAAAGGGCAGAGAACAACGAAACAACATGGTTATTTCTGCTTAAAAACTTATGTAATTTATTGGCCCTGAAGGTCACTGCCAGTTTACAAGAAGGATATGTTTTTCTAGCTTATCTAGACTAAGATAAAGCAATGAAAGGCAGGAAAGAAGCTTTTCTGTACAGTGAGCTGTATCAATTAGCTTAGTTGATAGGAAATACAAACACATTTGATCATACATCATTCAAGGGGACTTTTTCTGTAATAAAAATGCAAAGTATGTTTTTGGAAGGATTTACAGCTCCTTTCTGCTCACTAATCAGCCATTTACTGGCCTTTATAAACCAGAAAGCTCCCTGGTGTCCCAAGAGGGCACAACACACTTGAAAGAAGGCAAGACTGTCAGTGCTCATTTCCAGCTCTGCTATGTTCCTTATCACTTACTTCCAGCTGCAATCCAGCATCTTTACAATAAAAGTGGAAAAAGGTCTCTCTCTGTCATCTTATGTACATTCTACCCTTTTGAACATAATCATTATCCTCATAAAAAGCAATTGCCAGAACCTAGGCCCTCAGTTCTGCCCAGACTGGTTACCTGGCAGATGACTCGTGAATCTGGAAGCTCTCCGTGAGCAAAAGACTTGATATTCTTCAGCCCCAGAATGGAATTACAGCTGTGTCATGCCCATGGCTGACATGATTCAGAGCAGAACTAAGGAGCCTGAAACAAGCTAAGTTTATAATCTCTTGGTGTTGAAGCAGGCACACACGCACATTGAAGGCCAACGCGCACAGGGCAATTTAAAAGGTCAAACACATACTTAATCCATCCAGAGTATTATCAAGGGAAAACTGGTTTCTTGGATTTGGATAGATTTTTTTATCCAACACACACCACATCTAGTCTATAGTGGTTTGCAAAAGTCAGTTTCAGGAAATGACTGATGCTTCCTTTCTGAAAAATCCCAGTGCCTCTGGATGCAGTATCACTAATGGGCAAAGCTGCCATAAGCTGACACTGCTGCTGAAAGCAGTCCTTCCTCCCTGCCCCAGCCTCTTCTTATTACCCTTAGGCTTACCCGTGACCCCGACCAAAAACCCCACGTCAGCTCCTCACCTTGATTTATCATAAAGTTGCACAAACTTTTACACTAACAAAAGAGATGAACTAGACAACAAATGGTTGGGGGAGAAATTACTCCTGTCAGAGGCAAAGTTGACTGAAAACATTATCTTAACAGAGTCAAATCATAGGTAAAATACCCAGTGAAATTTAGAAATTGCTTCCACAGGAAGTGGAAATTCTTCAAGCTTCTTCTGAAAGCAGTTCTGTCAGCAAATCTTCTTCATATGAGCACTGTTCTGCTTCCAGACAGCTATGTGCATACACAGCTGTATACATGTAATTACATACCACATGGTACACCTAACCAGGATGATTCCAGTAGAGCCCAAAGCTGAGCTTCATCTCCTGAAAACAAGGAATCTGCTTCACAGTTGTCAGTGTATTTAACATAAAAGCTGAGAACACACGGCGCTTTAGCCGTCCTTAATAAGAAGACGCTCTAAACCCTGTTTGGCATCAGTAGGATGTGTTTACTTAAAACAAAGACACAAACAAAAATGCATAAGTCCCAAACCCAGCAACAACAACAAATAAAACCTGTTCCATTTCATATAGACTACATCATCTCCTGAGTTTGTGACAAGCATCGACAGATAGAACAGTGACCTTATGTAAATTGAGTCAAGCCTACACACAGTAGTATGAAATTACTTTCAATCAGGAATTGGCTGCTTTCCCACACTATAATCTGCACTTTTGAGAACAATTATATTTCATCCCAACATGGAAGCCTTACATTTTACATTACAGACATTTTCTTGCAAACCAGCAAACAAAAAGCACCACAAAACTTATGCAAGAGCAATGCTAGTTGGCCTGAAGAACTGTTATGATTGTAACTTCCAAACCCAGAAATAATCATCATAAAGCTTATGAAGTCTCAGGCAAAGGAGAACTTTTGCATGACAGACAAATTGATATCATTTTGGAAATGGTCACTTTCCTGAAAACTAAATTCATACTAAGAAAATACCTTGTGACTTCCTCCACAGACAGCATTTCCAAATGACTCCAGCTGGTGCCCCCAGATAGCACAAGCAAGTCAACACTGCTGACAAAGCTGCTGACTGCAAGGAGACATGGCTGGAGCTGAACTGGCAGCCTGCAGTATGGAAGCACAGAACCAGGGAATCAGTCAGCTTGGGTGAGGCCTCCTCAAACCTCAACCCCTCTCCACAAAGTACAATTAATCAAAGTAGAGGATGGCTATATACATAAATGAGACTAATCATCTTCCATAGAATCATCAGGATTAGGAAAAAAATAGGCCCTATCAACATAAAGACAGCCTAAAACCAGCAAGCCAGTCTAACTGTGCCATGTTCAACCTTTTGCAGAGTTCAAACAGTGCTCCTGAGAACTCTGTATGGCCCCACAGGCTCTACCTGACAAGCACCTAATAAAACGTGCACCTAATTTAGTGATTATTTTTGGGGAAAGTATTATTTTGCTCCATCAAAAGTATCCCACCTTCCTCTGCAGTCTCTAGCCAGGACTTGTTCTCTTGCCCTCTTTCCCCTCGGCTCCCATTGCCCTTCCCTGTGCTGCCCCACTCAGGTGGGCAGCACAGAGGGGCTGAGGGAGCTGGACATGAGGGAGATGAACAGCTGCTGACTTGGCAGAAGGAGAAATGGCTGGAACAACTCTTCCATATCCTGGGACACTGCAAATGCAAGGGCCTCAAGTGGCCCTTCAAGCTGAGACCTTGGAATATGGGCCAGGTCACACAGATAAGGGAAATTAAGGCTATTCACAAATATAATTGACACATGAAAAAATGATGAGCATTTTACCAGTAACTATTTTCAGCAGTGACTACCTGCATCTGCTTGCATGGAGTGGTACATCTTATATAACAACAGCCTAAATTAACACTGCTGCATCTTTCAGAAGGTTGAGAAGATCTCTTCAGCTCCTCTGTGCCTTCCAGTACACGTGACCCTGCTACAGATGCATCAGCGGGGGAATCTCACTTTTTTATCATCATCTTTTTTAAACAAGCTTTTATGCTGCTGATAGTGGCTCCTCATATAAAGGCAGAATAGACAACCTTTGATGAGAACTGATAGGCATGCCCAGGATTGAATTAAATCAGGTATTAGATCACTGGTCCAAGGCTGACATTCTGCCCCAATGGTGGCAAGTCCAGAATACACATATTTATTTGATTCTCCTGCCTTCAAGGAAGCATGGTGATGGGCAGCAGGGAACTGAACCACCACGGCTGAAGTTATAACATCAATCAGACCAGCTCAGTGACTGTCCTCAGTATCTTTCCTATGCCCTTAAAAGTCAGGAGAATTATCAATTGCTGAAAAGCTACCTTTGCCTTTTGGTGGTCTGTATTAACAAAAAATAAACCAAAGCTCACAAAAACTACATTTGAAAAATAGCTCCAAAACCAGTAACATACACTGATCCTATGAAAAAAAAACCAAAAACAAACAGTTGCAGTCCTATGGTCCCAATATAGAAAATGCATTTCTAATACAGACAACATGAAGCAAAAAATCATTTAAAATACTACAAGTATTTTTTAGTACAACAACAAAGGTATTATACTCTTGTGAGTGTCTGTGTGGAAGAGTATCAGTTCAAAGTCATACAGGCATCATGAAATTCCAGTGGCTTCTGAGAAGGAGCTGACATCACATTTTTTGTGAGCATTCATTCCAGTTTGACATGGACTTGGTCAACAGGGCAACATGCTGTTAAACAATATAATAAAACAAGCTGGCCAGCTCAGCATATTAGCAATGGAAATTTCAATTTCTAGTTTACCAGTCTGAATATTATTTAGACTGGAATCCAGCCAAACATTAGTAGGGCTACATGCAGACTGGACTCTAGACCCACTTTCTCACCAAAGCTAGCCAACCAGATTGTAATTCCAGGACTGAAAAGATTACTATTACCTATCCTTCACCTATATTAGATTGTGAGGGACCAAGTCAGATTATTTTAAAAGGGAGATTTCCCTCATTTTTGCCAAATTTTTATCTCTTCTGGGAATAATTAAGTGAAGTGAGTTTGAAACTCAAAATCTCTCATAGGTTCCAAACATGCAAAATCCCTTTATAAATCCACCTTGACCACATAATCTACTAACAAACCTGTCACAATCATACAGAAAACTGCTTCTGGGATCTCTGCAGTTCATTAGCACAAAAGCTGTAGGGGAAGAAATGTTGAGTGCAAGAGCTACTCACAAAACATTCCTTTCTCTTTAGTTAGAAAGTGAAAATACCATGAGCATATTTCAAAAAGTAAGAACTAATCCTTGTTTAAGAAGGCTCCTTAATAAAAATAAAGTGTCTCCTTTTAAGATTTTCTTTCTTTTACTGTGTAAAAAGTGTATTGGTAAGTACTTAGTAGTACTTGATATTTCTTTTCTTTATTTTCATTTCTTTCTTCAGTTCTGACGTCCAGGCAGTCACCAAATGGATGTTCAGGCTCCACACTGCAAACAGACCTGCTGCTGAACCGTATTTTATGGGCCTTGTTTCCTGACACAGATCTTTTGGACCCTCAGCAAGATGGATTCTCCCACCCACCAAGGACAGCCTGATAGTACAGGTGGGAACCCTGGAACTGATCACTGAAAACCATAATAGTATTTATGAGTGAGCAAAATAAGGGAAAGATTAAAGAGCACTTTAAACTTTGAAATTAACAGTAAGCTTGCCATTTAAGTCTGACAGAACTCAAGGTTGTGCTAAATGATATATACAACAATGATGAAAAACTCCCTCCTGGGCCATTCTACATGCTGTTTGCTCTCAGATGATTTTCATACACCTTCTTCAAAAAAACAGAACAACAAAAGATTTCTTGAAAGTCATCACAGGTCTTGAAAATTCATTATGTTTATAATCTGAAGCAACTTAGCCTTCTTCTCGTAGCACTGTCAGTATTTTGGGTTTTGTCAAAAAGCCTGCACTATTAGCATTCTGTATAGAGCTTAAGCTCCCAGAGTTGCATGATGAGAGGAGAATCTCATCTGGAGTATGAAAAAAAAAGCTTGAGTGTGTGATCATTAAGAACAAAAATATAAATGATGTGCATTTTTATATAAGAACTGCAACTACAGCATCTCATCATTATGGCAACCTCAGAACTTGGGCTCAAAAGCTACAAACAGATTTCATTCTCATCCATGTTTGGGGTCTGAGATTCCTGAATGTCATTTCTTTTCATGGTAAGACTTTGTCCTGTCCACAGACCACAAGTGAAGGTCTCAAATGCCTAACTGCAATTCATTTAGGTGTGGATATATATTTTAACTACTATTACAGAACTAACATCTTTTGCCTCAAGCCTTCACTCCCACTTAAGGATCAAGAAGTGCATCATCAGCCAGCTGAAGGGCAGAATTTATTCTTGTCATAAGTCTATCTCAAAGCATGCACTACAGACACTAGGAGTTATGATGTGATAAGAGTATAAATGTCTTATTTAATTTCTCCATATCTGTAGTCTAATATTCTAAGCTTTTATATTCTGCTTAACAAGTGTAGACCAACAAGTCATGGCACAAGAAAAACTGGAAGTCCCAACTTACACTATATCATGGTTTGGAAAATCTGACATTGTAAAGATAAAGAATCATCTGCAGTACAGAAGATGACCTCTGTACATGTGTGAAGCTAAAACCTCCATTTTTCAATGAATAGCTTTTTTAGTCCCTGCTTCAGGTGGCACTGCTCATGTTCAGAATCTTCCTATGACCATCCCTTACTAGATGACCTGTTTAGCTGTGTAGCCCAGTTGTTCTGGATAATAATGTAGCTCTTTAACTGATGTGAATTCCTCCAAAGAGACAATAGCTGAAACTTAAAAACCTTCCGTTAATTGACCACCAATAAATATAAGGACACCCCTCCAAGACTTCCTCCCTGATTCAGAAGAGAAACCATAAGAGCAAAATGATCCAGCCTCACTGGCACACTCAAGGGAGACAAGGCAGTTCAGCCACCTGAGTGTCCAGGTAATCAGAATTACTTGCAGGGCCAAGCAGCTCAGGTGTCACATCTCAGTTCTCTGATAAATTGCAGACCTGCACCTCAAACACTGTCTAAATGCAAAGAGAGAGCACGTACCTAAAATGCCCTTTGACTTGAAAAGATTAAAATTACATGAGTAAAATAAAAAGGTTCTCAGAAGAAAAAAAAAAAATCAAGTTTGTAAACTACAAAAGAATCAAATTACAGATTTAAAATTTCAGAAGTAAAAGCAAAAGAAAAAATACAAAAGATTACATATGCCATGAATCTGAATGTGTCAAATCCCAAGCAAAGAGAATTTTTTTTTAAATGAAAAATAAAATGTTATGTAAAATCTATTAAAAACTGTGTTATGAGTCTCTTGGCTGGGCAGCAGTGTTTCTCAATGAACAGAAGAAAATTATTTGGGGAACTACCAACCACGGCTGTTACTCTACTGTTGTTAGATCACCCCAGAAACCACATAAGGAAAGAAACTGAAAGATCAGAGCTCTTTTAATGATCATTTAACAGCTGAGCAGAAGCAGGTACACTGCGTGACACAGAGTTTATCTCTTAGGTCACTAAAAAGTGCACAGCTTTGCAAGATGGATGGTGCCAGCAAAGCCATCACACAGGCAGACCAGGGAGACAGACACCTTCTTGTCCCTGCATTTTTCATTTAACGGCAAAATGTGATCTTTCCAATGTTCAGCCACGGAGTCAAGCAAGACAGTAGAATAATTTATCAGGCAAGCCCTTTAAGCATCTCTCAAATATCAGTAAATATGGATGTCTCAGTGGAGCACAACCAATTTTAGGTCCCTGCCTCATTCCCAAATCTAAGCTCCCTCAGAGTACTGTGCATTGTCTATTGGACACAGATGTTAAATGTCAATGATCAGCATCTTCTTAATAGGAAACAGGCTTATCTAAAGAAAATGTGCAGACCTTTGCCACCTGAAAGGCAGTAAATAAACACTAGTATATTTTTTTAGAATCCTTCAGAACAATATGGAAATTAGACACTGCTTAATCAATCAATCACAAGGCTCCCACAAAATACACAGAAGCATTATGTGCTTTCAGAAACTCAGTGATAACTGCACATTTTATTTTTAAAATATAACTAAGATTTGGTCAGTGAATTGATCCTTCTCTCACTGGCAGCATAGGCACCCCCCTCTGTGGTCCCTGCCCCATGCAACATCTTTTCTAACCATGTTCTCCATTAGGCTAACCAGAAAACATTTTCCCTCTGTTGTTTACCTCTGTCTTTTTAGCCTCTCACCTTTGGCATTTCATTATTCTCACTAAATAATATGGAACTGTATTTTTAAAATCATTTTTCAAGGGAAGAAAAAGGACATGTGCAGTCCCATTTGGTGCAGATGAAAGTTCTTTGCTCTCCTGGGTCACCAGCTAGCAGAGATCCATCCACACAGGTTAAAGCAGACACTTAAAGAAAAATCTCTCTTTGTTGAAACAGCAGCAGAATGAAACATGGAACCTTTATCACAGCTGCTCTACAGAGTTAATCCATTAACTCTCCTTTCCCTTCTGCCTCTTTTCTTTCAATTTCTAGGTCAAGCTATCAGGTTTCATTCTGCTAACCAAAGGAGGGGAGTTAACACAGCTTCCAAGCAATCGTGTGCTATGAATCAAGCCCAGCTTTTACAAAACTTACCATACAGAAAGGCATGTTCAAAAGATGGCTGCAAGGAAGCACTGCAAGATGGTAAACTAACTCATGCAGGAGCTTCAAGGCAGAAGAAATCAGATGGGCAAGATCTCACGGGAGGACAAAACCTGCCCTGCTGCTGGCTGAATTCTCAGCAGGCAGCAGGACCTGGTGTGGCAGTGCCTGCAAACAGCCACAAACACCAAAGTGTGTGATGGTGCTCAGGGACCCACTGCAACAGCCCTGGGAGAACTCTGATGGGGCTAACAATAAAAGGCTTTCTGTAGTCTGTTTCTTTAGGCTCTTTATTTAGACTACACCCATGGGGCTAACTATCAGCCAATTTGCAAATGGTAAAACCATGGCTTTACCATTTATTTTTTACAATATAGTGCGAAGTGTAGGATGGGTGCATTACCAGCACTTTCTGGAAACTCCTTCTGCCAGTATTTTATGATTTCTCCAACCCTGCATTCTGACCACCACTGACTCTTCCCTTTTGCCCATATTTCTTCTCTTTTTTACTTCAAAGTCTGTCAGGAGACTAAAAGGTGGAAACATCCTCATTACCATTCCAGACACAAAGTTGTCTTTTATGTCACCACCTAGACAATATTATCTTTATTTCAACACCTCTGAATACTCTCATTAGGCTGTTTTCTCTCAGATCTGTGATCTGTTTTCTGCTGTAGCTAAATGTCATAAAAAGCCAGCATTACCAGGCAGACAACCTTTCCCAGCCCCCCTCCAGTTGCCTTTGATGTAGCACACTGGGTTTCTGGGAAATCCACTAGAAAGAGATTAGCAATTGGTAGACACACCTCCTGCTGTATTAAAAAAAAAAGAAATTAAAAAAACCCAGCTACTACCCCCTCTCTCCTCATACAAATTTCTACTCTGAATGACAATTAGGTTTCCCCTGCTATTTTCATGAAGTGCAAAGGCACCAGTAAGTTTATCAGTTACACTTAAAAATTCTGCACTTTAATCCAATTTGTCACCCTTAACACTTGCTTACTTTAGTTAATGTAAGAGCAGCCCTGTTTGCCAATCTGATTCATGATATTGGACTAAAATGCTGAGACTTCCAGATTTGCAAGAAAAGTTGCTTTTAACTCTCTTTCTTCTCAGGATAACATGCACAGTAAATAGTAGTTTTTGTGTTCCTGAGAAAACTGGTCTAACTGAGGTAAGTGGCCTCTTCAGATTCATCTTCTCCAGCTGACTAAACCATCTACATAAGACCTGAGTTAAAGAAAACAAAACCAGATGTGTGCTTAGCAGTCTCATACATCCTTTTCTAACCTTATTCAGGACATTTCTGATGGTGCATCTCCATGGGACAGGCTGCCCCAGCAGATGGGCTCTGCAAGTTTAATTCAACTATTCAGTTATGTAAAAGCCTGCACACTTGTCCCTTCCACATGTTCATGTTCTAATTTGAAACCCCACTACTATTGGAAATTAGTTTAGTCAGTGCCTGAACTGTGAGATGCAAACCTAGCTGTTGGAGCTGTGGTCACAGAAAAGCTGTAACCTCCTACCTGCACATGTGTGTACATTTACTGATGCAAAAGGGGGCTGCAGGGGTCCCTGCTCAGCTTGACTCTTCTCCCACTGCAACTGAGCCTGTTAGATGATGTCAATATGGGACATCAAGTTAAAACCTGCCACCTTCCTTCCCCTCTACATTTTTTGCTAGAGACAGGAATGAAAAATCATATGAGGAAACAACAGCTTTATTTTTTAAATTGCTTAAATTTTAGGTCACGTTTGGCACTGGCATAATTTTCCTTCATCATCAATATTAAATATAATTTGAACTATATCCAGATGTTCCCTTTTTCACAAACAAAACACATGAGCTTAGCATCAGGGCTTACCCTTCACTGGAGGGACTGAGAAGTTTTAGCTATTGCACTACATATCAATTAGAAATGCCTATCAAACTGCTGGCTGTCCTATCAAGTCACACCACCGCAACAGGGCTCTGTGTCACCATTACTTGCATTATTCCAATTCAAGCACAACTGCTGTGTAACTAAACTGAATAACCCATGAGACAGTCACTAAAGGTAGGTATCTTGCCAGGATGTGATGTCTCAAAGACTTCCACCTGAAAGAGCATGGCTCCCAAGTGTAAGGAGTTCTAACTGTCCAGCTGCCTCTCCTCTGTCTTAGCTGAACACAAAAGAGATTCAACTAATTGCACTGTGGAGCCCTGGGTGTAATCAGAGAACAGTTTGGATTGGAAGGGACCTTTGAAGACCATCTAGGTTATCCCTGCTGCCCTGAGTAGGGACACCTTTCACTGGATCAGGTTACTCAAAGCTCTGTGCAACTTGACCTTGAACAATTCCAAGGATGAAGCATAGTAACTTTTCTGGGCAACCTGTTCCAGTGCCTCACCACCCTCTGAGTAAAGAATTTCTGCCTAAAATCTAACCTAAGCCTACCCTCTTTCAGTTCACCCTTGTCTTGTCATTACAGGCCTTGGTAAAATGTCTTGCTACACCTTTCTTACAAGACCCTTTAATTATATGGAAAGGCTGTAGTGACTGCTCCCCAGTGCCTTCCCCAGGCTGAACAAGTCCAACTCAGTCTATCTTCACAGCAGAGGTGCTCCAAAACCACATGTGTCAACCCTGAGATCAACCTTTGTGGCCATCCTCTGGACTTGTTCCAACAGGTCCATCCTTCCTATTCTGAGGACTCGAGCTGGATGCAACACTCATGAGAGTAGAATTGAGAGGGAAAACCACCTCCCTTGACCTGCTGACCATGGTTTTTTAGGCAGACTGTGATTTTACTGACTTCCTGGGCTGCAAGCACATGTTGCCAGTTCATATGTAATTTTTTCATCTACCAGTATCCCCAAGTCCTTCTCAGCTGAGCTGCTCCAAATCCATTAATCACCCATAATCTCTCTTCACTATCCAGTGCTTGCACTCCAGCCAGGAATTTCTAATGGTTTTGAGTGAAACAAATACAAGGTAGCATGGTGTGATGGAAAGATTTAAAGAGGTGGCAAACAAATCATTCCAGTCATCTTAAACAGAATAAAAATACTTTTTATCCCACCCACCATGCTGCTCTATTTTAGGCTATTTTAAAGATTTCTGTGGTATTTTATTGGTACTATTTTCCATATAGCCTATGGAAAAAAAGTCACCTTAACACTCTAAGTCCAACTGTGCGTGCCCTGGCAGCAAAAGAAAATTGTGACTGCTGTTTTAAAACCTGTAACATCCCTACAATAGTTGTTAAACATATAAGAATGAACTTTTATTCCAGATATCCAGATATGTAGGCACTTTCCAAGGTTAGAGGCAAATGCATGTGTTCTGGCAATATTCTTTTTCCAATAAAAGTGCCTTTTTGTAGCTCTTGTAATTTTGGAAATTACCTAATGCAGGCAAGGCTGTTATTTGAAAAATATGTGTAAAACTCAAGCTTATGATCTGTAGCCCCGGCCTTACAGAGCTGTAACCACTTGGACAAATACTTGCTCCTCTGAAGAATCACATGCACTTCATTACTACTCTCTACATGCCACATAATGCATGTAATGAATTCTCCATACAATGAATTTGATGATAAAGGTAAAAAAATATAAAGATTCTAAACCATAGCAATAGTGACAGGACCAGAAAACATACAAGATTGAAGGAATGTAAAAGGTACTATCCAAGGGATTTATGGATTGCACAAAAATGCACACGTCTGCGAGGCACTATGTGACAAGGCATTTAGATTATAGTGTGCACAAAAATATTCACATAAAGAAAAAGCAACCAGGCTGTGCATGCAGTGCAAATGCTGCTATTGCCTGAATTTTGAGCACAAAAATATGTGAAGGACAATATTCTTAGGCTTTTTTCACATTGCATGCTCAGATGGTAGAAAGGAATGCTAGAAAGAAAACTCCATATATAACACCAAGATCCAGAGGGCTTGTCTTCTACTGAACTATAAGGACTACAAATCAAGAGTATTTGTCTTCATGTTTTTTTCTGAGCTGGACACCTTTTCTTACCAAGGTCATACAATAAATCAGGTAAAAGGTCTTCAAGGAGTCATATTGTAAGCACCAAGCCAGTCTTCACTGCAAGATACAAAATCACTTCTTGTCACATGGAAACACTTGCATGATAAATTTTAACTTCTTACTCGTGCAATTCTACTGAAAAACCCTACCCACTGTCTTCAGACATTCATCCCTCTTGTGCTCAGAGAAGCCCCCTTAAAATTTCTCAAATGCATTTACCTTTGGGGGAAAGCAAGCCCAAGAATTTAATGGGTAGGCTGACAAGGAAAGCAAAATTAAGTGACTGAAAGCAGGTCATTAAACTGGGAATACTGAGGTAACTGTAGATCCTGTACATGTGAGGTCATATCATTTATGTTAAACAGACACATGTAAAGATACATATCACAGGGAAGCAAAAATGTGTGCCATTCTCACAGGTAACAATCTACCTCAGCTCCAGCTGGCTGAGGCTTCCTCTGCACCACAAAGGTAAAGGATTCAGTGGCTGGTATGGATAACACAGATATTAAACGTGAAAGCACAAGTACTACAACAACATATTCTAATGTGCATTTAAACATAAGATATTATAAAGTGAACTTACTCCTGATTTACTACACACTTCCTTTCTATTATTTCAGAACAGAGTTTTGACTTCACAGAGGAAGCCTGAAATATGAAATTGGATTGTGGGTTGGAAGCAAGAAGACAATTTCAATATGATGGAAAAGCACTCATTTAGCTTTCCTTGTGAAGTCTGAAATGAGACAGGCTAATTATATGTGGGAAATGTGTCCTATCCCTGAAGACAATGACTATTAAGAGGTTTATCAGAAAGAATATGTCAGAAACAGATTTTCCAGCAGTTACATTGAAATGAACATGTGTAAAAATGTGCACGTGTTTCTATCTAAAGCATCACCAAAAAGCCAGAATCTGTCCAAAAGTAGTTGTCCACTGGCATATGATTTGAACAGCACATAAACGTGAGAAGATATGACAAACCATTCTCCTCCTACTCAACCAGGTTTATAAATGGGCTGGTCACTTCTTAGAAAGAAAAAAATTTCTATAGTCTACTTTCAGAACACCTCTAGCTTGTGCAGTCCTAAAGAAGATTCACTATTTGGTATGGAAAACAGGAGATGGGCAATGCACTGGATTTTTTTTTCTGAGTGATTCAGGTACACACAGTCCCAAAACTCCAACTGTCACATAATCCTTGCCATCAGTTGAAAGGGACAGGCAGAGTCATACTTCTGCAGTTTTTGGAAATAACAAGCCCCCTGAAAATTCCTGGCTAAACGTCTGTTTAACTAGGGTCAAAGTTCTCACTCTAAGTTTCAGGATATCTTAACAGCTGCCAAAGCAAGATGCCAAAAGCTGAACTCCAAGCTGTATATTTGGACACCAAAAATGACCAAACAGAACAGAGCCCACTAAAACCAGTATGAGAAACAGAAGCCTAGTGCTCCTGAAAACATCAGGTTATATGTCAGTGGACTAACAATAACTTAAACCAAACTATAAAGAGGAAGAATAAGGTTGCTTTGCTTTTTGTGGAAAACAGTCAAAAAGGCACAGTGAAACAGCACAGATTTATGTGAAAAATGCATGTTATAGTTTAAAAATAGCATTACTGCTGCATAAGATGACTACTGCCAATAAAAGCCTCATTTTTCTGAATAGCAGTGTATTAGTCATCCTCTGATGCCTAACAAAGAGAAAACTGGACAAGCTGCAAGAAAGACCAACTGTGATGGATACTGAAGAGATGCTAACAAAACTGTTTCAGGCTTTATACTTACTGTGTCAGTGCTTTAATTCCACCTGCTTTCAAAGACTCTCCTATCATTTGTCTTGCATACAATTATATCTCAGAAGGTGGGTGCATTTCCTCTACCTTTCATCACTCTCCTGGCTAGGGATTTATGTGGGTCTATCAATGACCAAACAAAATGAACTGCTATAAATGGCAGCTGTGCTCAAGTGATTAAAAAAGGAAAAGAAGTCAGTAATTCAAGTTTCAGAGAGGTATAAGGACAAAATTTCTCTCAGGATTGCACAAATCACAAAAGAAGAGATTTTTAAAGGAAAACAAAAAGAGTCAGGTACTGAAATACTATCAAAAGTCAATGCAGGTGGGAAGCCAGCATCTTTAGTGAGTCCTGAGAATTTAAGCCTTGAGGGAACTCAAAGCAAACTCTCCTTTCCTTTGATGCACTGGATATAACTACTGGAGCCCATCTACTGCTTCTCATTCAGTTCCATGCAATGTATCACAAGTTATTTTGCAGGGCAAGATGATCATTAGCAATAGGCATTGTTGTTAACTAACATTAGCAAATATCTGCAGGAATGGCAAACCTATTGTGAAATAATGGAGGTGAAGCCCTTTAAAAAAAAAACAACTTGGTATTTGCATATCTTTATTATTAGTAAAACACATAAATGAGCAAAAACTGGTGCAGCAAGGAACAACTCAGAGGCTCTCAGGGGATTAATTAAAATAGACTTATTTGAAATAAAACTGTTTAAAAGGACACATGAAATGCAATCCAGGGCAAGGGAAATTCCCTGTTTAAAGAAATGGTTGTTTCTCATACCAACGATGAGCTTTCTACACGTTTTGTAAATACAGAATTACAATGATTCCAAAAGACATGGAAGGCCTGAATTGTAGTTTTTCCATTTACTGCTTATTGCCATATAATGAAGGAACATGTCAACCTAAGGTGACCTTGCATCATTCAACAAAATCTGAAGTTCACCTAGGATGTGGTAAGAATAATTTTGCTATTCAACAATGGTTTGCCTAAAATCTGCCTCTCATAAGGTCCATGTTTACCTCAGAACAGAGACCATCTTTGCTGAACATTACTGATAGATGGTTGATTGCAACCTGGAATAAACTTTTGAAACTGGGGTGAATCAGGACATGACAGAAACATTAAAGACTTAATCTAAATACTCATCTTGGAAAGGTTTACTTGAGAAACATCCCCAAAGATCCTAAATAAGGTATGTTCTCCTGCCAACAAGTGTTGTGTAAATTGTCTAATTAGGAGATGCTCTCATATGCCAGACACAGGCTGCTTCACAACCTGGCATTTCTGCCAAATCACTCTAAAGGAGGTATGTCCCAATCTTTGTAAGGTGCCCACTGCAGTTTCCCTTGTTGAAATGATATACATTCTTTCCCACAAATCCACCTAGGCAACATTTATCTTCTAATTAATTCACTTGGCAATAACATTAAATAAAGACAGATTCTTCCCTGCTTATTACAAGACCCCTGATTTCCACTCCCTTCACCAGATTTAATTAATACTGGAGTTGGTTGAAGCTCCTGCCTCTTCTATCCTACAAAGACCGATGTTACTTTTGCCATGAACTGCTCTAACAACCAACTAGGACACGTTCACTGGCACCTCATAGTATGGGGAGCTGAAGGAGAGAGAGCTCTCAAGTCAAAAAGATCTCTCACAGCTCAGTGCAGAAGCCAAGTTGGAAGAAGCATAAAGAAAGAGATGATGCTCTTTGGTGGCACATAACCATCCTGCATGAAATTTACAACTGGTTTCCCATAATGCCTCCCCTTTTATAGCATAATTTTCACAGAGTAATTTACAATCAGCCTCACCAGTTGCATTAACAGTCTCTTGCAAGTTTATAAAAAGAAGATTGTAGCAAGAAATGTCAATTAAAAACACATTAAAACAGATGCACTGTGAGAGACATCAAGGTTCCAGGCCCAGCTTGCAGGAGGAACAGGTGGCACGTGAAGCCTCCACAACTTGTTCAGCACCCTTCAGGGCTGAGCAAAGAAAGAATCCAAAGGACTCCAGAGGGAGTTTCTTACTGGGTTGAAAGGTGATCTCTAGGATGCAAAAAGAACAGAAGAGCATAATTAAAAGAAGATAGTAAATTGTCTTGAGGATTCAAAAAAGCAGTAGACATCTCAGCTACTTGACACTGCAAGAATAATACAAATTTCTCTGGTTAGGTACAGCTACTTCCTAATTACATAAAGGTTTGGATCAGAAACTTCTTTCTGAGCTCAGAAAGTATACTAACAGCTACACACATCCTCCAGGTTATTGTAAATGTCAAAAAAAAAAAAAAAATCCAGCAATACTGTGCTAATTTGCACAAAATTAATTCATGTAAATGTAACTAAGGCAGGATTAGGATTGTGAGTCAGAGAATCAGGCTAACCTTCCTTCACTCTGCCTGATTAAAGCAGGGATCTGAAGAAAACAAGACAGGAGTAGCAAATTGTTTGCAGCAACAGTTGACCTCAAGTGGATGCTATCCTCAGAGCAGGGGAGCAAAAGAGGAATGGAGAAAGGGCTCATGCTGACAGTGCTGATGGTCCATTAACTACAGCACTTCTGCTGCCCAGATGATCAAACTCAGGTTTAGCAGCAGTATGTCTTCTCCCTCTACAAGGAAGGAGCAGAAGGGGCTTGATCCAGCTTATCAGTTTTGAGCTTTTAGTCCAACTGACAAGAATCTACTCATTAACAGAGACCTAAGATCTGAAAGAATTCATATTACTGACTTACCATATCACCCAAACATAACCTCCAGATTCCCTAATTGCTCTTGCGTTTCTCTTCACATCACTTGGGCAAGAGAATCAAGGATATTAATACCACTTTCAAGCACTTGATTAAAAGAATACAAACTACACTAGCTGAAAGCCTTTAAAAGCCCTATAGGCTTATGAAAAAAGGTGAGGTCATTATGCTCTGGTATTCTTCTCAGCTGCCCTCAGCGGGTATCAGTCATCATTACAGCACTTGGAATCATAATGGACTCCAACAGTTTAATAATGATTGCAACACCCTTCCTAATGAGGTTGGTGCTGCCCTCTGATGTGAATATTCATAAAACTGGGCTGGTAATGGGTTCTGTCTTGATTAGCAGGCTGTGGTTCTGTATCATGTTTGAGAGACATCTTTTGATGCAAAAAAAAAATCAAATTAAATCCTTGTTTCAAGCTGAGTAAATGAATTTGACTTTAGGTGATCAAGAGGGGAAAAACTTCTAATTAAGAGACGCAAGCAATCATCTTGTTCAGTGGTCTTTCAAAGAAGGACTATAGGGACACAGAATCCTAATAAACCTTCCCTCAATCACATTTTAGATAAATGTTAAGGATTAAAATTAAATGTAATTAAAGTTTGTTAATCTGATATGGTTTCCACTGATAGTCCTTATTTTTTTTTTCTTTGCTCTGTTATCCTTTGCTTATTCCTGAGTCCTTCTCCTCTCTTACTACCAGTATCATCTCATCCACCAAGGAAGGCAGAAAGGCAAACTGCTGCTTGGGATATCAGACCCCAGCTGTAAGTAAATCGATGGCTTAGCACTTGTTCCCACCATGCTGCCCCCACACTGCATATGGCAGTCACTGCTGCATCTGCTTTGAACATCGGGGTTTTCAGTTTCCATCACTGCAGATCAGAAGTATGTTCTAAGTAATTAACATACCAACGCTTCTGTTTCCTTATTCTGAAGGCAGAGGTGGGCACCTAGTCCTCTCCTTGCAGTTGTTGACAATTTCACCCCAACGCTAGAAAAGTATATGAAATTAGCCACCAAATATTAGGATTAAAGCTTCTGACCATTAAGTTAATAGAAAGACTTCCATTTTTTCCTACATCCAGAATGAGGCCATTACATCCTCTGGGATGCCCTTGAAGCCAGCCGACCCACAGAGCTGGAATTCATGGGATTACACTTGCAAGTAAGGAGTTTCCTATCAAATAAAACAAAAATTGCAGCTATCCTGCTGTTAATCTAGCCGGGCAGAAAGAGACTGATTTGAGCTAAACTGCTCGCTTTTGCAAAGAAACCAAACATTTATCCCTCTTTGTTCACACAAGATGTTCACTGCACAACAGGAAAAAGAAGAAGAGGAAGACACATTCTTTGTTCAACAGAAAGAACAGGACTAGACTGGAGGAATAATAATAATAATAATAATAATAATAATAATAATAATAATAATAATAATAATAATAATGGTTTTGCACTCCAACATCAGAGTCGCGTCAGAAAGAAGCCTGCAACAGGGAAGGGATTCCTAACCAAATCCCTCTAATGGGCAAGAGGAGAAACAAAAGGAAGACCTGAAAGTGGCTCTAAATGAAGGAAGTACACATTCACAGTACAAACCTGAAACTGATGCCTAGTACCTCTAAACCTCTAATAAGGTGTTAATTTGAGCTATCTATCCTATTGCAGCTTCATGTAGTGCTGATCTGAATAAAGGGGGCAAGACTGCCAAAACCACAGAGCAAACAACATCTAAGAGCCAGGTTTTCCCCTGCTCTCCTCCATTTATAATCAGCCAGAATAAACTTGGGCAAAACATGCCTTCGCATCGCTGCTTGGATGCTCAAAAGCGAGACGAAATAATGAATTGGCTAGGGCGTTCAGGCCTGTGCCCTCCCGGCCCGACTCCCCTCCATGGGCGCACATGGGCTCCGCCGCTGCCGGCCGGCCGGCGCTGCTTGGAACCCGCGGCACGTCGGTGCTCGGCTGCGAGGGACAGCGCTCGGTACCGGCGAGCAGCTGCCGTGGCACTGCCGGGCCTCTCCTGCGGCAGACGTGTCGCTGGCCTCGGCGGCTCCTTGCCAAGCCCACGGACCACCGGGGGCCAGCAAGCAGATGGCTTATCTCAAAGTCTAATTATCGGTGCACACTGAAAAGCCTGCAGCCCAGAGCAGCGTGGGGCAGGATTCTGCTGGGTTACTGTTTAGGGGAAATGGTGGCAAAATAGCATGGGTTAAGGATGGATGACAGATTTTCCTGCCAGGCTTCCAGTGCACCACAAGGTGTTAATAAAAGCAGGGCTGGGTTCTGGTCTGGGTTCTGCTGACATCTGGCTTGTTGTGAACAGCTCCCTAGGAAACGTGGAATAGCTTTTACAAAAACGTAAACAAAATCAAAATCCTCCTACCATTCTTTTCAGGTTTCACAGAAAATGGTGCAGCAGGAATTAACTATACTTCCTTGTCTTTTGTCTGCAGTAAACACTGCATGCTGCACTGAGCTGCACAAACCAGAACAGACAGCTCAGAACAGATTCCACCCATACCTTTTTTCTTCCTGAGGTTGCAATGAAAAGACCCCAAATAAGTGAACTAGCAACTCAACTTTAACCACACCTGTTTCATTCGCGATAAAAAAAGAACAGCAACATAGGCAGCCATATTAAAATAAAAACCAACCAAGAAGTTCTGGGTTCTGTTTTTAAATCTAGGCAAATTTAGAGCTAACTTTCAGCTCAAATTAAGAAGGTAGTTAGGCTAACCCAAGGTGAAATCAACCCAGCATGCCAATGCCTCTCTGTGCTTGTCAAACAACCACCTCAACATCCTTGGCCTGGCTTGGGACATCCCTGTTCTGCACTGGACCTTGTTTGTGGCGCTGCCCGCTCTCCAGTAGCAGTAGGTACTGAGTCTTGTCCTAGACATGACTGATCCCACACTTGCTCCTCCCTCTGCAAAAGCTCTAGGTTTCATCATCTAGAAGAGTATTGATCAGGCCAGAGTCATGGAACTCATTTCAGTTTGGAAAAAACAGACTGTCCTTTCCCTTTTCAGACAAATGACAAGTTGAATACTATCTTATCAGTAACACTGTGCCCCAAACTGTGGCAAAAACCATCAGTTTTCTTTCAATTATGTTAGTTACCCTTCTGTATCTGAAAATGTTAATAACTGCTTTATTCCTGTTTAGCAACTATGACAAAAAACTCCCCAATGATGGAACAGAAGCCTGATTGTGGCAACTCCTACAAAGGAATGAGAAGTCACAAAAGCGAGGAGAGCTGCATTAGAAGAGATGGCCTTAGTGAGACAGACACTAATGAAACTATTTAAATGAAAACACGAGGAAAGGAAGACATATCTGAAACTCAAGCAAAATATTCCTTAATTCTGGAAATTAATTGTAGAATTAATGAAGAAGACAAAAAGGGCCATATGTTGTTACGTGAAAAGGGCCATGTGCTGTTGCATGACAACCACATGGCTGAGGGCATCCCAAGGCTTTTTAAAGAGGAGAGCATTTGTATCGACATCATGAATTAACATTTGTATGTATTGCCTTCTACAGCCTCGAAGCAACCAACATTTGTTTTGCAACTCAGTATGTCACCAATTCTGTGTACTTCCCACTAACCTGCCTTTTTGCACTCGTGTGCAAAACAGTCTGTGACAGGCATTTAGAAACTCCACACAGCCAGACATCACAGACTAGAAGAGAACAGCAGCAGGGGATTGCTCACCCCATCTTCAAGGTTAGGGAGATGCATGTAACTGGACACAGAAGGGGAAGGCAGAAGAATACCCTCTAGCTGAGTATCTGCCTACCTACAATTTTGTCAAATGCATTACGCTGATTAAAAAGAGACCATAAAATGTTAGAAGGACTTGACAAATAAGCTGCTTATTCCATTGTACTGCTTATTCTAAGTGTGCCCCACGTAAGTTGGAGCAACCTGGGCATGACGTATATCAGCAGGCTGGCAGTGCTCTCCAACAGGCTGCCTCCCAGTTGGGGGCTGGAAATGCCACAGTGAGAGAGCTCTGCAGGACACAGCACAGATCTGCTCAGGCCATCTGAGGGGATATCTTTGAGCAGCTAGTTTGAGAGTAAGATGTCCAGAGCAGCTGCAGTTCAGAGGAGGTTTGGACCTGCCACACTAACAATACACTGCTGCTTCTGTGACCATAATAAAAATGCCTTTGGAGGTGTTCCCATGCTCGGGTATATTCAGTGCTCCATTTGTTTCTCCTGAGTAGTACACACAGACCAAACATGGGGCAAGGACTGGAACTTCAACACAAGGCATTAAATAGGACTATGTAACATTTGTAGCTTTCAATTTTTTCAATAGATTTCAATTTTACAATAAAGGTGTCAATAAAAAAAGGAAGAGTAATTTAAACACTGTCAGTAAAGCACTCCTAAGTACTACCTGTGTCCCTAAGAGCCTGTTTGACTTTAGAGTTCACAGTATCTTTTTAATAATTCCAGCACTTCCCACCGTTGCACGAAATACCATAGTTATAAAAGTATTCTATATTTTTAAAAAAGGGAAACATACTGGAATGCATAGGCGCAGTGAGATACAAAGCACTGGCTGAAAGGGACAATGGGTAGGACTCAGCAGACTGCTTTCCACAGCAATCATTATCAGATGTTTACAGGAAGATTCTGAAAAGCACATAAAGGAATTAACTAGTCTAAAGGAAACATCAGTTATGTCCTAAAGCAAGAACCTTAGATTTTTCATTTTTTTAAATGAGAATGATTGAAAAATGGATCAGACCAAAACCCCACCTTGCCCAGGATCTCTCTCGCTTGGTTACAACACCTGGGCACAAATGAAGGAATGAACAAGACAATTTTATAGTGAATTACACTTCTGTATGCTCTCCTAGTTTCTAGGTATTTCCATCTGAACTAAGCTACACCTGGTAACCTTGTGTTTAATAGGTCCTGATGGACCTTTCTTTCTCAAATTCTTCTTTTCCCTTTTCAGACTTATGTGAACTGTTGCATCAAAAATAACCCATGACACTAGGATCTCAGTTTACAGATGCTATAAGGAAAAAGAAACATTGCCTTTCATTTGTTCAAGAACTTTATTAATGATCTCCAGTTCTTGTATGAGGAGACATAGTGAACAACTGTTCTGTTTTGATACCCACAATTTAAAAAGCCTGTATCCCAGATTTTCTCCATATAGTTTCTTTTTCACAGTACAGAGAGACCCAGTCTACTCGAATATAGAAATTGTTGTAAACCTTGAATTATATTTGCCACTTTACATCTTTCCCAGTACTTTTTTTTTCCCCTGAGATGGAGGGACTATGATAGAAGAGACAAAGGAGCACAAGCCACACAAAAAACTGGAGATGACGATGCTCCATGAATTTATTCAGGACTATAATTACATTTTCAGTTTTATTCTGTGTTCCTCTCCTAACAGTCACTAACATTCCTAACACGAAGTTTGGCTTTTGAAGCCTATTTGGTGGTGATTTGGAATGCTATTTATATTCATAAAAAACTGAATGCCCTGTCTCCAATCTTATTACAATGCTCTGAGTCTCAGCAAACTTCTTTCTGCCCCATTCTTCCTAAGGTCAGTTGGGATGGTCATTAAGTTCAGTCAGGATTCTCTTCATTTCACCAATGAGTCTAGCTTATTAACTTACATTCAAAGGCAATACCTAAGAGCAATATATTAGTATTTATCCTTTTTCTACCTCAAAAAATCTTGTCCTAAATTTCCTTGGGAGAAAAGGGGACAGACACTGGGTTAATCTGCTGCTTATATTCTCCCAAAAGCTTGACAGACATTGTAGATGTGACACCCTGATGGTAGTTCTGTCACAGCTAGACATAGTAAGCACTTCCATAAATTACACAGGCTACTTGTGGCCTTTGAAGACACATCCAAAAATGAAGGAACATCTCTGCTCCAAAGCCAACTACACTGTTTAGCCTGTGTACCAAGTCCTGCTTATATGTAGCTCATGTTGCATAGTCAGGACACCTGGGGCTCACTCTGCTAAAACCACAGCACTCTTACAGCAGGTCTTTGTAAGTAGTCCCTAGTTTTAAGCAGCAGAGCTACTACAGGGCTTTGCTCAGGTGTTCAGCAATCGCTGTTGTCATCACTGTCAGCAGCTGACACTGCCAGTTCATCTGACACTTCATGGTTTCCCAGCTACCCAGTCACCTCCATAGAGATCCAGTAGAAGCAATATTGTGAAGTGTTTAATCTCATCTAGTTTTTCCTTCCCAACAGTTTCAGGTTCAGACTATGAGACAACACACATGCCATTAAGCATCCCTTACTATGTCACCTACTTTGCTTACTTTAGTGGTAGAAAGAATAAGAATTTTTCATCTTCATTCAAAACACAGAGGTAAATAATTGTGCTTTGAACTCTCACCTTACCAAGCCTTTGACTTCTACCTATGAAAAACTTGAATATTTAGAGGTCTAGCCCATATATGTCTCCATTTTTTATAGTCTCTTTCATAGATCTCTGTGGCATCCACATTCTCTGGGCATGATTGTTTCCCCAGGAGTTTTCTCCTAGGAAGCTGAAAAGACAGCAAGAGGCCCCAGAGAAAAAAAGGAAAACAATTCTTATCTCATTTGCTTCTCCTGTGTTTGTGCACAAGTGGAATGTATCATGGGAGATTGTTTACCTGAAGGTGATTACCTGATTGGACTCTGGTGTGAGTTGCTTTGACTCATTGGCCATTTGGTACCAATCTGTGTCAGGACTCTGGAAAGAGTCACTAGTTTTTCAGTAGTATCTCTTTAACATTCAATAAGTATCTTTTCTGTATTCTATAGTTTAGTATAGTATTCTTTAATATAATATAATATCAAATAATAAATTATTTGATATTATTTATATTATCAAATAATAAATTAACCTTCTGAGAACGTGGAGTCAGACTCATCTTTCCTCCCTGCCCTGAGGACTCCTACAAATACAATAGATCTCTAGGCTTGTAGAGACAGACCTGAAGTCTTATGAAGGTACTCTTGTCACAAGATTAGTATTCCTGCAACAAAAAAAGACTGTTAAACTAGGTGCAGAAGACTGTTGTGGACACACCTAAGCATAATTCCAGAATCTCTTACTATAAGAAATACAGCTAAACATTTTGACAGAGAAACTTTAGGAAAGACAAGTATTCCCTCCTCCTTCCCTTACCCTACTATTCTCCCTGTAAATTCAAAGCAACATCTCATGAACTCAAGTACTCTGGGAGTAACATTGTACAACATGCTACATCCCGACAGGCACCTGTGATTAAAGGTGCCTGCTAAAAATATTTCATGGTAGATTCCTGATTGCCTCACACTTGGTCTCTAACACAGGAGACAGATGAAATCAATATTGCAGTATATAGTTCCAACTCAGTAAAGCAGAATAGTCACATTCTACTTGCTTACATGAATATAAATTAATATAATCAATAAATGAGTATAAATTGAAACATATTTTTGCAGAAGCATCAGACATGGACATCTGCCTATACTGCCTATCCACTCACAAGAAGAAATTAAGATTTTAAAAATCCATTAATAAAATGAGAATATTATGTCTATACTTTTACTGCTAATAAATGTATTTCTTCTACTTTATTCCTTCACTTCCTCTCACTTTTGGCTTCTCCTTCTAGTAGCTAGGAATTTCAGAAGAATCAGCAAGTTTAATCACTGGATGGGCCATTAGCTGGTCAATATAAATCTCTTTTTTCAGTGTCAGAAAATGGTCTTCCTTTAGTAGAGACTGACCTGCTGAGTGTAAAATACTCAACCAAGAAGATACCACATACACATTGGAAATAGACAATTATATGGCAAAATACTCCTATATTTAAAATGTCATTAGGGAGAGATACATTGACTTACTTTGAATGTGTCTACTGCTTTGAACATTGGCTAAATGGTACGATTTCCCAAGCACACTACCTATTACCAACAAATTCAAGCAGACACACTACACAATAATGTATTTCAGCTGCTCTCTCTAACTTTATTTGCATCCACAATGTAATGGAAACCTTACCTGTGCTAACTAAGATTATTTTTACCTGTCATAGCAAGTTGGATGCCCTGTTCACCAACAATTACCATGCAGTTCTCTTCTCCCAGCAACAATAAACCACTCTCTTGTTTTGTCACTATTCATGGCATCCTACCATTTTTTCAGAGTTTTAGGAGACTATCCCAGTTTTTAGACACATGGGAATGAAACCTGTCTTTTGCAAAATCCAGTAAGCCATGTGGTAAACTGAATCCAGTTGTTATAGGCAGGTGCAGGAACAGCTGGGCCAAGAGCACAAGCACAGTTCCTTCACTGAAGTCTCAGAGCACTCACAGAGTGTCAGTAACAGCCAGCTTATGCAAGGTGACACACACACACCTACCTTTCCGGAGAGTTAGGGCAGCAATGTAGCCTTCGCTGTCTGCTGGATCATGGCCTGGAATTTTGTGCAGCATCTCTGTACAGGTGAGGTCCTGAGAAGAGTTTGGGTCCAGAGTTTCTCAGGCAGGGCTAGGACTTTCAAAATTAAATTTATTTGAATCAAGGAGCTAGTCTGTATAACTTGATTTGGTTGGAAATGTATGTGTCGAAATTAAATGGAATCATGCCTAACTTAGAGAATTAAATTCTTACACTGCAGAGCAAAGGCATATAAAGCCTGGCTGTGTAGGGCATGTTTGCTATGGGAAACCAACCACAACCATTTCTAAGTTAATGAATTTTTGGTGTTAACAGATGCTTCATAACTGAGCTGCTATTTCCAAAATTCCTGTTCTTGTGCTGTTGAGTCATTTGAACAAAGTGAACAAGGCTACAGGAGCAAAGTGTTACACTCAGCAGTGGTTGCACTGATAATCACATTTCTGTAGCTGTTCCTCAGCTTTCATACACTGTACTCCTGGGATATCAAACTTCTGGGGGTTCTTGAGACAAAGACTTATTCCTAATGCTGCAAACAATGGTGTTCTACAACCCATGACTACTCCTATGTAAACATAATACTCTGAGGGACTTCAGGCTGTAAGCTTAGAAACTAAGAAGCTTATCAAAAATCCAGTTAACTATTTTTTCCTGTTTTCTCTAAGCAAAGATCTTCATTTCCTTTTAGCATACCCTGAAAAATGACAGTAGAGAGAAATATATACGACCCTTTTTATTCTGTTCTCAAGTTCTGAATAAAGCTATGGATCCTCTTCTTTACTACAGATTTTCAAAGCTGTGAAGATTTTATTGTTTGTTTTGTTTTCTTCCTCTTTAAATTATGCTACCCAACTGTGAAGGGGATAAAGAGAAAAATCAAATCATATCTACAGATAGGCAGGGAGCCAAACAATATGGTGAGCAAGAAAATGCAGTGGGGTCCTCTTCCTCACCCCACCTGATTTAATAAAATCCAGACTACACCCAGTCAAGGATAATCATGGGGCTGGAGGAGACACTGAAGTGCAAAGCATATTAATTTTTTGGTTTTTTTAGGACAGAATGTTGGGAAAAGGCAGATTAGGAGGGCTACCCAATGCAGGATAACTCACAAGCTCACTGCTCTACTTCCCCAGGGATAAACTAACTTTTCTCTGGTGAAATCAGAATACGCAGAAAATTTGCATGACTGATGAATAGGTAACACAAGAATATTCTACTCATTTCTCTTCTAAATAGGCAACTAAACCAAGATAACTTATCTATTCTTTATATGCAACCCTTATATTATAAAAAATAATTGAAGGTTCCCATTTTATTTAAGTAACATGAAATATGACTATTAAAACATATTCCAGTCAATGAGTTACTCAAAAATTATTCTAATAGTCATTATTGCTGAACTTGAACATTGTGATTCATCACCTTTATTCTGAAGACTTTCTCTGTTCCCTGACTAGGCTTCCTAGCCACTCCACTGAAAATACACAAAAGGCTTTCTGTAACTGCACCCTTCAATTACACTTCAGAATGATGAAAATACTTCCAATACTTCACCAGTCTTGAATAAATGATGAAATCCAGGACAGACTTTCCAAAATGGAAATGCTGGCTTTACCAACTGCACAGTGGCTTTGATTTCCCTGGTTATGAAGGGCTACATTTTAACACCTTCTTACAGCAAAGTAAAACCTGGAGCAAAACTCAGAAGAGGTTCCTAATACAAGCAATGGCAGCTCCAGAGGAGCTCCTGGCATTAAAGTTTACCCAGAGCTCGCTTGTTGCCTCGGCTTTCACCACTATTCTCTGACTGCAGCAAACTCAAGCCATCCGAAGATGACAAAGGCAACAGAAATATATTTTTTTTTAAATTTTTGAAAGTAAATCCAAACATCTTGTAAAAGAAATTTCCCAATAAAGCATGACACAGAAGCTAGGTATCTTTGGATATTTCAGCAGGTCTATTGAAACAATCTCCACCTTAAGCAGGAAGTGACAGCAATCATCTAATCTCTGCACTTCGCAAGGCCACTGGCTCTGCTTAAGGAAAACTCCCAGTGGAGAATTACAGAAGTTCCATGGTACACATTCACCTTAAAAGACTGGCCACCATAAAACAAACCCCAATTTTTCCTCTTTTAAAATACATTTGAGGAAAAGCAAGAATACTATAGCTCACAAAAGTGAATTTTAGTGGCAAGTAAATACCATGTAATGAGGAAGAAAGGGAAGAGAGAATACAAAGTTCTTGGCAGTGGGAAAAAGGAAAAGAGCCTGCATAGGAGGTAGGGCAATTCCACTGGGAACATAATGGAAAGGGTATTTTAAGGGAAGAAAGATGAGAAGCACATGTGAAGGGGGAGAAAGTGTAAAGCAGAACAAAGGCTGCATTTAGGTGAGAACAGAACTGTGCAGGTGATTTCTTTTAGATGGCGGCACACCAGATACCAGCTAGGTAGATCACTACTGTTTTTCTAAGTGTCTTAGGTTTCTAACATCATTCATTGCTTTTTCATTAATATGGCCTTTCCTTTACTGTTTTGCTTCATTGAAGCCAGGTGGTTCAGTGCCTATGAAGGTTACACCTCTGACCTGAACGGGGTGAGTAAGAGATTTATTCACAGAGCATTTTAAATTATTATAGTGAACTCACTGTCCAGTGGCTGCGTATTCCCCATCACATCCATTATCAACAGCTATCAATTCCTCTAAAATACAGCAGCTCTTCAGAAACAGGGATGTTTTCCAGACAGAAAGGACACATGGAACTTGAGTACTGCACACTGATATTCAGCCACATGATCAATGTTAATCATGTCTCAGCAAAATTCCGTCACTCAATGTGGTTTCACATCTGCTTTACACAATATAGTACAGTTAGCTAATATGTTTATCAGAATTAAATTGCAGGAGTAAATGACACTACAAACCACTTGTCCACATTGACATTTATTTTGTTCTAAGCATGCCAACAAGTCATTAATCTAGACTATTTATTTGGAAGTAAACAGCTACATGACCTGAACTTTATATTAAACCAAAGTTTGAGCCTGTAGATAGCAATATTTCTTTTAAAAGATCAGTCATCAATACTGTATGTTATGCAATGCTAGTGGATCACATTACTGTATACCCATATCTTTTAGAATTTATTTTTCTAAATATTACTTCTGAAAGTCCTAATATGGTCTACATATAAATTTTCTCTAGTCTGCTCTACTGGATAGTCATCCCCGATGGCCATTTTGGAATATCTTTATCTGAGTTATGCATCCATGCAATTGCTTTCCCAGGTTAATTTTAATTTTAAGTAAGTTTAGCATATAAAAAATGCCAAAAAAGGCTAATTTAAAGAAAGTGTTAGTTGTTTCTTTACATGTGTTAGCATATGTAGATGTGGAATGGTATGCATCACTGAACTACTGAAAGCCCCCTCCAATAATAGTGCAGTAGGTACATAAAGGTTTGCCATTTCTTCTTAATATCTTCTGTAGGGTGCACTACAGGAACAAAAAGGAATAAATATTACAAAAGCCCACAAAACTAATGAGTAGCTAGTGCTGAGAGGTAATACTAAAACAGCAAAGAAATTCAAAATCTTGCACCTATCAGATCTAGATGCTTCTCATATATATACATATATAGGTATAATATGTACATGCATATATATTTTACAGAAGCTACAAAACAAAACTTGAATGGAGGAGAAATAAATTTTTAAATTAGAAAACTTCTTCTTTCAAGGGAAACCCTAAGTCATTAGCTGACTAAAGAGATGTTTTCACTGTTAAAATCAGATAAGGTTTTTGTTTCAGGGAACCAAAGTATAGGAATTTCTTCAAAGTAAAGGAGTGAATAGAGGCACAAGATAAACTGGGCAGGCTCAGTCTCAGAAATAAATTAAAGTGCTGACCTCACCTAAATTCCTTTGTGGCAAGATGGACAATCTTTTTTTTTTCCCTTGTTATGTCAAGGTAATTAATTTCATTACAATTAAGTGGACTTTTCCCATTCATATTTAAATCAGACATTGAAACCAACATAATGCTGTTTTGTGATACTGTCTACATATAATCTCCCTATTCCAGAGGAAATTGGCTGTCCTCTTAGTAGAATCTCTCATGAAGATTTCCAAGTTTTCCCCACTTTCTTGCTGTCTCTGGCTCCACAAGAATTCCTGTTTTCTTTTTGTCTTTAAACTACAAAAGAAACTTATCTAAGAAACTCAGATACACTAATTCAAACCTTCCTCCTTCCTTTTCCATACTTATTTTGTCTCTGATAACTCACTCTGATTCCTCTGCTGTCCCTTCTTCTAATCCATCCAGATATCAGCAGCTTCAGGCTATCCATTCCCCTTGTTTCCAGTCTTCACTGCACAACCTCAGACTCCTTCACTGCTACCCCAGCAATGACGTTTCACCACTCTCCTGCTTGCCCTCTTACTTTCAGCTCCCAGTTGCTTGTCCACTTACACTTTTCACTTCTATTTCTTAGATTCCACCTTTGCTGGACAGGTTTTATACGACATCCATTTCACTGAAAACATATGAGAACTTTGGTACAGCCAACTCCTGGAACTTGATGCAATACTCCCAGCTACTGGTTTCATCTGTCAGAACTCACCTAAAAGAGATAAGTTTAGGGATAGTTGAAAAGGTCTGTATTTTTCTTTAATTATGGCAGAATTTACAGGAACTCAATCAGAAGTAAAATAGAAGTTAAAGTACAGGAAGTAAACAGAAGAGTTGTTCAATGCCAGATCATTACTGACCAGAGAAGGCCTTAGAAGGTGGTAGTAAGCTAGAGCCTTGTGAGCAATGAAGGATGTACTTATGGTAGGCACACTGCATTGATTTTCATATTTTATTCAGGGAGTCTTTGTGCAAAAACTTCTAGTTTGTGAATACTGAGCGATATGGACCTGGCTGGGCAAATACCATCTAGACAGATTAAAGGGATCTGAAAGCAACTGGGTAAATAAAATTATAAGAAGAGATACTAAGAGTAATAGTTTTTGTTTGCCTTAGACTGATAAATATTAAAAATGCTTGACCTAGTTGTGGATGGACATGTTATGCCCTTGTAGGAAAAACTGTCTAATTCATTTTAATTTTATTCAGAACACATATTTATGGCTTCTTCTAGTCCCATGCAGTGATGGTCATTTTCTGTAAATAGCACAGAAAGGACATTTACTCCCTATTCAGTGAGTTTAACTCAAAACCACGTACAACAGAAAAACACGCTCATTTTAGAGGAGGCAGACATCAGGCATGTGTTTCTCTAGGAAGAATATTACTTAAAGCTGAAGAAAACTTCAGATAGACTATAGCTGAGCTCTTAACGATCACTTCTCTTTCATTAGCTGTGGGTAGGAAGAGTAAGTAAAGGACTGCAAACGTATTCATGACTGTCATTAGCAAAAATGGCACTGTGCAAATCAATTTCCATGGATCCTGCTAGGATGGGCTTTCTAATTAGCCCATCATTAGACAGCTAACTTCTCACCACTTCTCAGACATCAAATAGTCCATCACCAACACATCACCTGAGTTAACAAGGAGAATTTTAATGAAATCAAGTCAAATTGGCTTCCACCACAGAAAACAGATAATAGAATAGTTTTTGTTACAAATCTTTCCCTATCCTCATTTCTACTTGTTATTTTAGTTTCTGTTCTTATAAACCTTTTAGCTTGCATCAATAATTTTTTAACCTCCTTTTACTAAAGAATAGAGCAGCTGTAGGATAGAGGGGGTGGGGGAAATACTCGGATAAAGCCAAATAAGGTACAAGCTGAGATTGCTTCTGGGTATTTCAGAGCTTTCCATATTATGATGCTGAAGAGAAATGTCAGCTTGCTGCTTGTGGTTTTAAATGGAAACAGCCTGTGAAAAGCATTTGACTGATTGGCTCAGCAGTGTGGTTTAGATGAGCTTCCACCGTGGTCATCCTGCTTCACACAGGGCAGATGCTCCATTCCAAATGGTGAGGTTTGGGCTTGAAAATCCTATGAGCAGGCACAAAAAGGGAAACTCCCTTAAGATTAGAAGTAACTCGACAAACAGATACACAAAGGAATAAAAGAATGCTTAACAAAGATGAAAAATCTCTCCCTGAACAGTGAAGTCATATCAGTATTTGAGTAACAACATCAGTATTTATAATTTTTTTTTAATTGAGGGGAAAACATTTAAAAGCCTAAATTCTACGCAGACATGTCCTTAATTTAAAATAGCTGTTCCTGCCTGAAGGAAAATCTGCTGCCCTACTGTTCAGACACAAGTCTGCCCATACCAATTTTCTGGTTTTCTGTATTTCCCCTCCCTTTCTTCTTTATTACCAAGGACATTTACATGAAACAGCATTTTTGCTTTTAAGAGTTCATCTGTTCCTGCTGCTTATCCCCCCACCTGAAGTCATAATCCTCCATTTGTGATGACATAATAATTTCCACTGCAACCAATTGTGATGCCACAAACGGAGGATTATGACTTTAGGTCGGAAATAAACAGCAGGAACAGATGAACACTTAAGAAACAAAGATCCTGTTTTCATGCAAATGTCTTTTGTCATCAAGAACAAGGTTAGAGAAATTCAGAAAATATATGATAAGACCAAGCCAGCAAAATGGGTACTAAAGAGAAACTCTCCAAATTTTCCAGGAGGCATTCAGCTGCTCTTTCAAATTAGCTTCCTACATAACTAGGAATTTTAAATGTTTCTGAAACATAGGTAACTATTTGACTGAATTGCCAGCATAATGTGATCTGAATTATTGACGTCTTCGCACCAGCAGGGCTCAGGCACTTTGCCATAGGGGTCATGACTGGATGAAAAGCCCCCAGATAGTGGGAACAGAGGGAAATCATCAGAAATAGGGCCAAGGGAGGTTTCTAAATGCCAAAGCTCAGCTGGGCTATTTTTCTCCCACTTCTTCAAAACCAAAAATTCTCCAATTTCAGAAGTATCACTAACTGAAGAAATACTCAGGTGATCCAAACAGCATGAGCAGCAGAAGCAATTTGTGTTTTAATTTAGTTGGATCAGCTTTGAGGTTGCTGCAGTTATAATTACAGGGCTGCAACGAATGGTGAAGCTCCCTCTAAATTTAGTCTGAACACAGCCTATAAGAAGCAGTCCAAAAGGACACACCTAACAAAGCAGAGCAAGTATTTTTGCTATGGTTAATGAATGGATAGGAAAAAATGAATCCATGAAGAAGAAAAACATCTGAATTTATCTTTCCTCTTGGAATAAAACCAACTCCTAAGCAAAACAGTTTAAGAAAAATTATCGACATTTTCACTATGAACTTTTTGCTTTAAAATGGCAGGTATTCCAGAAATAAATATTCAAAATACAGGCTCAGAAACACTTTCTGTGTTAAAAAAATGGTTTAGGTTAATTGTACTTGTTTTCAGCTCAGATGTGCTCATACCATCACCATAGTGGTGATCAGAACTGTTCTCCTACTTCATGAGAAGTAGAACTGTGGATGGATGGATGGATGGATGGATGGATGGATGGATGGATGGATGGATGGATGGATGTGTATGACCACACTCCTGTCTCAAATAAGGATTCCAGAAATGGGGGGAGAGCAGGTGTTAGGGGAGCGGGGACTGGCTGTTGAATGTGCAAGTATACATTTATTTATTTATTTTACTATAGTAAGTATACTTACTTACCATACTAAGCATTCACCTGCTGTAAGTTTCCCATCTGGGACTTTTGCCCACGTGCACCATGGTGGCTCTCAAATGCAAACTGCTGTGCCCCTCTAAAGCCAGGAATGTGGCCTGACACATACCCCCAGAGCACACACAAAATGGAACAGGGTGGTATCTTGTGTTGAAAGGTCATCTCATGTCCTGAAATGGATCTAACAGACTGAGGCAGGTAACCCTAATGTGATTTCTCATTTGTTCTTTAGTTTTTACTTTTCAAAGTTGCAGGGACCTTGGCTTAGATCTATCCAGCCTAATTTTAAGCAGCTGAATCCCTGAATGAAAGGCACAATTTTTCTTATCTACCTACACAAGCAGGACCTCCAGAAGATGATTCACACCAAGTTCTGAATCACCCTTGTGAAGTGCCTCACTAACCACAGAAGGAAGGGAGTGATGAACATTTATAAAGGGCAATGTCTACATGTACACACTCAGCTCTCCAATTCCTGAGCAATCTAATTCCATCCCACAAAATGTCTTGCCCACTTCAGACATGCAACAGATGATCCATGGTCTTCCAGTGCCAGCAGCAAACTTTTCAGCCTGCCACTCACAGCACTATGTTCAGAAAACCATTCCATGCAGTCTCTGCTGAGGAGCAGGGGAAAAAAAATTATCCTGCTATTACACTGTTACATTTCATGAATATCCTAAGGTCTAATTTCTAAGAGTATTTTAAATAAATTTTAGGCAAACAACACCTTTATCTTCTGGTTTTTATTGCATAAGTTTGCTTATTTTGGTTTTAAAGTAGTATTTTACCAACATAATTGAAGTTCAGAGAGAAAAGGATCCCAGAAAGAAAAGGGGGGAAAAAAAACTGTAAAAGCAAAGGTGCCACTTTTTTTGGAGAATTTCTTCTTTAAAATGTATTCTTCCATACAGCTGTTCCTTTAAGCCAACAACAGTGCTCAAAGAAGGACAGAAATAAAATCTCTAAAAACTGGTGTTTAATAATTAAGTTACATAAATTGAACATAATTAAGTTATGCCAGCTGGGCATGTGCTATGCGTGTTTGAATGATGAGGTCAGCAGTAAAAAGCAAAACAGAACAGATGACAAATTTCTATACAATATTCTACTTACATTAAATGTACCAAGATATTCAGACTCTAAAACAGCCTTAAGTAGGTCCAGGAAGCTAGTTTATATTTGAAATTAATTTAATAGATCAAATTAATAAGTGAAATATAAAAAATTAAAACATCTCTCCATTACTGCCAGTTCAATAAAATGGAAAGAAAGAGGGACAAATTAAACAATTTCACTCTCAAATCTGCTTGCAGTTTTTGATGTGCCCCCCAAGCCATAATTCTCAAATCATCACAGAAGAAAAATTATCCATTCTTGATAGTCTCTAAAAAATGTTCTTATTAAGAAAACTGACTTTGCTTTTACTAGTAGATCTCATAGAGAATTGTTCAGAGAAATTTGGACCCAGTAGGCTAAATCATAGTATTTTATACACTTGAAAAGACATATACAGTGTCCAAACTGTCTCTTCCATAAAAGCACTTGAGACAAACCTGCAGTCAAACATGAAGAAAACATGCCAAAAAGAAAAAAAAAAAAGAAGAAGAAACCACCAACAAACAAAATAAAAGTAATCCAAACCTCATGCAAACAAACAAAAAACCCCCCCACAAATAAAAGGGATACAAGAAATTATAAAAAGTCGTCTAGTCTATCCATCTATCATGTCCGCAGAAGAATCAAGGTTTATGGTTTTCCTGAGAAAAATCCAACAGCAGATGAGAAAGAAATCCAACAATCAAGACTCCATGATATCCCAATCTACTTCACAATTTGACAGAATTCTTTCTGTTAGAAGTATTTTCCCAACTTGCATCTACCTCACTAGAGCAGTTTAGAGTTCTTTACCACTTCTCTTACCCACCCTGTACACAAAGGATTTTTTAATTTTTTTCAGCAGACTTTTAAGTGTTTGAAGATTATTTTTAAAATCCCCTCCCCCATCTTGTCGTCTTTAGATTAACAAGCCCAGATATTTCAGTTCTCTTCCAAACACCAAGTTATCTAAGGCTGATCATCCTCACTGCTCTCCTCCACACTCCCACTGCTTCACCTCCTCCCTGGAGGATGCCCAGAACAAAACAACACACTTCAGTTTAGGCATTAGGGATTACTTCATGAGGCTTCTTGTGTGCACTCTGGCATCCTTTACATAAGCTTAATCCTTCAGTCTTGGTGGACCACAGACAAAATATTATCATCAGATCTTTTTTCTACAGAACTGCCCACTAGCTAGTTATTCTCTACTCCGAGTTCATGCATTTTATGTCCCTTACTACTCTAAAGTCTAGGAATTGATGCTTTTCTTCACATGGTGTCATGCCACTTTCCTTCCAAACCACTTCTCCAACCTGCTAAGATTATGCTCAATTCTCACTGTGTCCTTCAGCATATTTGCAGTCCCTCCCAAGTGC
Organism: Urocynchramus pylzowi; assembly: GCA_013397555.1. NCBI lineage: Eukaryota > Metazoa > Chordata > Aves > Passeriformes > Fringillidae > Urocynchramus > Urocynchramus pylzowi. The sequence continues at coordinate 580,225 of VZRH01006604.1, forward strand.
ACATCATTTGCAAACTTAGTAACTGTAATTCAGATGACAGAATGAAAAGCACTAATGAATGTGCTGAGTATTACTGGTCCACAACTATCTCCCTCCCTTCAAGAGTGACTCAATGGGTACAGCAAGAAGCCTGATTTTACGCTCTTCACACTGGAGATTCAGCTCTTTTCCAGGTACAAATACTACATCAGGAATCTTCTACTTTATTTCCCAATATAGATCTTTGGCAGACACTCAAACTGCCCAGAAAATTATATCCAGATACTATTAAATATGCTATTGAAATTTATATTGGCAGAGACAGAGCAATCTACTATCTTCTCACCAGAGGATCTCTGTCTCAAGCTTTATCTGAGAAGGTACATTTATGTATGAGCAGATGTATCTTCACATACAAGACAGTTAAAATGAACACACCAGTTAGTAACAAAGTCAAGTGTTGAACATTTTGATAGGCACCAAAAACGCCAATGTTTTAGTCTTTCTATAATCAGAAAAAAACAAGGATTCTGAATACAATTGCACTGTGTTGATTGTACATTAATTAGTTTTTCTGTTCCTGATAAAGATGAGGACAGACTTGGCTTTGGCTTCTCTATACCTCAAGTGAATCCAGGCATTTGATCATGTCCACAGAAAGGAAATACTTTGACAGGCTTCATCAAGGAGACGTTAAACGTGTATTATATATGCATCCATCCTTACTACGGCTCTTGTTTTGGTATTATCTGACTTCAGAAAACTGAGAAAAAGGCATCACTTCTTCAGAAGATGAAGTATATTAACTAATGACAGTGCTTTACTAAGACATTGTTTTTATTTAAAAAAAAATGTCTGCTAAAGTACATGTTCAGTGACCACCTATGGCAGGATCAAACACTGAACTTGAGATACCAGCCACTGTTAAAGTGGTTATAAAGGAAATAAGTAATTTTATTTGTCCTGGAATTCAAAAACTTATCACTAGATTTTTTTAAACTCAGGAATGCATGTAGCTCATTAGGATTACTATATATACCATATATTTTTTAGTATGGTGTCAGGAAAAAAAAAAGACGTCTGCTATAAGAGAATGGAATAAAAACATTAGTTGGACATCTACCTGCCTACCTTAGAAACCCAATACAGTATTGTTGTAATTTACTCTCAATAAATGATCATCAATTTTTTTACATGAGAAGTTTATAGTGATAAATGTCTGATTTTAAATTTAAGAATATAACTGGAAAATAACTACATGCAGAATGCCTTCCGAAAGTGTAGCACAAGGAAGATGTTTTGCTTCCCATGTTAATCTCTGCAAAATTACGTACTGAGAAAAGAAAGTCTTTGCTCAGCTCACAACAATGTAAGCATTGCAGTAAACTGCAGTAACTGTGGAAAAAGCTGGCCCTACTGGTGCACTGGGAGCTCTTTGTCTTAAAGAGGATTTCACACATTCTAAGCTTCTTCAATCGAAGAGGAAATCAATGTTTACCACACAGAGCAATACATGGAATTAGTTCTCATTCAACCTCTGAAAAGTCATTTATTTTCTATCCTTGAAAGAGCTCTACATCTCAGAAAGTTAGAATACATTGAGTGAAGTCTCTACAAATAATCTTTAATCCTCCATTTCAAAGTCTTCACTCTACCTCCACAAGTTACATTTCGGCAAATAATAACTTTTCTAAAATAGAATTGTATATTCTAAAGTCTAGGTTTTAACCAACTAATAAAACTGGAACCATTAATAAGGGGCCTTTGCTTCCAAGGGCAAATCCATTGGAAATACTACTTCCCCCTGAAGCACTCACTAGAAATTGATTGTTTCACAATTTAGAATCAAAGTACTGAATCAGATAAAAGTCACAAGCTAAATTTCTTGTCAACGATAATCGAAATATTAGAGAAATATGCAATATCAGCTATCACAAATATTAGAGAGAAGCTTACAAGTTAATAAATCTGACATTGCAAATCCCTTTGCATTTAGGCCTCTATCCATGTTATATTGCTGTTGTCATTTATGAACTTGTGATCCATTACAATGTACAAGTCACCAGAGCATGCCAGCTGAATTTAGATACAAATGACAGAGATCACAAACGCTTACTGACCTTTCTGCCAGAGGGCAGGATCAGGAGGAGGGGGAGGGATTCTACTTCTCCATTTTATCTGCATGCCATAAAAGCAGAAATTGGAAAACAATTCCTTTACTGTCTTCCCAATTAATAAATTACTTTAATTCTGAAAGACTCTTTCCAGTAGTACTGATAAACATTCCAGGATTAAACAAACATCAGGTCCATACACCCGAGCAGTCACTGAAAGCTATTCCCTCTGCATTACCAACACATTCTTTGCTCCCCTGCTTACAAACAATATACATGAAATACACATATGGAGGATGATGTTTGAGGATTGTCTATATCTGAAATTGATTCATTACAAACAAAATGTTACCAGGACTAAAACACCATCTGAAAAACCACAGGCTTGCAGCTTCCAGGCTGTCTGGATAAACTTGTTCAAATCTGAAACTCAGCCCGTGTCCTGTGAGATCACCTCCATTTCATCAGCCACTCACTGCCATAAGCAAGGCAAGGAACACATGAGCCAACAGCCCGAGAGCTTTGACTGTGCCAAGAACTCAGAGCTTCTGCTCTTCAGCATAACTTTCATGCACAATCTTGACATAATTATCTACATTTAAAATCTCTTCTGCAGAATGTTAGCAATTTTTTAGCCCACTTCTTAAAATTCAGATGGGAATCCTACAGCTTGACAAGCTTTAACTTCTTCATCTTTTGAATGAAGAGTTCTGGATATGGAAAGAATAAATAGTCAAAAAAATTCTCCATGTCTGCTTTAATGGACTAGATCACAGTTCCTGTAAAAACTACTGATGCTCAATTTAGCATGATCTGATTTGTTTTAAAAATTTAGATTTACATTGCCAAATATTCTTTAGAGGGGCCACAAGAGCATGTCAGTATTATTGGGGAATGCTGCGTTATTTAAACTATAAATCCCTCCGAAATGAAGATAAGTAATTTACTTTTTTCCAGTGTTGAGAAGAATAAAAATGTTTTCCCAAAATTTCAGTAGACAATTAAACACCTTATTTGACTAAAGTGTTTTGGTTTTGACACTTTATTCAACCAAAGCAAGTGTCTCCTTGTCTGTGTTGTTTCTCTGCGGAATAATGGGTGCTCTCTAAAGACATACAGGTTTGTAAAACCCATGCTCAAAGCAGTCAAATTCATATCTTAAAACCAACATGTGCTCAAGGTACCCAAACTTTAACTGGATTTAACTGCTGTCTGAAACACCCAATTAGCAAGTCTGCTTCCCTGAATCACTGTTGAAGTGACCCAACAATTAAAAGGTGCTCACATACCACACCAGAAAATTAGTTTGCAATTTAAGTAAAATTACTAAATTAGGAGTTAAATTGTCCACAGATCAGTATAGATTAAGGGCATTTTTCTGTTTGGGGTTTTGTTTGGTTTGCTAACTGCACTAAAAAGGAAGTCTTTTTACTACTGAGTTAATTTAGGGCGTAATTTTCAGAGACATGCATCCACAGCATGTACAGTTACAGCACCTAATTAAAACACAATCAATCAACTCCTGCTCTTGCTCAGAAAAGTTACAGCAAAATTCTGAACTCTAATTTCCATCAGGAAAAAGAAGTACATTATGCCTGTCCCCCCTCCACATCCCCAGTTCTTTCAAGGCAATCTTTCAGTCTTCCCTTCCTCCAGCTGCACACGAAAATTACTCCTTTTCCATTCTTCTTGCATATATACCTATACATATAAAAAACCCCTTACTCTCCCTGTGTATATTTTTTATATATAGTCTTTCACCTGTTATTTAGTTTACTGGCATGCCTAGGCTTTACCATTGGTTTCATTTAAATTCCACAGCTGGAGAAGAGTATATGTGTTAGCAAGACATGGAACCATTTGTTTCAGCCTTGCCTGAGAACTCGAGCTGGGGGGCCGACCTAGCAGAGTGCAGCTGCCCTGCTGAAAAACCCCACTGCACACAGGGGCACCAGCAAGCAGGTCACACACCACATGGAAACAGGTCACAGCTTCAAGGAAGTCATGGCAAATGCCTCCATCCCACCAAAGGGAATAGAACTAAATATTTACATGTTAGCACTCTTGTCTTGGAAGAGATCTATGAAACACACATGATTTTTTCTATGTGTTAAATGGACACTCATTTGTGAAGTGAATGCTTAACAAAATTCTTCAGTATGTGGCAAGGTTAAACTCTGTTGTGTGACCACTTCAACAGGATTTGCAAGCTTGCCTGTGCCTTCAGTGATAAGCTTTAAACCCATTTTAACCTTTCTTTCAGGACTGCTTTCAGTGTTTACATCCCGCTTCTGTGACTGCTGGCGCAGACCCCGTCTGCTGGTGCAGTCTCACCTCTGTTGGGCACCTTTTCCTTTCCCTTTACAATGTCTCCTTTCTCTTATTGCTTTAGTCATGGTCTTCCTTCCTCAGGTTTCCCACCGCCAAAAGCAGCCGGAGCCTTTGTTTTCTCCTAACCTTCCTATCCTTCCAGCAGCAGAAAGAGAGAGCAGAGAAACAGAAGCAATAATGTATTGTCGTTTAGCAATGGCATGCCAGCTTAAGAGTCCCTATCTGTCAGGGTTCCAAGGCAAAGATGAAGAAAAAAAAAATCTTTTTTTTGGTCACTTTTTCATCCAGTAGGCAAAAAATACCAATACAGGAGAAGTTCAAAGGGAAGGAGAAAACAAAGACCAATTTCAAAAGGCAGCAAATATCTATAACTCTGTCCCAAGTACTGTCATAAGGGATTTTTCAGCATGATGAAGAAATATACACACATCTGCTAACTTTGTATTTGAGAAACTAGGAAGCAGATTTGTTTCCATTTCATCTCCATATGATTTGGGTGCTCAGTAGGCATCTGTGTGTGTTTCAGGACAGATTTACAAATGAGCAGTATTTTGACCTTGGTAGCACCTATGCAGAGCCCAAGCAAAAACTACTCTGTATTTACTCCAGTGTTTGAGAGCACTTGATTTCACTTGTCATCACAAGCCTCCCACTCCATACTTTCATTCTCTCCTCGACAGAGACTATACACTGATTGCTCAAGCAAGGAGATGGGAAGGTAAGCCTGATTTTGGGATGGATATGCAGTACAAAAGCAGCGAAAGATATGAGCAAATCAGGTAGGAAAGCTTAGCAAAACAGTTGCAGATAAAGAAACCAGGCAGCTGTAAGAGCTCAGAAATTATGGGAGCAGATAACTCCAGTCTAACTCCCACTCCTCTGTGGGAGCAAAGGACTCCAGTCTAGACTGTCTAACCTCAGGAAAAACCACTGCCAAACACTTTTCCCAACCTCATCTCTTGTTTTTTAGAGCAAACCTGTTGTGAGACAAAATTCTATTTCATGTTCTGGCCTTCATGTTTTCCTCTCCTGGGGTGGGAGGGCGGGGGTCTGGACACATGCATAGAGTAACACTGCAGAAAGCAAACAAAGCTCCAAGATGCCAGGGAATGGACCACTCCATGTGCTGCTGCTCTTACTGCAGTGGTATGGACAGCAGCCAAAGTGCTGTGACCTGCTCATGTTTGGCATTAAATCATTCACAAGAACTTGAGAGCAAGGAAACTCTACACCGTGCCACTGCCTCACAGTCCAGTCATGATGCCAGGAGGTGTTTTTGCATTGGTTTTTGTCATTCTCTATAATGAGATATACAGTCTAATTCCTAAAACAATCTACAAATTTTGGCTAATAAATGCTATGCAAATACATTGGCCTAACACTCTAGTGATAGTCTCAAACTTTCCAGCTCTGCTTCATGGCACATTTTAGCTGCAATATCTGATTTTTTTATTACAGTTTACCAATTCATACTACACTGATAAGAAGCATATTATCACCCATAATATGTGGAGTTCATTTTCTGTGATTGTTTCTGAGTTTAAGACAGTTGTTGCTGCTATGGAGGAGCACACTCAATGACCCAGCAGTCCCTCCTGTCTGTATACTCATGTGCTCATATACAATAGGAGTGATAATGCTGTGCAAGTTGAGAGTCCCTTGCTAACACTTAGTGTGATGTCAACTCTTCTTTTTCAGAGCATGTGCTATTTGGAGGTGTTAAAACAATGCAATTCAAGTGCTAATATGCATTTAATAAGATAAAAACAAGCAGTGCACATTACCCCTCTACATGCATCACTGGAGTTCTCAAAGACTTTTCATTATCCAGCATATTTCACTTATTTTTACCTCAATAGTTTTAGAACTGCCTTAAAAATCACATCTTCCTCTATTAGAGATACTCATTTCAAAGGCTGCAGAGCACTGAGATACATGGATGCAATCAGCTTGGTGATAGGCATGACTCACAGAGAGCTACACTCCCAGGACAATCTCACCAGTTTACTTGGAAGTTTACACATGCATTATTTGGCTGTTAAGTGAGATCTTCCAGCCACATCTGTGTACACTGCAGGAAGGCTGGTAATTCTGTTAGCAGATGGCAGCTGACCACTTCCCTGTGTTGTCCAAATGGGAACTGAATATCCACAACAATGACTGAAATTGGAACAATTATACTGGGAGCATTGGAGAATTATGTTAACAAACAGCTAAAGAAATGACATTTAACTTCCGATTCACATCTCTTCCCAGTTTTCACTTAAACATAGTGAATAGCTTTTAACAGGCCATGGGTCATTATGCTGCACAACACACCTTTGAAGAGCTCTGGATCATTCCTCCTCTCTCCTCTACTTTCAGCCCTTCTTTACCAGAGCTTTGGCTGAGAGGGTCTTACACTCTTCCCCTGGGAACAGAATTGGCTTTTGTACAGTTGGCTGAGAAGCCCCCAGGACCACTCTCTTCTGCAGGTAGCTAGAAGACATCTCTGTCCTCCCACATCAACGGCAGGCAAAGTCCTTGGCTGAGATCAGTAACCCAGGAGAAAGCCTGGGCTCCTTTACAAACAGTACTTTGAATAAGGAGAGCATACCAACCTCTTTCTAGGCCAGAAACTCCACTAGCTGGTATTTCTTTTCAAAGGCTTCAGAGAAACCTTATCCATGTAAATGATCAAAGTCAATCCTTTGTCAGGAAAAGAGAAGAACATGCTGCGAAGTTATAATTAATAACACTTGTTGCAACTTACTAATATTTATCAAGCATGGAAAAACTATAATGTCCTATGGGGATTAGGCAGCTAGAATGGTTTGTATTTTGTTGGGTGTAATTTTTTTATTGCCTTAAATTTTTAACTCAAAGGTTGAACAGCAGAGATGAGGGATATATATGGACATAAGTTGTCCTAAGGACAGAAAGAGGTTTTGAGAATGAGTCCCCAAACCTCACTGTGCTGCTCAAATCACAGCTACCCCACTAGAGACATGAACATTCCTGTACTCTGCTTGTGGTCAAGTACCAAATCCACTGGCTCTACATGGTCTGCACAAGGAAAAGGAACACGGTGATAGTACCAGCCACTTGCATGGCAATGCTTGGTTAGCATGAAAATGTAAAAGAAAAACAAAACAAAACCAACCAAACAAAACCACCAAATCACAGACTAACAAACTGTGTCTAAATTTCATCAATCTACTCAAAGTATAAATGGTACCCCTGAGATCTTTCCAGGTGGAAATCAATTTAGTTAGTCCACTGAACGGGGGCAAGGGAGGAATCAGTACTGCAAGCATACAGGCCCCCTAAATTGTTCCATTAATTCATTTGCTGACTCAGTATGCAGTGGGCTAAACAAGCTTTTCCCCAAAGTCATGAGACTTCAGATGAAAAGAAGCAAAATAAAAAGAGGCAGCCATGAGTAACATAAGAAAAATCACACAGAAGCAGACAAATGAAGACAGAAAAATATTTACTGTTTTGAAGGTATAGAATGAGATGGCAAGATAATAACCTGTCAATCAATACCTGCTAAGTGTCTTTGGAGAGGCAGTAAAATATGCTGTTCAAGATGTTAGCAAGAACATAACTCTGGAGAGAACAGAGTCTTGGTATGATGAAAAGCTTCCAGAGTTAGAAGGATGCAAATATGGTATACTTTTCAAGGCAAGAGTGCAAGCATCCACTCCTGGATAAATATTCAGAAATAAAAAAGATAAGTTTTCATAAATATTCAGTAGAGACAATCTCACACTCCACAAAGACTCAGGAGAGAGTAGCTGACCAAACATGTCTTCAGTACCTCTTATATCTGGCATTAAATTAGTCTGTAAAATCTAATCAGAGCTGAAGTAGGGACATCTATAGAATCATTCTAGCACCAATACAAAAGAAGCCTCCCTGGAACTGTAACAGGTCATTTTAGCTGAACTGCAGGCTGGATCGCTCTAAAACATATCCTCAGTTTATCTACAGAGGAGATGCAATAGGGACAGGAGCCTCAGGAAAGCAAACGAAGGTAGCAAACAAAGAACAGTAGTTCAGGACTAAAATTCAGCTTACTTGCTCATAAAGCCCTGTTGCAGGTGACAGCGCTAACAAGATGGATGAGTAATACTGTGTGACTCTGGTAACTGGCAAGCAGATCTGGGAAGGTTCAGCAGTTAAGTCAGTCTCAGGATCATGAAAAACTTTGATTTCAGACCTTGCTCTCCATATTTTACCCAAGAGGCACTAGACAAGCCACATGTTACCAATTTAACCAGCATCCAGTGCCAGATACTCAATCTGATTATGAACTTTGTCCATTCATTTAATCATTAGGTTATGACTGAGTTTTTCTTTAGTCCTACCATCAAGAGCCTTTCAAACCCCACTTTTCATACTCATTTATACCCCACATCCCTCCAAAGCATCTGGGCATTGCTTTAGAGATTCTAATATAGCATTAATATTGTTCTACAGAAACTACAGAAGTGACCATAACTCTTTTGTTCCTTGGTGGCATCTACCTTCTTCTAGAGGAGGATTACATATAGATTTGAAGGCTAATGAAGCATAACAAAACTGAAAAGAAGAACAGTTTCTCAGAGATCCACCTCAGCCTTAAGCTGGCAAAGGCACATAGGACAAAGGATCCTTGGAGGTGCATGCACTGCTGAAGTCAGAGCTGTGAACAGCTGGCGCCAGCTGTGAGTTTGTGTGGGTGGAGACAAAGCCAATTTAAAGCACTGCAGATGCTTAGGGTAAAAGGGCTCCTAACGCCTTTCACAACATTTCACACTGATCCTGCCCAGTTGACCTGAAGCTCTCTCATCAGTAACATTCAGCATTGCTCCAGCTCAAGTACTTTTCATGCCTATTCTTGCTTATCTGCTTGGTGTTCCCTAAGACCTTGATTTCCCAGTTCAAGCAAAACCCCAGCTACAACTCTAAAGCTTGGCAAGTAAACTCACACATCCTGTGCTTCTGCACACAACAGCTGCAGATTTACAAGCTAATTCTCCTGCTAAAAGCATGCAAGACTGGCTCCCTGCTTTGTGGACTCAGCCTTACGGATCAGCCATAAAGACAGCTAAGCAACTCCCAGCTGACTTCATGTTCTTTCCTGGCTCCTACTGAATGGGAAGTGAGGATTGTCCAGGTCCCATTTGTTTATGCAGTTCTCATTCACTCTTGAACAGAACACTTTGATGCCCATGCTTCTTCTATGTTCACCCTCCTGCCTTTATATTTTTTTTCCTACATTGCACAAATTTTTGAAGTCAGAATTATCTGACTGCCTACATCATTGAGTACCATTATGATTATTTTTATTAGATATATTTTTAGTTTTTATAATCTCAAGTGTTTAAATAAACTCTACTGGGAACTAGTAAAACCAGAGGTTAAACACAGAAAATAAGGGGGTTTTGTTTGGGTTTTTTTGTTTGCAAATGCAGTATGGATATTAATTTTATTTGGCACAAAAGCTACTCTAGCACATCAGAAAATAAATTTTAACTCCTTACAACAATTTTATCCAATATGGGAAGTCAAAGCTTTTCCATTACTTCAAAGAAAAATTATTTTAATCTGAGGATAATTAAACAGAGTGTTTCACACTACACATTACAATTGCTACATGTGATGCAATACAAAAAGAAACAGGGCAGTAAATTCCCTTGCAGAAAAGGAACAAAACCAAGAATAACCCTGGCTACAAAGGAATTACCTCATTACACATTATATAGGTCAATGGAAACAGAAAAGAAAACCCTGCAAAAGCGGTTCATCATTACCTCCCACAGAACATTGAATTTATTAAGAAATGTTTGTATATGTTCTCTTAACAACTTCAATTGGTCCTGTGTTTTCTATAGGCTCAGAGATACTCACAGCAGTGTCACTGAGGCAGACTCTCTATGAAGTTCCATAACAGAAGCACAGTTTTTTGAGGAAAAAATAATTCCCACATGTAACCAGGGGAGATATTCAAACTTCTGCAATTTGGTATCCAGTTGTTTTATATTGAGACCAGATAGAACTAAAAGGTTTTGGGTGGCAGGTGGAATTAGAAAATGAAGGTGTGAATGATTCACACAGAGACGTTTTGTCTGCTAACAATTAATTATCAAGGGCTGTCAACACAAGAGTGACTTTACATCGAGATCCAATCAAAGGCCAACCACCACTCATTAACTTTTAAAGATTATGAGCAAGCTGGAGGCAAAACACGTGACAACTACATAACACTTGTGAACCCTGATTTTCCCACTCTAAAAAATCTAAAACACTGTGGATTTATTTGTTTACAAGCTTTTGAAAAAATCCATTTTACACATCTCAGCAGGGAAGAAGATCACAGCCTCCGCTTCCACCTGCCTCAGCTGCCTGGAGTGGAGCCTTCACAGCTGTAGCACTACATTAGGTCAAGGCACTGGAGCAGGGACAGGAGGAGCTCTGCTCCCACCCCACCCTCCTGCCAACGCAAGGACACTTCCCAGCTACCTGCTGTGATGCTGAACACAAAGCCCGGCACAACAGACTCACAGACCTCCTTATGCTGCAGTTTCTTTCAGGATGGAAATACTACATTTCACTGCTACAAATGCAACTGTTCCCACACTTGTCATTGGTGTCACAGCAATACTACAGAACCACTCCTGAGAAGAAATTTCTTCTGACCCTACCGTAAGATTTGCCCTGTATGCAGTACCTAAGGTGTAGTCACAGAAAAAATAAAAGCCAATGCACCAAGGCAGCTGTTCTGTGAGAAATTACAGCAGTATGTGAACATGTTACTAATCAGTATCATAATACAGAACAGAGCCAGTGGCTAAAGGTTTAACCAAAGCAGTTTTAGAACAAGTACAAAACTTCATCTTCTTTTACTGTAGTCTAGGTATATGCAGAAATTCTAACACATATCAGTAGACCAAAATAATAGCCATCTTAGAATACAGAAATATTGGCTGGCACAGTTAAGTGCATAATTTTTTTTTTCCAAGTACTGTAAGAAAAGAAAAGAATGACAAAAGGGAGAGGAGAAAGATGAGATGGTAACATAGGTTCTACAAACAAACCTCTCCCCTCTTCGTACAGAGATTTCAGTAGAAAAATATTTTTAAAATATATTAATAACCAAATGATAAAACTGTGAGCAAAGAGCAGCACTGAATATACAAGCATTAAATGTCACAAAGTCTTACCCACTTTCTTTTGGTAAAATTACTGCACTAAGTGAATGAAAGGGATCTGATAAATGCAGTTTTCAATAACTGCAGGTCAAATGCATCTAATACTCTGAATTAACAGTGTCTGAAGTACATCTTTTTGTCCCTCAACCCTTGCAGATATTACATTCTCATTTGTCTATCTAGTGTCAGGACACATCTTTTCAGCAAAAAAAGCAGAGACCAACACTGAAAACTACATGAGAATATGGGTGCTGCACTCAACTGGCTGGCATTTAGACTTACAAGTATTTTGTCTCAGAGGAGCATATCTAATTTCTGTTCTATGGAACACTGCTGTCTTTCACATAAAAGCAATACTCAGTGAGGTAACACACAGCTGTTTCAATACTATTTAATTTTAATAGTTTAATTACTATTTAATTTTAATTTATTTAATAAATGAGAGATGAAGAGCTTAAAAAAAATCTCAATCAGAGACAGGACCAGGACTGCAAAACATGATAGATGTAAAATAAATTCAAGGCTGTGCACTATAAGTTTTCTTCTCATGAAATGGATTATTAAGAGTACAGTGGGGCTGTCAGCAACATATTCATCTAGTATGTGCCCTTTTTAAAACATTCTCTTCTCAGTGTTTTTGCTCTGTCTTTTGAGCATGCCCTTTTTCAAGGAAAACATCAGAACTGACAAAGCTGAGTTCTCATCTACAAACAAACACTGCAAAAAGAGTCTATATCCTTCTCACTTCTCTTGTGAAATCTACAGAAAACCCTTACACATAGTATATGATATTTTTATACGAGCATATTTTAGCACTCACAAAGGCAAGCTCATACACTAAAAGTCCAGCAGAGAGAAGGCAGATGCTGTTAAAACCTTCAGACAGAGCCCTGATGACATGCCTCAGCTCTGACCTGCAGTCCAGACAGCCACTGCAGTTCTGACCCCTTGTGTTAAATTTATCTCTGTGTCAGTTTCTCTTATTCCTGCACTAGAAGAAGCTGTTGAAGGCCAATTCTAGCCCACTTCTCCACCACTTCTCTGACATTGTACATCACACCTAATTTGCAAGCTCCCCAATTCTGTTATTCCTCTCCTGAGACCCATTTCAGCAGACTGATGTTGTGCTGTACTATGTACTACCTAGCAACACAGAGTATATTGTGAACCAAAAGCAATTAAGATCTCATCTAGAACCACCAATCTCACTTGAGCTAAAAAAAAAAGCATTTCATATTGGATGCTGCACTTCCAACACATTACTGAGAAAACAGCTATGAGAAACTGAAAGTTTGAGAGTGGGATCAAAGCATGCATTAACTGAACCTTAATTCAGAGTTTGGGTTTTGCATTTCTCCTGTTACTACAGGAACACAGTTTGAGGAAAACTGTGAAGAAATACTGTAGGTGTGAATTTTTCAGACCCACACTATTCTTACTGCTACTAAAATCCATGGCCAGCTGCAGTAATCTTGCAGTTTGGTGTGAAATTTGTTGTCATTTTTTTTTAGATGTCACAGATCATGCAGGCTTTGAGTAATGGATTCTTTTCATATCACTGGACCATTTTCTGCCCCAAACAAGTTAAAATGGGACAGTCAGAAACAATGAGCTGTTCCAGCAGCTCTTCTGCAGGATCAAATATTGGACATGAAGACTGTATTGCCCCTGGTTTCCACAAAGCAGCAGCCTCCCTTGTCTCACAAGAGACCTGATTCCTACCTGAATACTCAAATTTCAACTCTTTAAATTAATTTTATTATTACTATTATTTAAACACTGAAACACAGAAGTTTTTCTGCAAACAAATTTCAAATTGCCAACTGCTATCAGTGTCCAGTGGGTTGACTCACCATAGTGGGTCAGCCACAACTTTTACCCTTTAAGCTTGGAAATAGCCACTGGAATCTTATGAGTATTTCAAAAGTATCATGAATAGTCATTAATGCAGAGATCCTTTTCTTCTGACTGTCATTAGAAATTCAAATTCCAACAACTGCTAACCTGACTGCAGTCTCATCTTAAGGGAAAGCAGAGATAGAACTGACTGTCCCCAAAGAGTTATCCAAACAGCTCACCTTTAAAAGGTTGTGACACGAAAGTGACAAAGACAGAATTTTTTCTAATAAAAGGAACAGAAAGATGAAATAATAAAATATACTCAGTGTTTGGCACAATCCTTTCTGAGGTAGAGGAAAACAATAGGATTTTGATTGCTGTATAATTCTGCTAGTCACGGAAGAAAAAGACAAGAAGCATATGCAAATAAAACAGTGTTTTAATTTTTAGCACCTAAACCAGGGATTGTGTTCATCAAAAAGGTCGGTCCTGAAGCTTGAGAAGGAAGTTGTGACTAATCTCTTTGCAGTATCAAGGATCCAAATTGCTGACATGCTCTACTGCCCTTTTACACAAGAAGTTAAGAGATTCTAACTGCAAGAGGAGATACTTAGTACAAGGACCAATAATTTAACTAGCCTCAGGAGGACTTCTCATCATTTTGTATAGAAGGTTATATGGCCCTGCCTGATAAAAACAAGGTACCAGACTTGCACATTATGACATAGGATGAAATACAGAAAGCAAACTCATCCACAGGCATTTTTAGGAAAAGCTAGAAGAAGCCATGTTTCTTCTGAAGGCTGTTCACAGGTTTCAGATCATAAAAATACCAAGTCATTTATCAATTTTATAATTTTACAATGGAAATATTACAGCTGAGTTAAAACAAAATGTCTGTATCAAACATTAGAACTACCCAAGTGCAAGTTCATGGTTACAGGAGGCCAGCACCACTGCTTTCAACACTCTCTTTCCTGTTGCTTCCCTAAGGCAGATAGGGAATTAATCAGGAAGGTTAAAGCACACATTCTCAGCTTTTCAAGTTTAAAAAAAAAAAAA
>VZRH01006604.1:602935-629755 GCA_013397555.1 Urocynchramus pylzowi
GCCTGTCTTTGGGCAAGGATCTCTCTTATTTTATTTCTGATATTGGGAACACATACACATACATGATCATAAACACACATTCATTTCAAGGTGGAAAAAATCCATCTGTGTGTACATTCATCAAGCTTTATTATTCTAATGAACACATTCATGCCACTTTGCAAAGATGGGGCACCCACTGTAACACATTTTCATTCTTTCACTGAAAAGCAGCTATTTAAATGATTGTGCTCCTTATGCCTATGGCTCAAGGACCAGAGCCAGCAGCTCAAAGGAGACAGAACATTAGCACAACACAGTGAAGTAACTTATTCTCTCATCTTGAGCTTTTTCCATTGATCTAACACCCTGTGCAAAGTAGTAAGAGTGAATTTATTAAACACAATAAAGTAGTTCATGGGATAATGGCAATGCTTTAGTGCTACAACTCAATAATGAAGGCAACAATCAGCAAGCACATCAGATTTTCCACACAGCACTAACTAATTAATAGGAGAAAGATAGGAAGGAAAGAAAACCTACACACAAAATGCAAAACAAAAAAACATCTGAGACACTGCCCCATCTCTGAAATGCTATTTCGGTCATGGCTTACTCTAACAAGGTCTATACAAAAGAAACACAAGACAAAGGAGGAATTTCACACAGCTCTCCCCAGATCCATTCCTGTTTGTACAGGTATCAACAAACAGGGAAGCTCTCAAGGGGGAGCAAGTAACCTCTCTGCTAGTTGGCAGGGACATTTTTATTTCACTTTTTCTTCCTGAAGAAGCACTCAAAAGCCTCTAAATGTCGACCAAATAGCCATGATTCCTATCTCAAGGAACACAGAAAACATTTACAGATATGATGTAACAAAAAAGCAATAAAGACACAGACAAAGACGACCAAGAGCAGCAGCAACAATACCTGCTGAATTTTCAGCAAGGGTTAATGTATAGAGTGCCAGAGTACTTTTCTTTTTGTTTTCTTAAGCGATAAACTGAGTGAATAAACACCAACCACTAAAATAGGTGGCTGTGTTCTGGTAGCCATCCTGAAGGAGAATTATGAATAGCTTAGCTTCCCCACTTCACTATTCATATGATTCCCCAAATCTACCAGATCTGTCATAACACATGCATTGCAATATCTGAACACGGCACATTGTGTGACTGGAAATGGTACAGATCAAATCACCTTGAACAAATCTGTAAATTCAAGATTTCCTATGAGAAAAGGCCTGGCCCCACAAAAGCTACTCATCTATTTCTATACATTAGACAGCCTGGCATAGCATCTGCACTCTGCTTCATCTCCCCCTTTTTCTCCCTCCCTAATACTTCACTGCACACAGAAATGAGTCAGTATGATATTGCAGCCTATGGCTATGACAAACATCTTTGGACTATTTTTGTTCTTTGATGCTATAAATGTATTTGATATCCACAACCAAAGCTGTAATTGAATTTGAGGGGGGAGGAAAAGGTCTATTTTCTTTGCCTGCTGCAATGGTAGTTGAAACCAACAACAATAATCTGCCAGCACAAAACACAAGAATGACAATCGTATCTGACACCATTTTCCAAGCCAAGATGATGATGGGTGGATGAACAAATCAGTCTGGACAATCTCATGCTGCAGCATTAACAAACACCACAAGAGTCTAATGTTTCATGGCCCAAGCATCAGCTGAGGGATAGACAGGATGACTTCTAAGTCTTTTTCCACCTTTAACTCCATTTCATTAAAATTACAAAATCAAACACCTGCCTTGGACTTGCAAACTAACGCTGCAAGGCTACCACTTGCATTAAATATGTCAGAAAGTTACACAGTCCTTTCACACAGGGACTGTTTGCCTTAAAAAGCATATACTCAGTTACAGAAAGGAAGAGCCACAGGAAGAAACAATGTCATGAGGTGAGGCAGCAAGGAAAATATGTTGATTGTGCTTCACTAGTATACAACCAGATTTAAAAACTCCTTTCCCAAAATTAAAACACAGTGAGAACTCATCTGAATCATACCACTGCATCTCTGCTGCAACTCTGTTCAAGTCAAATTTGACACCATCCTAAAGTTCTTGAAGTGTCATGTCCACCCACCAAAAAAGGATCAGAAATGGATTTCTAGCAAAGCAATATGGGAAGCATCAATCTGAGAACTGGTAGAGCCAGTCTTTATTGCAGAAACACTGTAACACTTTAAGATGCAGAAGTTAGCAAAGTTTGTCTGGAAGGTGTACAGTGTGTCCCGCTGTGCAGTGTGGCATCTTGTACTACGACCAGGATTTCACTTCATTCAAAACTGGAATTGCACCATTTCACCTTTTTTCCTTGACCCAAGACTGCCAATGTTCATATTGCTACTCTGAACACAAACAATATCTAAAACATGAGGAATCAATACTTACAATATTCATGCTTTCTCTGCTTCTTTGCAGCCTGTTGGCCTTGTACATTGGCCCTTATACAGCCTATCTATTCCAGCACCAGCTGATGCCAAGGTTTTCCTCAAAAAATGTCAGACCAAAGCAGTGACTTGTTGAGGTTTTGGTTTGTTTGTCTGGGGGTCGAGGGAAGGGGGAATGGCAATGTCTGTTGATACCAATTGTCTGTTGATATGAAAATGCATAAAAGAATCACACCAATGTAATGGTTTTCCCTGCCTTGAGAAGATAAGATTCAGGGAAAGGGTCCCACCACCACTTTGTGCAGCTGCTTCTAGCCTAGGGTAAGGTACCCCAAAGAGGGTTTCTGGTTCCCAGCTAGATCATAATCTGTGAAGAGCTGGATAATTAATGAAGTGGAAACAAAGAATTCCCTCCCTCCCACACAGGCTACAACCACTGCCTTCCTCCACTAGTATTCTCCTAGAACTTGACCTTATAATAACCTGAATGAACAAGAGTACAACCAGCCTCCATTACTGATCAAAGTTTTCATCAGCCAAGATTATTTGGAGTTGTTCTCATTTTAAGTATCCTACTTTACCTGCAACTTTGAGGTAAGTTTAAACTATACTAAGCTTAATTACTGCATGTGTGTTAGCAGAATATGCTCTAATTTTCTTACATTTGTTCTTATGGTGTAGGCAATAGCACTCTTCTCCAGAGACATGGGGAATTCATAAAAGTAGAAAAATAACTCAACTCCTATTTCTCCACCCAGACCTGCATAGCTGCCTACAAGTAAAAGGCTTAACATCACAGACATACTGTTTCTGTATATGTAACAATCTGAGGAAGTACCAATATCTTCAGTATTAGCATAAAAAAGAGCAAAAATAGATAACTTCGTAAAATTATATGCTGGCTATGGTACCTAACAACACAGCCTAGAGAAAAAGAGTAGAGACCAGGGTCATTTCTGGTTATTGAACTCCAAGATATGGTTTATCCTGCAGATACTCATAGAGTTTCATTAGCATTACAAATGATCCCTGGAACAAAGACCCAAATACACCAATGCTTCTTGCTGTAGTGAAAGCTGCTAACCCTTTGGAGGCCTTCTGTCTAGCTGTGTTCACTGACACTAGTGTATAGAACAGCATGGCCTGCCTTTGTGCATGGCAGATCTACAGTGTATCTATCTCATCAGCACTAAAGATAACCAAAAGGCGAAGAAAAATGCTATTCTGGCTTACAATTTCTCAAAACTGGAGGGGGAATTGCGACTGGAGAAAGAAAAAAAAATTGCCACTACAGACCTGATGTTAGAGACAGTGATCAGACGGACGAAGCACTTATTTCTCCATGCAGAAAAGCCTAACCCTGTCTGTCCCTCACACAACCTCCTCCCAACCAGCAGACCCCCAAACTCCTCACAGCAGACCTCTCTTCTCAATCACCTAACCCACTCTTTTATAGCACCCATCCTTATTGGACATAGCTGTGACCTATTAGGGGAAGGCTGGTTTTGGTAATTAGTATAGCTGCAACTCATCAGGGACTAGGTTGCTTGCAATCCATCCTCCTGCAGAATGGCACCCCACAAAGCAGGGAGCACAGACTCAGACACTGCACTGCTGAATCAGCATGAGCTAGGATAAAGTACTCTCATCAGAGTGAAGACTTCAGCATGGCTGCCTTGTAATACAGAAAAACAGCCCAAGCCTCTGCTCTCACTGCGGGGCAAGATTACATTATCCATAGGCTTCTGAGCAAATGCCATAGAGTACTGTGTAAAGAAGCACTACTCTAGCCTATATAGTCAAACAAAATACAATACAACAAGGTCCACAGTGCCAGATTCAACTTGGGAAAACTTTAGAATCACGAAAACTGCCAGGTGACACACGTTAGGAAGAAACTGAATGACAGGAGCATCAGAGCTCTCACACTGCTTTGTTACAAGTGCCTCTGCACTGTTTGGATTAAATGCAGGGTTGGCAGGCTGGATTTATTTTCATGTTATTTGAAGTCAAAAATTTAGTACAGCTGTCAAAGTAGCAGAGCCTTAGCACAACACCTGGCTGAGGACAAAGCTACAAACAGAATCGAAGCAAGAGGATTTGACTGTATAATTGATATAAATAAATATAATTTATAAGTAATAAGTTTGTTATCTTTTACCTTAAAGAAACCTTGTAAAGAAAGAGGGAGTCAAATGTACAGCTCCATGACCACATGTAATGTTCTGAGAACTGCAAAGATGAACGTTCTGGACATGGCAAAACATTTCACACTGTCCCACATGACATCCTTGTCTCAGATTGGAGAGGCATGGGCTGATCTGACAGATGGATGACTCGGTGGACAGCCAACTGGTGGGATGGTCACACTCAAAGAGTTGTGGCCCATGGCTCAATGTCCAGGTGGAGACCAGTGACGAGTGCTGTTCCCCAGGGGTTGGTACTGGGACTGGCACTGTTGAACACCTTTGTTGGGGACATGGACAGTGGGACAGAGCGCAGCCTCAGCAAGGCTCTGACAGCACCAGGCTGTGTGCTGTGATTGACACTCCAGAGGGAAGGGCAGGGACATCCAGAGGGACCTTGGCAGGCTTGAGAGATGGGTCTGTGTGAACCTCATGAAGTCCAACATGGCCAGTGGAAGGTCCTGCACATGGGTTGGGGCAATCCAAAGTACAAATACATGCTAGGCAGAAAATGGATTGCTAACAGCCCTGAGGAGAAAAACTGGGGGGGACTGGTGGAGGAGAGGCTCAACATGACCCAGCAACGTGCTCCTGCAGCCCAGAAACCAACCATATCCTGGGCTGCACCAAAAGCAGCGTGGACAGCAGGTTGAGGGAGATGACTCTGTTTCTCTACTCCACTTTGGTGAGACCTCTCCTGAAGTGCTGCATCCAGCTCTGGGGTCTCCAACATAAAAAGGGTATAGACCTGTTGGGACAAGTCCAGAGGGGAGCAAGAAAGATGACTGAAAGGGCTGGAGCACTTCTCCTGTGAAGACAGGCTGAGAGAGTTGGGGTTATTCAGCCTGGAGGACAGAAGGCTCTGAGGAATCATACAACAACCTTCCAGTACCTTAAAGAGGGTCTTGAAGAAAGCTGGAGAGGAACTTCTACAAAGGCATGTAGTTATAAGGACAAGGGGAATGTATTTAAACTGGAAGTGGGTAGGCTTATTTTAGACATTAAGAAGAAATTTTTCGCTATGTAGGTGGTGAGGCACTGAGACATCCCAGACAAGTTGTGGATGCCCCATCCTTGAAAGTGTTCAATGCCAGGCTGGATGGAGCTTTAACCAACCTAGTCTAGTGGAAGAACCAGCAGACATATGCCAACTTACTGGGGCCAAGTAGTCAATGATCCTCCTTATCTACATAAATAGAAGCCTTACCACTAAAGAATAACATCATCTGAGAGGTTTCAAATGTGTTAACAGTGATGAAAAGCAAGGGGGTTGATATGCCACACTGCCCCCGCTACACACCTTCAAGAGTACTATTTTGAGAACATACTGGAGTGCCAATATCCTTCTGTCTTCAGGCTACTAACACTGACAATTTGGCTCCACGACCTAAAACCACACTACAAATGAGGTGATTTCTGAAAGCAATGCTGTACCTTCAAAAAAAATCACCAGGAAAATACACATGGGAATGTTATCACTTTCAGCGGTCACAACCTCCATTACAAAGCCCAGCAAGTGTGTGTGTGTGTGCATGTGTGCACCTTATATCACAATCCAGCTGAAACTCACCTTTTTCAGCAGCTTAAGACAGTGAAGTGGACTGGTCTGAAGCAGCTAAAACAAGGGATGCACTTCCCATTATTTTCTACCAGTGATAGTCAAAATGGAGGCAGCTGTTGTTCCTAAATGCATCAGATCTTAAACTTTACTTAAGATCTAGGCACAGTGCTTAAGATCTCAGTTTAACAGTTGTCTATTTTGATTTTAAAGAGAATTGCTGTACAAGCAGAACTGGGAAAGCTAATGGGAAGGAAGAAACTAAAGTTATGTATTTAGACTGTATTTATATACACTAAACAAAATATCCTTAGATGACTTTCAGAAGAACACCATTATAGCATTCCCTGCCTAAGTTATCCTCTGACACATCTGAGACATGGTGAGGTTTTACTTTTAAATTAAGAGTAGCTTTTTCATATGTCCAAGGTACACTATGGCCTAGCAATGTTTGACGTGTTGCAATAGCATATTGGTTTACTATTCTGAAATCAAAAAGATATGTTATTACCAAATAGACACTGTGAGATGAATCCTCTTGTTACATGGAGTGACCAAAGGAGCTATCAAACAAGCTCTCCAAAAGGAAACTGAATTCAGCCAACAATACAAGTAGGGGAAATGTACCAACTTGGAACCATGAGGATTCTTTTGGAACCTGGCATCAGAGTTATTCACACTAAAGAATCGTTGTTCTGGATTGTTATTGTGTGAGAGAGCAAAAAGGTTTTCCCCTTCTCCTTTCCACCAATCACACATAACACAGTTTCATGCAAGGGAATAATTTGCTTCCTTTTGCCTGTGCAGTGGTCACTACCTTTTATTTTTGTGCCAATTCAATACAACGTTTGATCTAAGATAATTTTTCCTTTAACTAACAAAGTGTTTATTCCCTCCATTCTCTAAGTGCATTTTTAACATATATGTATTTGTAGTTAGAAGTGCATACAGAATATTGTTTTACAACCTCTACACACAACCAGTAAAGCAGAAAGGCAGTCACCAGTAGACAAGAGATGTATTCACAAATGACACTTCTTTACTGCTGCTCTCAATACCATCTCTCACAACAACCAAAAAAGAGGGATACTCGTCATCACAAGACAGTTCACAAGTTAGTTACATGTCTCTATGATTATCAATTCAGAGTCTTCCTGACTGTGTCCAGCTTCTGCAGTTTAGAGGCTGTCTTTCTGCTTTAAGAGACAGAAAAGCATTTACTTTGTTCATGACACCAAAATTCCAGGGCCTTTTGAAGCACTGGTTAGTATACCCTATGCATTAAACACCTGACAGACAGTATCAGAATTCAGCTGCAAGACAACACTCACTACCTTTGCTGTGACAAGTGTTTAATTTCTTTTTGGCATTTTATTCACCAGGGAATTTCCGCCTTGTTTTTCCCCTTCTACCAATTTTTGTAGGTTTCAGCAAACAGGGGAGTTAGGCATTCTGTACAGGACAAATTAGGAACCTGATGAGCAGTTACTGAAAACTTACCTTGAATTTCAGTGGGCATGGTTGCTCGAGTCAGGCAGACAAACACGCCTGATGAACAAACAAAAGAGTTTCTCACCCTCTTCTCCCACACAAAAGCAAGGGGCAAGGTATACCAGTAGATTCAAGACATATAAATATTGTATCATTGTTGATAAGTATGTGCTGTTTCAATATTCCCTAGATATCAATTTATAGAAGCTCATTATGACAAACTCAAAATCAAAATGGAAGTACAAGCATTCTGCATATTTCTTTCCTGTAAGAAGACACTAGTTGTCTCAGACTGCCAGAGGAACTCAGAGGAGCTATGTGGCATTCTCCAAGTATGTAAAAAATACCTCAAATTTGAGAGTGCTGTTCCTAAGTATCACTAGCATTTTAAAAGAGACAGCCAAAAGAGCTAGAATGGTTGTCAGTGACAAGTAGGTATCATCCCCTTTGCTGCAACACAGGAATTGGATTTTTTTTTTTTTTCCCTCCAAAAAGTCCTTGGGAAGCTAAGGAGAAATGACAGACACTCTGCACTCTTGGGTCTGCTACTCTTCATGCAGGGGAGGGAAAGGTGTTGAGTGATAAAGGGCTTCAGAAAAAATCCCTGTTCCATATCAAGGGAAAGCAGCTGAGCCCCATGCCAGAAAAGCCAGATTGTAAGAGACAGAGCTGCACTCTGGGACCACTTGCAAACAAACCTGGTCACAACTGTGATTCACACTACCACATACGCTTGTTTTGCTGTTGAAGTCTCAGTCAAGGACTCCATAATCCTAAAGAAGGAACTCTAAAAGAAGGAATAAGACAAACAATAAAATAAAAATACCATTTTCATCTGTAAAAAGCAAAATATTGCATGTGTTGAAGGGCTACATAAACAGACATCATCAAACAGAATGGTGAGCAACCAAGCAGGAAAACTAACTTCTAGTACCTGGTGCATCAAATGTTTGTAAAGATCTTGAAAGACCTCTTTTCTACATCCAGGGTGTTAGCTTCAGAGATGAAACCCTTATTTGTGATTTCAGAAAAAAAAGTTTAAGAGATTTCTGAGCTATAGGATTAAATTATTTAAACATGTTCCATGATATTTCTCATTGCATGACAAACTGAAATCTGTTAATAAAAAAAATATTTGGACATTATCTACAAACTATGTTGAAAACAACAGATCACAGTGATAAAAAACATAAGCAACTTTCTCCAAATGTTACTGTTCTTGTATTTCTTGCAATCTGTAACATAACAAGGTGAATTAAGGACAAAGTAGCAGTTCCTCTGTTCCGCTCATGGGAAACATAACTTCAAACCATCATTTTAAATGCAGTTTTCAAATATATATTATTTAATACAGCAGCAACACACTGCACCTTACAACAGTGCTGCTCTTATTAATGAAGTTTGCAGTGCTTTAAGAAAAATGTGAGGAGAAGTGCTTTTAGCAGAATCATTACGCATTAAAAATTAAGGAATCAAAAAGGAAGCACAGCTCAGCACGCTTGTGATAAACATATTCCTCATTTAAACAGATCCAAAACAGCATCCTACCCTTAAAGCTGGTAACAGATGACTAAAATGTGTGAACTGCATTGCTCGTCAGTGTTTAGCCACCTTCTCTTTTTGCACTCATGATGTTAAAAAAAAAAATGAAACGGGAGGAGGGGAACGGGGGAAGAAGGTAAGCACTAACAATTTATGGATCAGCCACAACTGATTTAATCCAAATGGCTTTTGAACAGAGATGGCACTAGAAAATCTAAAAATTCAAATAACTTATTAAAGAAAGCTTCTTCCTTCCCTTCCCTAACAAACTACTGTCATCTCTTTACCTCTCTCCAGCTGGACTGCAGACCTCATGAGGAGCTATAACAAATTAGTTCATGGCTGTGTAAGCTTCTGCTTCATTACACAGCATAATGATAATTCAGGGAAGAAACTCCAGCCCTGCTCTCTTTACATCCCTTCTAACTCCCTATAGGAAGCACTGTCTTCTAGTGATTTTGTTAATGGGTAGCAAGTTTATCTGATGTTCAGTCTTTTATTAAAACTTTCTAATTGCTTTTAATTTTTAAAATCAATTGAAAAAGATTGATGGCGGAAAGGGGAAAAAAGTCAGGGAGAAAAGTGTATCTTGTTCCAAGGGCAACATACACAATTAGGAATACTGCCTCTAAAAGAGCCCAGTACATCTGTGAGCATTCAGACAGGGCACAGCCCTAGTGAGAGTGAGCAGAGCTCCTAATGTGTCACTGAGGGGAAACCTAGATACAATTTTGTTGTAGAGTTAAGACTGCAATTCCAGCTTACACCTTAGAGATCTAAGAAAGGCCATGAGTGTATCTCTCAGGCTGGTGCAAGTGTATGCTATCAACTTTCAGCACCAGTTGGTATCATCGCCTGCCAGGCTGTAATTAAGTTCTGACCCAAAACTGTGCTTTTAAAAGGACAGAGTTCAAATTACTGCTCCCTAAAATGTAACAAGATGCAGAAGCCACCACCAAGTTATTGAGAGTCAGGGTTCTACTGATGTCTCAAATGCTGCACCACCTCAGAAGGACCACTCTGCAATGGCAGGAGAGGCAGCTAACACACTATGCATGTATTCAGATTTTTTGAACCGGTGATAAACACACACCATTCCCCAAGGAGCACTGCAAATATATATAGCATGTGGCTAAACATCTGCAACAGAGACTGCAACTCTTCAGCTGAGGAATATCAAGAGTTTCACAGTCAAAAGGAGATCTCACACAGCTTCATCCTTGTTTGCTAAGTAACACTCTTGGTCCTCAGCTGCTGTGGCAGAGAGCTGTTTCCCAAGCTTTCCTCTTCAATATCTCTACATGGAAATAACTTAGTTTGAGAACTAATATTTATATCAATTTCCTCATTTTTAAAGAACCACAGCCATTCCTCTGCAAGCCTATTTGGACTACATGCAAAGCTGCCTTAAAATGCATGCATTAGACTCTCTAAGTGGCTTTGGCCTCAGTTTCTTTCTCAACTGGAGGAAGAAAGAGACCTGCAGCCAACATGACCATCTTTAAGCTTCCTCAAAAATCCGCTACTCACCCAACATTTTCTGATATATCTCTTTATTTCCATTTGTCGGTAGTTGAGTTTACAGTTCTCAGTCCCACAAATGAGAAAACAATTTTAGTTGTTCATACACACAAGAGAATTTGAAAAACACTCCACATCTGACTTGAGTCAAACCAAAATCCCAGAGCTCTCACAGATGTTTGACTAGTCATGCCAGAAAATATTTTCTTATTTCTGAATATGACCGAAAACTTCCTTTTTGCAATATTCCATATTCAATAGCTGTGGATGCCTCTTAGCTTACAGCTCTTTGACAAACACATCAAGGTGGTCAATTTTTTGCAACTTTCAGACCATGTGATGTTGCATCAAAAAGCTGCTTTAGAATAGACCCTGGTATGGTCACTTTACAGTCACATGGTTATGGCACCAGCTACACTGCTCTGCATTGCTTCTGCCAGGAAGGAAAACAGCAAATAGAGGGGAGGCAGGATGCCAAGTGCCACATGTCTTTTGTCTAGTACTTTTCAAAGGTTCTCAATTTAGATAATAAATAACTAATAAATTTAATTTATTGAAGCAATATTTATTTAAGTAATAATGAGCTTAAAATCTCTCCAGATCTTTATTAGTACAACACACTATTTTCCCCATAAGATGGAAATTGTGGAATCACTTTCGGTACAACTTATTTAAATATCACAGTTTCTGTTTGCTTTAGTTTTTAAACTACAGCAACCACATCTACTTTACTTTTCAACCAAGAAGTGGACAAATGAACACAGCCACCTACTGTATGAATTTTGGGGGCTAAACCTGCAACATGGGATCTTAAACAACTGATAAAATCAGAAAACATGACACAAACCAGGAAAACTGAAGAAACACAAACATCCTGTTTTCTTTGGTAAAACAATGTTCAGCGTCCCTCTGAGTTCTCTGACCCTTACCCATGCATAGAGACTTCATTCTTTCCCAGTAATTGCTCTTTGAGATTACACGAAAAGTCCATGAAGCCAGAGAAAAAGTGATAGGACACCAGTAAATGAAGCATGAGTCATTACTGTCTGCCATCACTCAAGCACATGAATGTGAATGCTGGCACAAGCCTAGACATTAAATGCACTGATGACACTGACTCATAGGGTGCAGCAGTTAACTATCAATGTAGTCATCATCCTCTCTGTACTTCAAGCTTCAAGTGCACTCTGTAATAACGAGATTCTTCATGCTCTAGACAAATTCAGCAGAGGAAGGCCTGAGGCTTCACATCAATTCGGTTTGTGTCAATGGCTTAAAGAAAAAAAAAAAAAAAAGGAGACCTACCAAGCTTCAAATCCCTTAAGTGTGAAAGAAAAAAAAATGCAGTTTATTGTATCTTTTACCCTTCCAAACCCACTACGGAAGTAGAACCAAATAAAGCAAGGAGAGGAGGAGAGGGGGACAGGAAATGTTATAAACAGCTCCTTCTCCTCTGGGAAAAAGCCAGTAAAACACACAAACAAACAACAAAACCAAAACAACCACCTCTTCCTTAATATTACCTCATCCTGAAATGAAGCACAGGAGAGATTCAATTCTAAAACAGATCAAGACAAGTGAGGTTATAATAATAAACAAAAGTGAGGTTGTGGGAAACCAACATGGGTATCTGGCTGCATGTATGTAATGAATGTACAGTAATCTCAGAAACATGCTTTTGCTTGATGCAATAGCTGAAGGGAAAGTAATATTTTTCTAAGATGGGAAAAAGGAAATGAAGGGTAAAATACTGATGCTTTTCAAGTCAGCAGAATTTTTGAAATCAACTTCAAATGGATTGACTATTTAACCTGAAGAGAAGCTAAAATTAATATTTAAACTCATCAGCATGAAAAACGTTGTAACAGTTTCTTTGGAAAACTGTGGTAACAAATTGTGGCTCAATGAAAATTGCTACAATCTCCTCTATCACAACTCATTAAAGATCGAAGTGTCTGTAATTGAACCATAAATCTCCTTTGTTCTTAGAGAAACTAACTGAATAAAACAAAACTGTAGATATTTACAGTGATATACTTAGCAGTAGCAAAACAAAATATTATTTCAAAGTAATATTATAATGATCTCATTAAAATCCGCATCAGGAAAAAAATTGAAAGAAAGTATGAATAACAAAGAGGAATGGCTCTAAAACTTGGAGTCCTTGTGTCCCAGTCACAAGTTCTTGAGGACAACATTGATACAATTAATAATTAATTAATAACCTTTGGGAAAGAGGGATTATAGTCTCTACTTGGACAGTACCCAAGACATTCTGAAGACTACTTTAATCTAAATTAACACCAGCTTCCCAAGAAACTCTCTGAAGATCATCTTTTAATTTTGAGTCACTGAGGTTACCCAGTGAATCAGAACTAAAATAAGACAGAAAAATGAGTTCTATGGAGCAACACACAGTAGTAATGGCTGGGGAGGGATCTGGGAGACTGTCTCTAACTAATCATTTTTACAAAACTGAGTGAAGTTCCTGGTAACTCTTTGAAAATAATAATACAAAATTTCTTATCTCTCTCTACACTTGGAATCAAGTTCCTGACCTTTGGCCTTGCAACAGTAAGCACAGGTTACTCTTTGCCTTCTGAATTTGTCATGTGACAATCAGGAGCTTTCAAATCAATGGCAGGCACATGGCACTGCATGCTCCAAACATGAGTTCATTTATACTGACAAGCAAAATTTCCTTCCACCTCACTCTGATGAGTATTTGAAGGATCTTCCACTCTTACCAACGTGTGTCAGGTGGGGGAGCAGCTCAGGCAACAGCCAGAAGACAAAGCTTTCCAAGGCAAATGCAACTCATTATGCATTTGTCAAGAGCATGCAAGTGGAGTACAGTGGGACAAAGAAGTGCACAAGATGACAGGGACTGGGAACAGCAACAATTACTTTACAAATGGGCAAACTCTGGCATAACCTCATAGCACTGAGCTCCCTGATGAGACCAAGAAACACCAACTGAAGCACCACAGCATTGATAACTTTTGCTCTTTGCTTGAATAAGCAGTAAGCACAATGAGAAAACTTCTCATGCCACTCACCATTATAAAGTCCTGCTGACATAGAGAGGCCAGAGTAGGTAGAGCTGCTGTCAAGCAGCTCCGTTTTTGGTTTTTGATTGAACTCAAAGGGTGGTTGTGCCAATTGTTCCTTTACCCTGAAGCATGTCTCTTGAAGATAGAGAAGGATCTCACTGTGGTTGAGGACTGTTGGGAAAGTTCATGAAGAGCCTGGGGTTGTGGCATGATCAGCATGCTGATGTCCTCAAGCTCTGCACTGCCACTTCCAAAAGGATTGAAATTCAGGAACAGAGTTGTCTTGTCTGGTAGGACACGGAACCTGAAGGACTAACTAGTGGCACTAGATGAAGGTGCCAGAAGGGTAGATGTAGCATACTGTTGATCAAAGGCTGACTGCTTTACATAATATAGGCAAGTGTTTTGGGAAAGTTGAGAGTCCTGAACAAAGGCCATGTTTATCTTACAAAACAAAGTTTTATACACAAGGTTCCTCCCCCAATAAGAATTCTCACCTCTGACACGTAAAACAAAGATTTCACTTCTTGTATCCAACAACTCCAACACGACACATATGGTGAAACAAATTAAAGGTACAACTCAAGTAAGTTGCTACATGTCAATGGCCCCCAACTTTACAGCAGCATTTCTGATAGGCAAAATATCGATTTCCCCCTGTCAGCACAGATGGGCAAAAAGCCCTTCCACAGATATTCCCTATTATTTCTGTAAAGACTATCTTTGCTCTCCTTATAGTGAGAGGGTCATAGCCTCCCTGTGGAGATGCCTTTATGTTCTGTGTAAAATTGAAACAGGGAGCCTAATGGGTCTTGTTAGAGATTAAACAGGCACACTGATACCTAGTTGAAATTGAACTTAACACCTCAGGTTGCTCACATCAATTTTCTGAAACATGGTGAAAAAAGGTAATTGTCAATTAATGAACCATTGACTTGGGGTTGGTAGAAATCAATAACATGAAACAGTATGAAACTATACAATCTTAATCAGTATTCTGTAACAAAAAGGCTTTTAGACAGACACAGAGTAATTGGCTGTTCCTTTGTGGCCCATCCTCTAAGCTATACAATTGTCCAATTAAAATATAACATCAGTAGCAACACAGTTGTTTGTTTTGTGGTTTGGGGTTTTTTTTTTTATATGCACTAGGTTACATTTGTTAAATCAAAAGTTGCAGACACTGAAAGAGCATGAACAGAAGGGTAAAGCGTGAATCAAATCCAAGGGATCAAATTCAGGTCAGATACCACAGTTATGAACCTTAGCCTCCCAATTCACTATCCTTCTAATTATATGTAGAGGCTTGACGTTAGAATTCACATCTCTTGGGTTCCACCAGAAACATAACATCACTCAAGTAGAAATTTCTATTGTAAAATCCTCTCAGAACAACTTCACATCTTTCACAGAAGAAACAAGACCAGTTTCAGATTAAACTCATTTCCACCAAGCAGTAAGCATCCACACAGTCTTACAAAACCCAGAAAAAATACCAAGAGTTCTTGAAGAGGATCAGAAAGGTTAGATGTGCACTAGAGAAAGTATGCTCAGGAAAACTTCTCCAGCCCTTTTCCCCTCCTCATGATTTATGGTAAAATGAAAGGATTGTATCCAAATGGTCCCACTATGTTGTAAGAGCAACAGAAGTTCTGGAAAGGAAGTTAAAAACCTGCTGCAAACAGTGTGCTCAGAAGTGTTAGAATAAAGGTCAACATTTCCTTACTTAGACCTACCCTTTTGAGTTCATTACTGACTAATGTGTTTTTAGACTAGTTTTGCCTACTTGAAAATTTTATAACATAAGATAAAAAATTTATTACATACTTGCACTGCATATTGGCCACTAATAATACAGCAAATTATAGGGGTGTTGTTTGGGTTTTAAATGATAAATGATCACACTGCTATCTCTAGGACTGGGCAGGATGTGCATGATAGAAATAATTAATGTTGGAAAAGACCTCCATGATCATCAAGTCCAACCTTTGACTGAACACTACCATGTCAACCAAACCATAGCACTAAATGCCACATTTCTTGTATACTTCAGGGATGGTGACTCCAATACCTCTCCAGCCCATTCCAATGCTTAAATCCCTTTACACTGAAGAAATTTTTCCTGATGTTCAACCTGAACCTCTCCTGACACAGCTTGAAGCCGTTTTCTCTTCCCCTATCACAGCCTGGGAGAAAAGGCTGACCTCTCCCATAAAATATGATCTTTTAGATCATAATCCATCCAAACATGCACCTGTTTTAACAGCTTGAGGGGAAACAATGAGTCATTTAAAACAACAAAGAAGCAATTTATTTCTTTGACAAGTTAAAAATTAAACTAGATGGTTCTTTTTTAGCATATGTCATTTGAGACTGTCAGGCACAGTATCATATGGAGGTAGTCATTCAGACCCAAAGAGGTAGCTTGGTACTTAAAGAATGAATGGCAGAACTGAAAATTAAGCTGTCTGTCCCACAACACAAGAGACCCCAAAAACTGCAGTTGTAACCCAGTCCAATATATTCCAGTAAAAATTCTGACTGATCAGCTGCAAGAAGGAATCCTTCACTTCACAGAGACTGCTCTTTAGCAATCCTTCGTGCTTTATAGGTGTTACACAATAGAATGTATTTCAGATTTCCTTAAATATAATAGCACACAGACATGCAGTCCTTACAAGGCTACGTTTTTAGCCAGTCATACACAAGTAACCCACAAAACATTTAGGCTATAGATTATGGCAGACTAAGCA
The DNA here is from genome assembly GCA_013397555.1 of Urocynchramus pylzowi. Taxonomy (NCBI): domain Eukaryota; kingdom Metazoa; phylum Chordata; class Aves; order Passeriformes; family Fringillidae; genus Urocynchramus; species Urocynchramus pylzowi. Next base: position 619,434 of record VZRH01006604.1, read on the forward strand.
CATTGATTTTAAGAGAAGAAAAAAAAAAAAATCGGAAAAATTCTTTTTAGTTATCTTTGGGAGCTGGATCCTGCATGTAAATTTGGACAGTGCCATGCCAGTGCTAAGGGGTTTTTCGGTAGAAACCCACAAACAGGATTTTCTTTTCTCTTTTAATGAGAAACAACACCAGGTTATCACTTTTAGGCATCTAGATATTATTATCTCTGATGCAGCACTTGCAAGGAAATACAGTAGGGCTAGAAGAAAGAGGCAAACCAAAGAAAACATGTTGTACTTAGTAATGACTAAAATTCCCAAGGTTATTTCAAAAGCTTATTTAAGCCCTCTGAGAAGGAAAAGCATGGAAGAGGTGTCAGTATTCCATTAACAATGCACTTATTATCCACCATCAGCTGGAAATACTAGAGAACTTGGCATCTTGTTAACACCAGAATCACTCCTTTGATTAGGCATAGATTCTCACCCTCCAAAATGAAATGAATCCTAAGCTTTGGAAACATCACAGCACATTGGATGCTGTCACACAGACCATTATGGTTTTATTGCACAGGCTAAGCAGCAGCATGGCTACATTTTACAGAGAGACAGGAAAGCTGTATTTGAATAGCAGCATGAAATTGTTTAATTGAGGACTTTTTTTTTGAGAATTATTGAACTTATTAAATTTAATGTCACTCTTGAAATTAAATACCCAAACATATTAAACATTAAAAAAAAACCCCAAGAGTGCTACCTTAGTGTCTCACAGTATGTCTCAACTTTATCATGAGATCCATATAGACACAAATAAGGAAAAGGTGAAGAGCTTGGGGAGAGCAATCAACACAAACACTGTATCCATGGTCCTGGTCTGGGGGCTAAAGCTGGTGGAAACAATTCAGAATACCACAGTTGTTCTAGTGCCAACACTTTATGGAGAAAAAGGGAAATGCAAAGTAGAACTGGTATTATAGAGAAACTCTATTAAAAAGGTAACAGCCCTCTAGGAAAGGACATTTCTGTAATGGTTATTCCTTTTCTCCCTTTATAGCCATTCTTTCTGGGGTCTATGCAATTAAAAAAGCTTCAGTGCTATTGGAACATTTATTAAGCTCTGTAACGTCCTTATTTGTTAAAAAGTCTACCAATCCTACAACCTGGCTGAACGTTTACAGGGCTTGTTAAAGGTCAGCAGCAAACAGCCATGAAAGCAAAGAGACAGTGGTAGATTATCATCTTTTCAAAGTGAAAGAAGGAAAGAATCACTAAAGATAAAAGGGGAAAAAAAAGTCAGATGTCCAGTAGCAGCAAGGAGTGTGAAGAAATTAAATCATCCTCTCCTGGCAAGCATCCTCATTCTTCTGCAAATACCAAGGCTTTTATCATGCAGCTGTCAAATACCAAGGCACTGTTTATCATGTAATAGGCAAGTGCAAAATTCAGTGGTAGAATTTTCATATTCTGCAAAGGCTTATTTAGACAGATAAAAGGAAGCTCCCTTATAATTATAGAATTGTTATTGACGAATTACAAAATAAAAAGAAAAAAATCACACATGACCTCCATTAATTTCAGTATGAAGTCCAGTATATTTTATGGCATTTCTATATTCATTTCCTAGTATAGAAATGTTTTCTATTTTTAATAATAGCACAGCAGACATTGATAAGGAGCAGTCAGCCTCAGAAGATGCAGCTGAGACTTAGAGGGTTCTGTGAAATTAACATACTACAAACTTTGATTTGGTGAGATAAAGGAATAAGATCAGTCTTTTTCAGAGACTACTAGTTACATTCAATGTATGTGTCATTAGAGAAAAATCCCTAGAAACGAGGAAGGTAACACGAAGATTTTGTTTCAAGCTGACTACTTGACCTGTTTGCCCCCACTGTGACTTAAGTTAGTTCATTGAAGTGTCCTCTGCAACCAACCAGACCAGAGTAACCTTGGAAAAAGACTAAAGGGAAAAAAATATCAACCTATTATTCATTTCAATTTCTTAAATCACTATAAACATGCCTCTACTCCAAGAACCTTCCAGAAAAAGCAGGCTAACTTCCTCAGATATCACAGGTTTTGTGCAACAGTTTTACACCTGCCTTACACTTCATTCAGAAGTTTTAAAGACTTCTGAAGGAAGAAGCTGAGATCCCAAGCAAGTTCCAAATGAGCCAGCAACAGAACTCCAAACATATCAGAGTAACAATGACTTGCTGCCCAGCTGTGCAAACCTTTTTAAAACCCCTCAAGTCCTGCAGGTTTCTGCCCCACAGTATTCTCTCTGTCTGAATGACATGCTGGCTGGGCTCCTGAATATATTTTACTGCCCCTCCAAAGACACTTAGCAGATATTGATTGACAGGTTATTATCTTGCCATCTCATTTCTTGTATTTCTCACTCTTGCCCCAATGCTACCCACAAGAAAAAGTAGTGAAAACTGATCTGCCTGCAGTATTTTGAAACAAAAGATATAACTGTCCCTTCTAAGGGCTGACCACTACTACATTCAATGATATCTACATGACAAGACAGTCATACAAAGCAAATTCAGGATATGGAGATCACGGTGATTAAAGAATCTACAGATAGAAGGAGCGTATTCGCAAGCAAAAATTCATAAAATTATGTTACGGGAGAAAGAGCATGAGTTGGATTGGGGGTGTGTGTGAAATTTTTTTCACTGCTTTTTTTTTTTTCCTTCTTTGAATTCTTTCGAGTAAAGCCATAGATGCTCCTTTTCCTTGTGATCTGAGAAGATCTCAGATAGCAGAGGAAATTCATGACTCAACTTGCATACAACTCAGTAGCCTTCCCCCAATCCTACCATTACACATATATTAGGCACACATTAAGAGTGCAAGACTGAAAAGAAAAATATTTCTTTAGCCAAGTCTGTGGCTGATGGCATTCTGCTCCTGTCAGTGTGGCAAATGGAGTCTACCACAGTGTACTCTTCTGTATTGAGAGAGAAATTACTCCTGCCCATCAGTCACAGAGTAGATGAGGTACAAAATCCATTCCCATGATGAATAAATCAAAGTTAAAAAAGGTCAGGATGTCTTCAGTGTCTGCTGGGGACAAATCTCATTTAAGATTATTATGCTCTTGTCAAGACCTTCACCAGAGTCAGTTTACTTACCTCCTTCTTCCCTTCCTGTACTTCCCCCCTCCTTGTCTTAAAGTCACTCAGCTGTGCACGCATTTATTGCTTTAGTTTTTAACGTCACATTGTTTTCTCTAGCAAAGTAGGATATCTCGCCCTGCCTGTAACAATGAAGACAGCTTTAAGCTCATATAGTGTGCATCCCAAACTCAGCATCCAGAAATGGAAAAATTCATGGGGTGAGGCTTACACCCCTCAAAACCAGCCTTTAAAGGCTGTGAAACTCCAATTGTCCAACAAGAGATGGATGTCAAAGTCTAAAGGGCTGAACATCTGAAAGGAAAATTCTGTTAAGTTTTAACAACTAGAGCTAAATCTGCAGTTAAAAGTTGCTGTGCAATTCAAAGACTACCCTTTCCCTATTTATCAGTTGTAGTGGCCCAAAAATATCCTAGATACTTCAAGAAGGGTTGAAGATTTGCTTTGCTGTCAAATCATTACTCACAGTTCCATTTTCCAGTGTGGCAGAGAGAAGCAATGTAACTCAAGTGATCATCTGAGAACAAGAGCTTGTTCAGGACAAAGTGAGGGCAGGGGATGGTTGGCTTCTCTGAACTAAAAGCTTTCTCATGATCTCAAATCAAACCTATGACTACTAATGGACTCCAACTAGGTCCTTCTGAGAGGCTGTCAGAATATTTTTTCCAAGCTGTCCTTGCAAAACCCTCCTTATCTCCATCTGAAGTCCTCAATTTTTTTGTGCTGCAGGAAGAAGTCAGGTGAAAAAACACTCTGCTTTAGTACTCTGAAAATAGTTTTTAGCCAGAAGCTACTATAAATTCACAGGACATTTAAAAGAACTGCTGGTATGTCATGGAGACTCCAACTATTTGGAAACACTCTTATTTGCTCCACACTTTAAGTGTCTTTACAGATTTCTGGTCTTGGCTGTAATTCATGACAGCAGCAGGAAAAAGTGTGTGTGTGTGTGTGTGTGTCCCCTCCCAGCAGTTCACTTGCTGCTGCTGTTTTCCCTCTAATCTAGTCAGTCCTTGATCTGCAAGCATAAAATCTGTTCCTCTGGGGGGGAAAAAATCATTACACACAAAAGGCTTAAAATCTCAACTTGGGAATTAGCAGGTACATTTAAAGGTATTTTTTCCCCTGGTATTTGCCTCAAATGAAAAGAAAGCAGATACTGATATTGCAGAAGAACAAGATAGCTTTATACAAGGTCTGCTTAGCTCTTCACCAAAATACTTTCTAACAGAGTCAATAATCAATTAAGGAACTACTCCAGGAACAATTCTACACACAACCTGGAAGAAAAGCTTTCAGCTGACAGGAACAGCCCTGCCACAGCCACAGGAGCCACGTGCGGAAGCAACCACAGACTCCTGCCCTGTCAGCTGTAGGAGTCCCTCCTTCCTGCACCTCTCCCAGCACGGTCCCTTCCAGGAGGCGCTAACAGGGGCCCTCCCAGGCCACCCAACACCACAGAATCGTAGGTCAGCAGTTCCACTCAAGAGGATTTGTGAGTTTTCACAAGCACTGCATATCTGTGCACAGGTCAGAGAGCACATTTTGCTTTAAGTGGAATTGAAAGTGCCCACTGAATCAGCAGAAGGTTTCTCGTTAACACCGTGAAAGCGCATTTCAGGTCTGAAAATAAAGCTAAAGGTTACCAAGACTTCAACAGCTACTGTGCGTGCCATGGCTTTCACTCCTTTGGTCGCTTAGTACCCACAAACCCAGCTCCCTGTCTGGGAAACACTATCTCTAAAAACACCCTGCTCCTGACTGAGAAACGAGGAATTGTTTCCACAGCAATGACCCTAACAAGGAGCGGAGATTACAAATCTTGTCATAAAGAAGGCAATGAGAAGGGAGAATAAGCTTTGTTAACTCTCCAAGTCTTATTTGTGAAATTAATCAGTTAATTATAAAATAAGCCCAGATCCATTCTCGCTGTCCCGGAATTTACGCTGAGGAAAACCGCAAGTGCAATCGTGCGATGGGATAAAAGCGGCAGTGCCGCGGCTGCCGCCGGGCGCGGGGCGGGCGGGCGGCCCTCGGCAGCCCCCTGCTGGGCGGCGGCCGCCGGGAACGCCCGGGAACGCCCGGGAACGCCCGAGCCCGCGGCCGCAGGGCATTCCCGCTCCGCTCCGCGCCGAGCGACACCCCCTGCCCGCAGGTGCCGACAACTCCAAACGCAGCGGCCGGCACCGAAGGCGGGCTGCTTGAGCAACGCGGCTCTAAGTTGCCATTTGCCGTTCCCACATTTCGTCGGGAGTGTTTTAACTGGGCAAGACAGCTGAATAAAATGTTTTAGAACAAATATGGGCAATACAGCAGTGAACGGGGAAGGTGCCGACGCAAGCTCAGGAGAGCAGCGGGTGAGGCTGTCCCAGTGGAGCCGTGCAGGGCAGGCTGCGCCAGCCCCTCCCTGCGGCACGCTTGGCAGCCGGCTCCTCAATTTAGTTTTAAGTGTTTGTTTTTAATCGCACATGTCGGCATGCCGGGTGGTTAACTTACTATGTGTCACACAAAACAAGAACAAGCCTCCCAGTTAATCAAATACTAACAAAACGTCTCGTGTCATATTAATGCTACTTGGATCAGACCCAGGAGGAGTAAAAGCCAAGATCCCTCTGCTTTCCTCACTATCTTAATCACTGTGCTATACGCTGAAGTTGCTAGAAACACGAACATCAAGAGCTGACCTCTTGTAGGCTATCACAAAAGAGGTTTTCAGTGCTGCCTGCGGCTGCATCTCTTCCTCGCCAGAACAACGGGAAAGCCAGGAGAGCTCTGCAGCACACACAGCACCTCAAGCCTGTCCTTGCATTCCATACAAGCTCACACGCACACAACAGGTACTACTCAGCTGGACAAGCCATCCTTCAGCCTCTGGATCGTGGGAATGATGGGAAGGTTCACTCACTCCAGTTACACCCACTCCAGACAGCGGCATTATGTCTCCATGGGCACTCAGCAGCTTTTGTGCTGGCACCCAAGCACACGTGGCCATGCACTGGGGTGAAACTGGTAACCTGCAGCCAGAGCTCAATGCAGAATATCTCTTCCAGGAGCTGTGTGAGCAAATGTTCAGCTTAAACCAGTGACCAAACTGGATTTTAACCAACTCTGGGTTCAGCTCTTCACAATCTTTTAAACATCTCCAGATATCACAGACAAAAGACTTCTTTATGTAATGTAAAGTAGATTCTTAGACAAAAATCAAACTTAGTAAATGTGGTTTTTTATCCTTTTTCAATGTAGAAGTACAAGATCTGGAAGACTGGAAGAATTTACCCATTTTCCTGATCAATCAAGTCTAATATTTAGAGAAAAAAAAACCAACTCTCAAGATGCTAGGAACAAAATACTGCAACAACGGTAACAGTAACATTCTCTATAAGCTATAAAATCACTAAACCAAACTTGGAGTCTCAATTTGCATTTCCCAAAGTGAGCCCTAACTTTAACATACTGTACTAACAATTAAATAATATTGGATGTTTGTTCTTTGGATTTTGTAGGGGTGAGTGGGAGGCTCTGGGTCTTTTACAAAATCACACTTTCCAGTACTAGATACACACCAACAGCTGGCTCAGCCAAAGAGGATGAGTTCACATAACTAACTAGAATTATTCCACTTCTGTATCCGAGAGATACGGGGGAAACCTTTCCCCTTTTTAGGGGAAAATAAAATAATTAAAAAAAAAAAAAACAAAAAAAAACCCCCCACAAAACCAAAAAAAACCCAACAATAGCAACAACAACAAAAAAAAACCCTACCAAAAAACCAAAACAAAACCAAAAAAAACCAAACCAAACCAAAAAAAACAGAACACATCACTACCACACACAAATCTCCAGAGAATTTGGGAGGATGGGGAAAGAGGAAGAAAACAAACAACAGTTTTGGCTTTGAAATTCTGCACAGGACAGAACTTTCATAATTTTGATTATACCTTTACAGTAAAATTTGAGTTTTGGAAAGGTAAAACCAGTAGAGGTCAACAACACTACCAGTTCCTTAGAATCTTAAATGGATGGACAGGTATTCATTAGGTGAATGCCTAACTCCAAAAATGAGATCTCACTTGCTAAGAAATAAAGTAAATTATAGTTCAATACTATAAATCTGTTCTTCCAACTGTAACAATATTCCAATACACTCATTTAACAATCCCATATGCTAAGACCCTCTCACAATTCACAGAAATATCATGGCCAAATTTTTAGCATTATTTGCAAAATAGATGTAATATTTTATATAAAGAATACTTACTTCCTTTTGGATGCCATCTAGAAAAATACATTCATTTTTCATAATACAAGATCCAAAAATATAAAGTCGTCTAAGCTTTTTAGAGCAGGTATATCCTACTGAATATTACATATTTTGGGCAAAACTTGAAACCAGTAGTATATGTTACTGGTAGAGAGAGGGCATAACAAAGGAGACAAAACATAGTCTTAGATAAATTCTCTCACCACACAAGTACCAGATAGATAGAAAGAGGCCAGATTCCCCATAATATGCCAAAGAAATGTATCACAATAGTTCAATAATCCAAAACATTAATAAGGAACATGCATTGGTCTTCAGTGTGTTCAGAAAATAAACAAGAGATAGATTTACACATGCCCATACTAGTGCAAGACTGTTCTCTGTAAAAATTGCTCTAGAATTCCACCCAGTTTCAAATTAGATTATTTTCTCCTAAAATATTATCCTAGAGGGTAAGCAAACTGACACAAAACCTCCTCACTTTACAGCTCATTCATAAGTTCATAAACAGCCTTGAAGAAAAACTATTCCTCAGAATCAGATTGGTTTTTGTGATCCAAAATGATCAGTCCAGAAGAGGCCAGATTGCTGCAATTGTACAATCATACTGGTAATCAAAGCAGTGGCTCAAATTGTTCACAACCAGCTGACAGGCTGAGACTACAGATGTTTATGAAATGTTAACTGGGCATTTCACTCGGTTCTGAGGCAGAATTAACAGCTTCATGTACCGACCTTATGATTTAATTGGCTGCTATAATACTCTGATAGTTTAGCAGTTCAAGATATCATCATTGTTAACACACTGATATATTGATTCAGTTTCACTCCCGACCTGGATTTACTGCATTGCTCATTCTTATTTAGTACTTCAGACTGCAGCTATATGTAGAAACGAGACTTACTTGACTCTTTTTAGTCCATTAGGAACAAGCAGGAACTGCTTCCTTTTTCAGCTTTCAAACAGGACTGATAACTACAAACCTGAAAGATTGATTGTGCTGCTTTTGGCTGGGGTAGAGTTAATTTTCTTCACAGCAGCTGGTATTGGACTATGTTCTGGATTTGTGCTGAACACAGTGATGATAATATAGAGATGTTTTTCTTATTGCTGGGCAGGACTTACACAGAAAAGCCAAGGTATTTTCTGCTTTCCACGCTGCCACAGTGGTGAGGGGACTGGGGGTGCAGAGGAGGTTGAGAGGAGACACAGCCAGGACAGGTGACCCCAGCTGACCAAAGGGATATTCCAGACCATATGGCATCATGCTCAGCACATAAAATGCAGGGAAGAAGAAGAAAGTGGGGGATGTTTGGAGTGATGATGTTTGTCTTCCCAAGGCCCTGCTCTCCTGGGGATGGGTGAGCATCTGTCTGCTCATGGGAAACAGCAAATTAATTTTTTTTTTTTTGCTTTGCTAGTGTGCACAGCTTTTGTTTTCCCTATTAAACTGTCTTTATCTCAACACATGAGTTTTCTAAGTTTTATCCTTCTGATTCTCTCTGCAAGCCCACTGATGGGTGAGTGAGTGAGTGAGCAGCTGAGTAGGCCTTGGTTGCTGGCTTGGGTTAAACGACAACATTTATTTAAGAACAATTGTCTGCGTCCTTATGTTAATGTATTTGCCCCCCAAAATAAAAAATACATAGTAAAAGAACACACATTCTTTTACACCATTTCATGTAACTTTAACTAGTATAAAAACAGTAACAAATGTCTGCCACTTCAGCCAGGTAATAAGATACACAGTACAAACCTCTACTGCTAGAATAAAACAGATTCACTAGTAATTGACCAAGATGTATCTTCTGACAGAGACTTCCCACTGACCTTTAATGCTGAAATATCTTTTCATTTGAATCTCACACTTTTCTTCCAGCTACTGTCCCCAGGCAAATGGTAAAACTACTGTTGTCCCACCCTATGGGCAAAGACCCTCAGGGAAAACCAGATGGCTACTCACACACTTCACAACATCATTGTATCAACAAGATCCATTGATAAGAGGTTTCCCACACTCAAGTTATGAGAACCTTTCTTCTGCAATCCACCAGGCACTTGGAGGCTATTTATGCTGCCCTTAACAGCATATGCTGTGCACACATACAACACTTAGTGACAGAATGATTTGCAGGGCATGGAGTAGGCTAGAAAAAAGGGATGCTGAGCTGTCAAAGTAACCTCTCATTAAATCATATGAAAATAGTAGAGAGGAAAGAACAGGACATAGGCATAAGTGGAATAAAACCAATTCAAATAGCTTTCATGCTGTTTCTAGAATACAATGAAACCTGGTTGCTCAATGGAAGATGCCTGTTGTCTGCAACAAGCATACAGCAACAGGAATACAGATGGGCAGGGGGCTGAGAGAGGGAGAAAGGGTTACCCACAGACACTGTTTATTAATCATATTTCAGATTGTCAATTTCCCCAGAGAACTAAATTAAATAAAGCATGAGTAAGCCAATATAGCCAATGGAGAATTTAAGGAAGAGCCCCAGCTTTACTAAAACAATGATGATAAATTTAATAGAAACATACTAGAACTTTTGATGGATATGAAAGTGTTTATAATCTAAAAGAAATACTAAGCCAGACTTTGTGCACAAGACTGAGTTGACAATACAGGTCATTTCTTTTGCAGAAACAAGAACTGGTTTGACCAACAGAAGAGCACAGCTGCAAGGAATCTGTGCCTTAGAGACAGATGATACTGAAATGTTGCTCTTCAGCCTCAGGGCATTTACAGAAGTAGCTCAGGAAATGCTTTTACAGATGAGAGGACACGCCAGGTACATAAAGTCCCAGTTCCAAAGAACAGACAGCCTCACTGCTAATTTCTTTTTCTGCTTTTTAAGAAACCTGCCTTTCTATTTAAGGTTATCTGACAAGTCCAATCACCTTTTTGAGGACTCAAAAGACAAAAAAAAAAAAA